>BSDF01000002.1:132545988-132920988 GCA_027925045.1 Hypotaenidia okinawae | reverse complement strand
CCCACTAAAAATACCAAAAAAGAAGAAATCTTGTGTAACGGGTGAAGCAAAGGAAGTGCAATCTAGTGATTAAAACAGGCACAGAACTGCCAGGAGGTCTTTCTGGCAATAGTTTCATTCCTGGCTTTACCACAGGCTTCCTGTGTGACTGGGCAGGCGCTGAAGGGCCTGACAGTGCAAGCACATCTCTGCAGACCAGGAGCAATGCCCTGGGATTGTGGCCAGGGTATTTGTGGGGTCAGGACTTTGCTCTTGGAGAAGATCATGAGCTGCTCTCTAAAATCCAAGCCAAGGAGTGCGAGCCATCGCATGGCCTGGTTTGGGGCAAGGACCCGGTCAGGTTGTCCCATGCTGGAGCAGACAAAGGTATCGTCTTGGCCATGGCATCTGGCCCCACTGGCGTTTGCGCAGCAGGAACAAAGCTGGAGGTTGAGTTACAACATTCTGAGCCCAAATCTGTCCTCTTCTGCACTCACAGCCCTTCCTCATGCAGTCATGGTGGACACTCCTGGATGTGGGAGACTTTCTAAAGCTGCTGTTGAAGTGTACCTTCACAAGGTGCACGTTTTTCACCTTGAAAAAGGGTTGTAAATGCAGAGGATCATTCATGGTCTAATCAAAAGGGCTTTGCTTTCTGCTCTCAACACTCTCTGGCTGAGTTTCCCCTCCACGGGCAGGACGAGCAAGGCAGACGAGGGAGGGACACAGATTCAGAGGCACTGGTCAGCCTTTTTATACCCATTGCATATTGAAGGTGTCCGCTCTGGGGTGTCCGTGTCCCCCTCACCAGCCGCCTCACCAGGCTCAGATAACAAACATGGCCCAGGCTGCACAGCAGATCTGTTGTGGGGGATTATCTGCTCGTTTGAAGTGAAATTTAGCTGGTCTTAATCAGAAATCTAACCGCATCAGGTTCGCATTAGCTTGTGCGGAGGTAGGAGTTTCACACGCTGACATGGTAGCAATTAAGTGAGTCGCTACTGGTTCTTACCCCAGGGTACAACATTGTTTTGTTCCTTGTAGATTAGTGGGACTGCCTGAGTTTCCACATAGTTCTCTTTCCTGTAGACCCTGGCTATTTCTTGTTGAACCCTCCAGGACCGTTTATTAGACCACACAAATGGTAATTATTTCCCAAAGAGGCGGATGGAGTTCCAGACCTCTAGCGTGGCCAGTTATAAAAAATGTTATGAATCTGAGCAAGGGAAGGGATTTCACTAAAGCCAGAGAAGCCTTAAAACTACACAAACAGAGGGAATGAAGTATTTTTGAATGGCAGGAACAGAAGATAAATATTAATTTCAAAATGCATCATTATGCCTTTCTTGGCATGGGAGGTGAGAGCGAGGGAGAACTCCTCCTGGGTCCCCCTTCATTTCCTCCCTCAGCTCCTTGGCTTGGAGAAAGCCACAAACCTCATCTCCTCTTCATGTAAAACCCTCCCAGGGGACCCAATTATAGTCTGGCTACCCCTCACATGAGCCCACTGGGAGAACCTACGTTTATTTTAAGACTGAGGCTGAAGGCCTGACGTGCGGGAAGGGGTTGGATGTGTCCCACCCTTGGAAAAAGCTCTTTGTACCAAAGGAAGAAGTCCACACAGAAAAAAAAGTTACAGCTGATCAAGGCAGACAGACTCAATCAATTACCTGAGCTGAAACTGAGCCCCTTGCTGCTCTGATAGCAAATGCTTTTTGCAAGACAAGCTGCTCTCAGATGAATTTCCAGCATGTGACAGTCTTTCATCTTGAGGACCACACGCCTCTGTGTGGCAAGTATCTCTTTCTAAACAACCGTATGTCTTGTAGATGCTGTAATGAAAGGACTGCTGTCCGTTACTTTCTAGAGTTCCCTCCTACAATATTCTGAGGCTGTCGTGCAGGGCAGTATCTCATTCCAAACCCATTGTGTTTCTCTTGGCATTTGCATCAGTCAGGAGAGAATTATTTTCATGTGAATTGAGGGACATCTACTACCTCAAAAATCTGAAATTCCATAGCCAAAATGTCTTCCACCTTCTAGACCAAACCATAACAATACAGGAAGAAGAAAAATGAATAAAACAGCAATTTAATGCCTGGTCAAAGGCCATAGTTGACTATGCTATCCCATTGTTATCTTGTTAATGTACAGTAACTTAATTTCATTAAGTCATTTCATAACTGATGGACATTTATTGATCCCAAATATGTACAGAGTCACTCATTGTAAGAGAAGACAGAACTAAATTATCATTGCTGCTGGATGGCTTAGGCAGCTCCTCTATGATATTTGAGTCCCCTGAATGCTGTTTAAAGAGCTGTCATCATTGCTTATGCACAGGAGTGGTCCCAGCAAGGCTTCTAGGTGGGAATCCACCTACAATGAATGCTTAGTGCTGTCACAAGCAGAGCAAAGCCGAGGGAGGGAGAGACACAGGAAAGCCAGTATGAATTTTTCAGCTCTGCTGTCTACATTTTGGAGGGACTATAACAAAGGAACTACAACATATTACAAAGGAAGCAAGAAGGCCAGCTTTTATAACTAGCTCAGCTTGGAACTTTGCAGCAATCACCACAACAGCTGTTCAGTCTGTAGAGCTTTTGAAGGGCAAATGTTAACACTGGCAGGCAAAGATGATGGCAAATCCAGAGGATTTTTTTTGAGATAGCGAATGGCTTGCTGCAGAGACCTGACTTCAGTCCCATTGTGGGCTCCATGAGTGTCCTCACTGCTGCTCACACCTCCTGGTGCAGCTGGCAGGTGAGAAGCAGCCCAGGGCCATGTAGCTCTCCTTAGCTGGTACATGTTCTTGACAGGCTGTCTTTGCCACCACCTGGAAGAGGTGTCCATGTCAAGGCTGGGTTTCCAAATCAGAGACCCAGATCTGCCTCCATTCACACCTGTGTCATCTGGAGGGGACTGAGCTCCAGGTCAGGAATGCCTCAGCTTCAGCAGCTGCAAGCTATACCTAGATAGGAATCAGCCCATGGGCTTCTTATCTAAGAAGGCATATTTTATCTAGCCTTCATCAAACTCATCCTGCTACCAGCAACAATGTGGTGGCATGAGTGGGACCTCTGGGAAACCAGCTATAGTCCTTGGTAGACTTGCCCAGATGGTGGCTGGTTCCTCACAGCTGGGTTTACCTGCTAGCTCCCTCTACATGCTGTTACACCGAGGCTCCGTGCTGGGGAGCACTCCTCCTCTTCCAGCTCCATGGGATCCTGAAGACTGTCTATCTCTGGAATTAATAGGACTATTTCTGACATCAGCAGGGTAATGGCTATTTTTATATACTTGTAGCTCTTTAACTGGGAAAATGTTCTGTGTTGCCTCAAGGAAGATGGGGGTGGTGGGGGGTGGTGTGTGTGCATGTGCATGTGCCAAGAGATTTAACAGATAACATAGTAGTTTAATGCCTTCCTCTGCAGTTATGCCAACAGCATGAAAAGCAACATAGAACATTTTCTATGTCGGTGCCCCCAAATCCTAACAGACTCCCTATCTTCCTCTTGGTTTGAGTTTCGATGCTGTGTTTTTTTACAGAGACACAAGTAACAGAGACTCCAACAAGCACATTTTTAATGGCTTTCTAAACTTACCCCATAACAGAGGAGGCATGTTGTATTTTGTAGGGCTTACAGAGTATTAAGACAAAATCAACTGACAGTTCAAAAGAGGCTGGGAACAGAAATACTTGTTCCATACGTTGTCCTATTCCTGATGGTAGCTACTGCTTACATTTCTTGCTGTTTACTTTTCAAGAGGTCAACAGCCAGTGTCTGCAGGGAGGGTTTGCCTGGGAGTTATAATATTCCAACTGTGTTGTTCCTTTTGGCAGCTCCTGTCTTTTATTGGTCCAAGGTAATAACCTTCTTTCCATGTTTTCTTCTATTTTCCCCTGCTTCAGAACTACTCTTAAATGATGTCTGTGTGTGTATGTGTATACACACATATATATATGTATGCTTCCCATAAGCCAAAGGGTCCCCTCCCTAGTATTTATGAAAAAGTATAACAATGAAGATATCGACTTCCAGTTTTGAGCCACAAGATTGATATTCCTCCAAAGTAAATACTGGCCTTGGCTGTGCCACAGTCAATATTTACCTCGAGTAGAATAAATCTTGCTGACAACCAAAACCTGAAGTCAATATTGGCTTGCCGTAATCCAGCTGGTATAAAGTAATCAGTTTCCTTTATATTACCTGAATGCTTTATGCAAATATTTTCAAGTTAAAGGTGGGCTTTACATTCCTGTAGTTGTAAATGTGGTACTGAAACCATCCCCCTATTTTCAGTCATCACAAGCCTGAGAACTCTCCAAGAAAGGATGTGAAAGCTCTCCTCTCTCAGAGACAATCTGCGAGTGACTGATTAACTATCTAATCTGTGTACCTACTCTGAGGCTCATTACTCCAGTGTCCAAGAGTCTTCCAAATCCTTAAGACAGGCAAAGTTTGCAAAGAAATATCTTTTTTCAGGCCAGGTGATACAGCTGAGAAAGTGAATAAACTGGCCACACAAACTTCAGATCTAAAGATATCGACTCTTCCTAAAAACCCTGCATCTCATTTATTTAGACTGTCCAGTCTACAGCAGTATCTTTGTTACTATTACCTCTAAGGAGAGAAATAATTTCATCCTCCTAGTCCATGGGGAAACGCTTTGCTGTTCAAAAGAGGCTCTTTGAAAAATGGATTTCCTTCAGTAGGCAGGCTTTGGCAACCATCTCGTTTCTCTGCCTTGCTGTATATCTGCTGACCAGTCATTTGCCTCTCGGGAAGCCTGCTGGCCAGCACTCACTGTCTTTGACAAATGGCATATTCAAGCTAATGAGGATCCCACAGGTTTTATGCAAAACTGGTGAAGAAGAGGGACCTAGGTTAGCCTTCCGTTGGCCATACCAGAGGAGTCGATCTAGGTAGTCAGCATGTCCAAGCCTTCGTGCTTGCGGCAGCACAGTTTGCCTCCTGCCCAGGTGCCAGCACGTGCAGCAAGCTGGCAGGTGCAGATATTGGGCCAGTATCAGGATGTAGAGCATTGCTCTGTAGGAAACAAGGTTTGATTAATCCTGCTGACCATGGAAAAGCACCATTTTTTAAACTGAAGTGAGTATAGGTTACACACAGAAATTGGTTGAAATGAGGTCATTCACTTAATTTGTAGTTCTAAAAGGGGCACCTTCAGCACAGCATTTTGCAGGTACACACTCAGAAGCCTCTCTTTGCTGGAGCTATGTTTTTCCACTGCAGTGGCTGTTGTAGGCAACTGTGGCAGTGAAGTCTGAGTGAAGCTCCCTCAGGCAGCTAAACCAGTCTCAAATAGGCTTTGCATATCAGGACAGAAATCATGAGCCACTTTCCATATTCAGTGAGAAAACAGGAAAAAGAACAGAGAGCTTTTGAATGACTCACTGATGGGCTGGGTTTTGTTCTGGTTTGTTTTTTTTTTTTTTTTTGGTTGTTGTTGTTGTCCTTGTGGGAGCTTTTTCATTTCTAAATATAGATAATGAGTTGCAAGAACTAAAAAAAAAATTGTTAACTAGATTAAGTACTGATGAAGTTTTGTAATTGTTGCAGTGCACAGAGTTGCAGTGCTAGATTATTTTTTTCCTTTGGTTCAGGTTACCTATGCAAAGATGATGGTGGCCTTAACAAATTCTTAAAAGACACCTGAGCCCAGCACTTCCTGCTCCCTGCAGTGCAATTTTGCCTGATTAGCAAATTTACCTCTCTGGGAGGTCAGTGGCTGGAACAGTTTGTGAGTTGTATTAGAAGAGCAATAAATAATAATAACTTGTAACGTTTAGGGCTGGTGGAAGACCACAGGCACAAAAAGCTGCGGACTCCACAGAGTGTAAGTGCTACATCAAAGCCCAGTTTTCCCCTCAGTAATACTGTGCCTGTTCCCAAGGAGAGGGATGCTTTCTACCAGGGAAAGGAAGACCTAACAGGACATCTCTCAGGACTATTTACTTGTCAAAGGTATAAAGCTGGGGCAAAGTGAAAGGTTCTGTAATGTAAATAATGAAGCTAACGAGGCACACGTGAATGCCCTCCATATTTCCATAGGGTGCCTTCATCGCCAGCCACCTGGTTCCTGAGTAAAGCAGACCATGGCGCAAGGTGGACTCTGCAGGATTTTTGCCTCATTGAGGTTCTCCATGTTGATGGCAGGTGACCCTGACTCCAAGGCAGACTGTGCTTTGTGACCCATTGGAGCACGAGAAGTGAGAGCTCATCTGCAGGGGGCTGGGTCATGAGCTACCTCATCACATCTCTCCTGAAATTCCAGCTCCTTATCTCATCAAAAGCTGGATTACAAATATTTTCCCGATTTACCTACCAAAGCAACTGGAGCTGGAGTGTAGTTGTGAAGTGTTTGTAAACGGCAGAAGTGGTTACAAACAGAAAGCAGGATGTGCAGGATGGTATGAGGATGTCAGCTCTGAAGCCTTGCACAGTGCTCTGTAAAACATGTCCTTCCACGGCAGAAAAATTGCCCAGCCTTGCTCTGGGCCAGCCAACCAGCCTGTACCTACAGTAACTCAAAGTATTTTCCTGTACCCTGAGCTGAAGAGGGCATCATGAGATGGGTAGCCCAGAGAGGGGGCCAAGTCTTCAAGAGAAAAAAGGGCTCTGTGTGTGTGTGTGTGTGTGTGACATAAATGACAATGTCCAAGTATTAATGTGACACTCCAAGAGATGCCCTTTAAAGCTGAGCTGACTCACTGGGAAGTGTTTCACTGTTTCCAAAACCTAGGGCTTGTTTTCCCCACGGAAAGGACAGGAAAACCCCAAATGAAACAGATTTAAGATACTTCAGTTCTCCCTGACCCAAGTAAAAACCAAAAAAAGAAGTGTAGAAATACGGGAATTTCCCAGAGGATGGAAATTTTGGGGTTTACCTAGCTGCAATCCCACAACGGCAGGGCATGCTGATAGCCATTACTTTGGGCTTTGCCTTAGACATTGGTGGAGTGGTACGGGAAAGCACAGGCTACACTTGGGCTGAGCCTGACTGCAGTTACTGTCAGCAAACCTCTGCTTTTGTAAGCGGGTGCCTGGTGAAAGAGAAGCAAACCCAATCTCAAACCTTCTGCTGTTCCTGGGTGAGTGCCCGGCACTCCTTTTCTCGTGCTGTAGGTTAGGACCTGCCTCCTCCCCAGCACACTTGTGTCTTTGCTGAGCCTGATGGTAACACAGGCACTGAGCACTCAAGCCCATTGCCTGCAGTTGAAATGAGAAAAGCCCAGCTATGACTCTCCCTTCAGAGGGGTCACAGACTGTAAGAGCCCCCTCCCTTGCCCAGCAATCTGTCACACCTCCCCTGACTCATCCTCAGCCTCTGACACCGGAGAACATGGAGGGTCACTGCAGACCAGTGGGACAAGGACTTGTAATGCCACAAGAGCATGTCCCCAAGGCTTGGTGCCCAAATGAGAAGGATAGGTTTCAGCTATGGGTGCTGATGTGACACCCAGGGTCCCTGGGACCACCAAAGGACTCCAGCCCGGCGCCTGTGTGGGCTGCGTGCTGCCTGCACCATCTGAGGAGGGTCTAGTGTGTGTTTGGCATTTGAAAAGCACCAGAGTTATGGGTAGGAGGATTTAATTGAAGATGTAAATGGAAAAAAACCACACTCTAGCAAATCAAATGCTGAGTCTAAAACCTGATCCACGCACAGGTACTTGGTGTCGCTGTGTGACTTGTCCTTGCTGTCTGATGCCTGCACTAATAAGCAAATGTCATGACTCAGGTAATTCTCCCTGCCTCCCTCCCTCTCTCCCTCTCTCTCTCTGGGTCTCTTTTTGTTTTGCAAGCCATGGCATGAGCTAGCTTTAGCCTTGCCATAAAAATCTGACTCACTTCCTAAGGGCAGGCTAAAATAACCTGAGGATTTTTAAAAACGCTGCTTTTACCTTCTTAGCCACAACAGAAAGACACCGGGGATTTCTGGAGGGGGAAAAAAAATTAAAAATTCAGCTCTGTTAAATACAGATGAGAGGTTCTTTCCAGCCCGATTTTCTCCGACTCTGTGAGTTGCTCCTGTTTGGAAGAGAAAAATCTGTGCCTCTTCTGTGGTCAGCGTTTGACAATCAGCACTTTTTCTCTCTTCCCTGAGTGGAAAAGCTGAGGAGGGGTTAGGGTGGGTGGGGGGAGAAGGGCTGAAAGTAAAGCGAAGAATTGTTCAGATTGCCCAGATCCCTCCAGGAAGTGATCTTTCTGCTTTTACTCCAGACACACGCCTCCCAGCTAGCCAGCAGCTCCAACTAATTAGCACACGTGATGGGAATAGGAAACAAAGTCACAAACAATGGTAGCGTGGGAACGCAGCGTAAACGGCAATTACATAGACCCCCCTCGACCTCCTCACCCCCTTCCTCCACCCGCCCCCCACTCTGCCCTTCTCCAAATAAATAAATAAAGGCACAAATAAATAAATAACCCCATATAATCCAAAAGAGCTGCCGATGATGCAGCAGATAAGCGTGGGAGGCAGCACAGACCGCTCTGGGCTGGAGGTGAGGATGGGCGTTTGGGGGCCGAGCAGGAGCCAGCTATTATTTTCGTTCCATCCTTCAAGTACATCGAGGCTGCTTCGCCTCCTTTTGTTCCGTGCTGGGGCACAACAGAAAAATGTGTTTGGGGAATTTCAGCACTTGCCAGGTCATGGGGGGAGGTCACTGCACTTTTGTTGGGAGAGAGGCAGAAGAAGAAAGAGGGCAATCAAATATCCTCCTTGAGACAGCTTACAAGCACAAGTCTCATGCTGTCAGGGGGCTAGGCTCCGGGTGACATTTCCAGCTTCTTGTCTCCCTGCCAAGCTGGGTATGTTTGGTGTACGTTATATATGTGAGAAGTGGTCACCACTTCCCCGGCCGACCACAGCTTTAAAACATATTATAAGGGAGCTATTGTCTGGGATTAAACGGCGTTTGCTGCGGTTTGAGCCTTACGAGCCTGTGACCGCTTGCACTGGCGTCGCAGCACCGGCGCTGCTCCTGACAGTGGAGGTGCTCGATCAGAGCTCGCCATCGTGGTGCTCGGGCAGCTCTGCACCAAGGGCCACGCGCTATGGATTCGGGTTTGTAACAAGTAAACAGAAGGGATTTCTATTGCTGCTACGGCAGTATGAATCAGAAGAGAGGCCTGGGTACGCATGGGAAGTTACTGCTATAGCTGTCCTGGCACGTTGCTTCGGTAGCTCCTGTTCCTGTATCACTGAGATGATCTGGAATACATTTTTTCAGATGGGAGCTGTTTTGGAATAAAACTACTTCTCCTGGAATAACTTTTCTTCTTTAAAAGCAGATGAACTGAAGGTCACTCTGTGAAGAGGGGGGACCCTTGCATTGCTATGCTGGCCAGCTCTGTAGGGTCCCCAAGTCACGACTCTCATGAAACCCATACAAATTGTTCAGTTTTAAGTACCCTGAGCCAGGCTGAAAGAAGGCACCTCACAGGAAAATACCCTCAGTGCAGCACATGGCTAGTTTTTTACTCCATTTTCGCAACTCTTCAAAAAATCAGCTTGAAGCTCAGTGTTAGCTGTCTTACGAACCCTCAGCTCCAGTTCCAAAACCCCTCAGGTCAGATGCTGACAGACATTTGGATGATTTAAGAAATAAAAGTCTCCCTAGTAAAAGGTAGGTTCAGTATCTAGCTTTGTTCTGGAAAAACCAAGGGGCACTTCTGCTGTTTATTTTTCCCCTCGAATTCCATCACGTAGTAGAATAGACAACTGATGACAGGATTTGATTTTCATATCCTCCAATGTCCAAATACTCTACCTGTCTGGAATAAGGTTTCACGTTCAAACCAGTCAACTTTAGTCTTTATTTTATCTAAAGCAGACCAATCAGGTGTCTTTGCCAGGACCTCCGTGGTGAAACCTCAGCCAGAGTCCTGACCGCTTTGTGGGAATTAAAAATCCCTGGCACTTTCTCACTCTTGTCACACATGCTAAACATCCTCTCACAGTTCATTTCTCTGGGATTGGGGGGGTGTCTTATATAGTGGTTGTTTCCCTGGGTCAAACTTCTGCTCAGATGGCTGATTGCTGTGGGACAGTGGGTGTCTAGGAAATGTGGTGGCAGAAAGGTGCGAGGCGAAGACAAGTTATAGCAGGAGGGAAAGTAAAGAGAGGCTTTCCCAGGGGTCAGCACTCACCGCATCAGATAGGTGATATGCACCATTTTCATTCATTTGCCTGTGCAGTCGTTGTCAGAGCTTTTCCTAACTGTCACCTTCAAAAGCAATAAACTATTACTTTGATTTGCTTGATTCCCAAATGTGTTTACCAACAGCTTGATATTTTATTTTTGCATGATGAAACGCAGTTCCAGGAAACGTGTTAAGAAAAAGGGGTTTTGATTTGCCAAGAAGTCAGGTTTTCATACTTTTAAAGGACAGTTTGTGTGCTGGAGCAGAAAGTCTGAGAGTTGGTTTCTATCCCGTGCTTCCTAGCAAGAAGGAATAGCGCGTGTGCTGCATCTTACTGGCAAAGAAAACTCAAAGTAGGTTTCAGACTGTGAAGTCTTCAGAGCAGGGTCTTCCTTTCCATCCATCACTGTGTAACAGGAAGCATGGTTTCTCTGTGATTATTCCTCAGTCCAACTATGAGGAAAGTACTGTAGGAACAAAAGAAAAGTATTTTGGCAAACTACAAAGGGCTTGGTTGAAAAAAGAAAACCCCTGTTTTACTCTGTGATATCTGGTGCAAAGTGAGGAATGAAGACAGGGGTAAATAAACCACCCAGCTATGGTGAAATTGTCACTTTGGTGGGATGCCGTCTGTGGTTGATACACGTCTGTGGCCATTGTCCCCTCCACCATTCGTCACTGCCGATAGACATTCTCCTGCCACTAACATGTTGCTGTATTTCTCGCATGGTTTTACACACAAGGTGCACCCTTACACACATGGACATCAGGGCATTTTCCTGTAATTAAGAGCAAATGTGGCTGCAATTCAAAGGAGAATCTTCTACGTAACGCCACTCCAAGTCAGCCCCCTTTTGTATCTATTATGAGACAGCCATTAATTAACATGACCTGGTGTCATTCCTTCTGCAGGCCTTTGGTCTCTTTTCAGCTCTGGGAATGGAGGAAGGGATGCCTGCTGGAAGAAGCTGCTGCCTGCAAGGGCCTTGTCTCAGAGGGAGGCTTGCATGGAAACAGAAAAGGGACTGGACTGATTGGAAAAGAAATTAGGTGATAAAATAGCCAGTCTGCCTGTTCCCACCCCAGAGAGAGCACGAGAAACCTTTGCCTGCTGATGGATTGAATGTGCATTCACAGATTAGTGTTGTACAGAGTTATAGCCCAGTCTGGTTTTGGAGATGAGCTGAAGCCTGATCAGGTAAATGCAATGTCTACCTGCAATGTTCAGAGCCATCTGGAAGAGAAATCTGCCTGCACTGCTGCAGTTAATATGCTGACAGTGCTCGTCTTCCTTATTTATGGCTACGCACTGCTTCCAAAATACGAGCGCTGTAGCCTATGCGGCAGCAGAAGCGCTGCAGCTAAGGCATTCTGCTTACAGCAAGGACTCTGGTGTAAAAATGATCCCTGTCCTTGGCCAGTTTGAAGACAGAAATGTCTTTGATGACCTGCACATCATCACTACAGATGCATGTGAGTGCGAATGCATGATGTTTATGTTCTTTGCTGTGGCAGTTGCTCCGGCTGAAAGATGCACAGCACCTGCATGGCAGAACTCAGGGCCAGCGTGCACCCAAGCCTAACTTTGGAGCTGAGTAGCTGAACCTCACAGACGTGCAGATGTGAATTTCAGCCCTCCCCTCCTGAGAAAACACCTCTGCAGTCACGATACTGCTAACAGCTCACACAAGAAGTCAGAAAACCACCTCGTCCGTCGCTCCCGTTCACTTCTCGAGCACTTCCATTCGACCTGTGATAACTAGTCTTGAACCCTGCCAGCAGTGCCCAATGATAGGCACGTTCAGCCAGGAGTCAGTAAAGAAAAGCACAAGATTCAGAGCAGCAACTTCTTACTTGCAGAGCTGATGCTGCAGCGTGATGTATGCAGGGGTCGGGGAAGCGAGGGGAGGGGGGACGTTGGTGTGTTCGCCTGGCTGCAGTGTGAGTGCCAGAGCCACCGGTTGAATTGGGCACAGTAACCATAGAAACGTCGAGTTTCCGGGACTCGGGGTGACAGGTTGACGGGATTACTCTTCAAAGCACTTGCTCCCTTGGGAGAGAAGACCTAAAGGAAGGGGATGGGAGTTAATTTAGCGCACACACTAGAGCAAGGGTCAGCAGTGGCAGGTCTCTGCTGGAGGGAAGCCCGCAGCAGCAATAAACAACTCCTTTTCAGTGGGACTTTGACGAGCACCGAAATCGCTGTAGGAGGCATTCAACAAAGAAAAATGGGGAGGGGAGGAGGGGTGTGAGCACACAAAAAAGTGACACCACTCCCTTCTAAGGGACAGTCACAACAAGCAGTTCCTGTGTGTTTCAAACCCGAGTCTCTGCTTTGCTGTGATGACTCTTCCCTGCCCTGCCATTCCTGTTTCCAGCACAGGGTTGGCCAGATGTGGTGACAGAGGCTGCATCTGGAAATGCCAAGTTGTGCCAGACTGGGGAGCGATGGGGAAGCTGGGGAGGGAGGCAACTGTGCTGGTATGTGTGACAGGAAGGGGTGTGGGGTGCAATGTCTGGACAGTGGGGAGACTGCGGCTGTAGTAAGAGGTGGGTGAGGCAAGAGGGTGCTTGCTCTGTAGGGTGAAGGAGGGAGAAGGGAGGCATTTGGCAGTAGTAGGGGACAGCAAAGGTGACTGTCATCTCCTAAGGTGCGCTGCTTCATTGTTGTGAAGGGGGTCGGAAATGAAGCTCTTTTTAAAAGCGCTTCCTTCTCGTGTGCTGTCATTTTTATTTCCTTGGACTTGGGAGAGCAAAAGGCTGATCTCCTGTCCGCCCTTCTGGTGAGAGAGACATGCATGACAGTGCTGCCTCAACAAGTTGGTAATTCCTGGCTAATAAAACTGCCCTTTGGGCCACGGTTAACAATTAGACCAACGCTGAGAATCAGGCCCTGCCCAGTGCCAGAAAAGCACAAGGGTAATTTAAAGCTGTTTTTGCTGTTTGTTCCTCCTAGTGCTGGATGGCAAGATTGAAACCACACATGGGCAAACATTTCTTATCTTCCCATGGCAGTTGATAGCCAACTGCAATTGCTCAGGCGGTGGCCCAGCTACACCCTACGTGCCAGTTCCTGCAAGTCATTTGGAGAAGGTGTAGTCTACCTAAGCTCTGAAAGTATCTTTGGAGGTGGCCCCTGTGGTTCACAGAGCTAAGGATCGGCGTCAGCTCCAGTACCTGACTGCTGGGAATCTGGGTGGCCAGACCTCTACTCGAAAGCAATGAATGCCTAATGGCAAGTAATTTCTTTTACAGTGGGATTTTTCTCCCCATAGTATGAAGAACACACAAATATGCCTGGATGGGAGAAGTCTGAAGTGTAGTCTGCAGGCCAAGAAGGAGTATCACTGCGCCTTCCACTGCCCTGGCTTTTGGTCCTGTGCGAGTGAGTGCTGCAGGCAGAGATGTCTTACAACAAACATCTACGGATTGGAAAGGTCGATGTAACAGAAATGCTGACACAGGGTTAATTAATAGCACTGCAGAAAGAACAGATTTATGAAAAATGCAATGTGGGAAAAGTATATGATTATTTCTATTATTTTCTGTCAGGTGCCTAGAGGGGCTGCAGGACAGTTGTTAGTTTCTTAACTAAAACTCTTTCACTACCTTTACCCTGGTCCTTGCTTCCATTTCCCTTCCACCAGAAACTCTGCAAAAATATGGGTAACTGCATGAACTCTGAAGGAGCTCTGTGCCAGGAACTTTTACCTAAACCAGCGTGAGGCTGAAAGCTGCTATTTCCAGGGTCTTGAAATGGAGAAACCTGGGTCAATGGATTCTTCTCTGTCGCACTATGCACATCTCAGTTATCCTCCAGCCCCTTGAATTGCAAAACATGAAAGAATCAACTCGGAAAACGAGTCTTAGTTGAAAGGCTTCATGTAAATGAACATTTAATTATTACGAAACCACCTCAAAGAGTATGCCCTTGTTTCACCTGTCCCACTTTGCCAACAACTCAGCCTGAGAAAGCTGGCAGAGTGAAGAGGTCTTGTGCTGGGGAACGGGGCAGTTTGGGGGAACGGGGTGTCCAGGCTTGGGGCCCTGCTGAGTGCATGTACTCCCTATGAGCGTGCCAGCCAGCCCTCTGCACACACTGCATGTACACTGCCCTTTCCTGTCACCCCTCTCCCTTACCAAGGGCTGCGCAGCGAAGCACGTTTGCTTTCAGCCCCTCACAAACTGCGGGTTTCTCCCCACCTCTCCAAAATACAGGAGGAGAGACAAGGGAAGGGTCTGGCTTGCAGATTCGCAGTTTAGCTAGGTGCAGTCAAGAGGGACGCCTTGCCTCCCCTGGCACTGCCAGCAAGGAAAAAGCCTCAAGTTCCAGGCTCCTCCGCCCGGGGCTTTGGCCACCCGTCCCACTCGGAGTTTGGAGGGAGGGCAAGCTGCTCCGACGGCGCCTTCCCCTTCTCACGCAGCCCTGCCAGGGCCCCGCTGCCGCAGCCTGCCTCGGGGCAGCGCTCTGCAGCCGCGCCGGCCTCGGAAGGAGCAATTAGCCTCTGCAGGGCGTGGCGAACCCGCAGGGCTCAGGCCACGGGGTACCCCGCTGTGAGGGGGTGCTGAACGCAACCCCGAGGGCGCCCCGCAGCTGCCCTGCTTGCGGCGCCCGGTCCGCACGGCATCGGCACCGCCCGGTTCTCCAGGCCTGGACGTGCTTCCGCCCGGGGCCCTCCCGGCGCCCTCCCCTCCCCCTCCTTCTTCTCCCCCTTTCCTCCCCCCTCCCTCCCGTCGCCGCCGGGTCCCGCACGCGGCGGCCGCGACAGCCGCCGCTGCCGCGCGCCGCCCCGCGCCTGAGCGCCGCCGCCCGCCGCGCCCCGCGCCGCTTTCCCACGGCCGGCGGCGCGCGGCCGCACCTCCCCCGCCGCCCCACTCCCCGGCGAGTGGGCGGAGCTCAGAGGCTGACCAGCGGCAATTGGCTGAGACCGGCGCGCCGTCGGCCAATGGGGGTGGCGGGGGCCGCGCGTGGCGGTGCTGAGCGGCTGGCGGCCGCGGGTGTGCTCTGCCCGTCTGCCTGCTCGCCCGGCTGCCTGCTGCCCGCCCGCCCGCCCGCCCGCCCGCTGTCTGCCGGCTGCCTCCTGCCTGCTGCCTCCTGCCTGCTGCCTCCTGCCTGCCCGCCCGCCCGCCCGCGGCGGGTAAGAGGCGAGGCGTGGGAACGCCATGGGAGAGACGGGTGCCGGGCGAGGTGCGGGGCGCACGCTGGGCGCCCTTCTACCGCGCACCGCCCGCCGCCTCCCCGACGGCCGCCCGCGCCCCGCCACGGCCGCCATGAAGCGGGCGCACCCCGACTACAGCTCGTCGGACAGCGAGGAGCTGGATGAGGCCATCGAGGTGGAGAAGGAGAGCGCGGACGAGAATGGGTGAGCGCAGGCAGACGGTGGTCGCTGTGAGGCGGCCTGGCGCCCCTTCCCTGCCCTCAGCCCCGCGGGGAGCCCCGATCCCCCCTCCCCCCGACCCCTCTCCCCCGCGGTGGCGGTGCCTGTGGTGACCACTGTCCCGCTGTTCCCCGCAGGAACCTGAGCTCGGCTGCGGGCTCCATGTCTCCCTCCACCACCTCTCAGATCCTGGCCAGGAAGAGGCGCCGAGGGGTGAGTGCCTGCCGGCCGGCCGCGGCTCCTCTCAGCCCCGGCCCGCCCGCCCCCTGACCCTCCGCTTTCTGCCCTAGATCATTGAGAAGCGCCGCCGCGATCGCATCAACAACAGCCTGTCCGAGCTGAGGAGGCTGGTGCCCAGCGCCTTTGAGAAGCAGGTAGCGCCCGGTGACCCCCCGCCCCGTCCTGCCTCCCCCTTCGTTCCCAGGAGGAGGGGGTACCCCTCTTTAACACGTCGATTCTGTCTAAAAAGTTTTGCGCTTCCTCTTCTCTCCTAGGGATCAGCCAAGCTGGAAAAGGCGGAGATTCTGCAGATGACTGTCGATCATCTGAAAATGCTGCATACAGCAGGAGGGAAAGGTAGAGTTTCGTGCCTGACAGCGGGGTCAGCAACCCTGCAGAGAGGCTGCTGTGAGAGCAGTGCGTGCTCGAGCGTTCAGTGTGCAGTGTGCTGTGGGAGCCCTTGGAGAAAGTGAATGGGAGCTCTCTGCGTTTCGTCAGGAATTTGGGACTTCCTTCTACTTGACAAGATTTGTGGCATTGCTAGCACTGAAACATTTTACAGTACTAGCTCCAGGTTGTTCTAGGGGAGGGCAATTACAAGTTACCCTAGCTGTGTATCAGCACTGTGAGGTGAATTGGCTTTTGGCAGCTTGGAAAACACAAAGTTGTTTGTTGTGATCAAGTGCTTGTTTATTGAACTTTCTGAAAGGTCAGAACAGAAACTAGGGAAAAAAAACCCAGGATGAAATGAGTAGTGAAGATAATCAGCAAAAATGGTGAAACATGCTTTTAGGAAAGAAGTAGGTTGCTTGCAGAAACCTCCTCTGATAAGTTAAGACGTAGTTTTCTAATGAGCTTCACTGCACTGTGGCTTTGCTTGCACTGGGGAGACATGAAGAGATCAAAAGTACTTTCCTCCAGTGGCAGTGTGCAATTTCAGTTTAAAAATGGCACTCTGGCTGGTCTTGGGACTTGCAGCATCACAGCACAGATATAAAAGAAAGGCTTGTTAAACACAAAAAAAAAAAAAGGAGGAAAAAAAGAGCTTGGCAGCTAATCTATTGTTGGGAATACTAACCACATCCAAGTGAAATATGCTTACAGGGGAGGGTGGAGCGGGGAGGCTACCTGTAGACAATGACTAGAAAACAGCATCTTAAGACTCCATTCTTTGTTCTTTCCTCCTAGGTTATTTTGATGCTCATGCTTTGGCTATGGACTATCGGAGTCTAGGGTTTCGTGAGTGCCTGGCTGAAGTTGCTCGATACCTTAGTATCATAGAGGGTCTGGATGCCTCTGATCCTCTGCGAGTTCGACTCGTGTCTCATCTCAATAACTACGCCTCTCAACGGGAAGCAGCAAGTAGTGCACACACTGGCATCGGACACATTCCATGGGGCAGTGCCTTTGGACATCACCCTCACATATCTCACCCGTTGCTGCTGGCTCAAAATGGGCACGGTAATACCAGCACTACAGCATCTTCCACAGAAGCACATCACCAGACCAGAATTGCCGCCCCACACGCTGAAACTGCCTCACTCCGAGTGCCCCCAAATGGCAGTGTTGGACCAGTGCTCCCCGTGGTCACGTCTACTACCAAACTGTCTCCTCCTCTTCTCTCCTCCATGGCTTCCCTGTCTGCGTTCCCCTTTTCGTTTGGCTCCTTCCATCTGCTCTCCCCAAACGTGCTGAGCCCATCTGCACCGACGCAGTCAGCAACCCTTGGCAAACCATACAGACCCTGGGGAACTGAGATTGGAGCCTTCTAAGAACTAACTCTTCAGCAAAAGGGTGGGGAAGCCTACAAAACCTAGCTGAGCTGGGTTATGCCACGCTTAAAGTTGAAGCTCTTAATAACTGGGACAAAGGTACAGCTTCACCTTAACCAAGTTTGTCTGAGAACTGCCTCTTTGGATTTTTCTTTTTGTTTTCTACCTTTTTTTGTATTAGCAATTTTTTTTTTAATAGTTGCTGAAGTTGTCAAGAATAAAATTACATTAGTGGTTGTTAACCCTTGTGTTAGATCTGTGCTGAGCATTTAAATATTTTTTGTAAACAGTTTGTTTCAAATGTTTCATTTTTCCTGAGTACGTCAGACTGCCTCTTTATGAAGAGTTACCACCTTTTATTGTTAGCAGTGGCCTAGTTTAGCTATTAATTTCTCCAAGACTACTCTTCTCAGCATTAACAAGCTGTGTTGTCGCTAGTGTTTTGACATTGAGATGTTCTAGAAAGAATTACTCCTTTTGTAAACTGTATTTTGAGTCTTTTGTTTCTGAGCAAAGCGTTGACAAATCAGATGGACCAGCTTGACCAGCTGTATCTAAGAGCCCAGTTTCTATTTCTTTTGCAGCAGTCTGGGATATTTGGTGGTCTTACTCTAGTCCCTAGTGGACATTTGCTTAATTCACAGAACCACCACGCTGTTCCTCCCATCAGTATGAGCCTTAGAGCAAACCCTGCAGCAGGGAGAGTGCGAAAGCCAAATTCCACATTGTGCTGGTGGCTGGTTTAGTTGCTGGGGAAGCGAAGGGAAAAAGAAGTTGACCCCTGCAGTAGTCTTCCAGCTGGAGCTGGGTGTGTGAATGCTCACTTCATATGGCCAGGTTCTGCTTTGAGTTACGGTGGAGCACTTGTTCTGTTTGCCCCATGTTCTTGGGGTAACTGAGGTCAGACTCCTTCCCTCTGCGAGCTTCAGATTTGGACCTGCAAGGAATGGTGCTGGTATTTCAGTAGCCGATGGATTGGTACAGTGGGAACCCGTTCAGCGCACAGCCTTGTTGCTTAACAGATGCATCCGAACCAGTTCAGTTTGCTTGCTTTCTTTTTTCTTTTCTTCTGTTGATTTACTTCTGGGTGCAGTTCTGTGCCACTCCTCAATCTGTGAGGACTTGTGTGCATGAGTGTGTGCGTGTACATGCCTACTTTGGTTGATTTCAGGAGAATCTTAACCTGAACAGGTTTATCTGGCGAGTTTCCACTGAAGGGGGTTTGACTGCTCTTGTATTTGTGTTGTGGCTAAATAAAGGAGAACCAACAAAGTATTTTAAATGACATGTTTGTCTGATATGTATCAGTGGAGAATCCTGTGCCTTTAGGTGTCATGGGAGATGTTGAACAATTGCTATTCAGCCTTGCTGTGGGCATTTGCATTTTTTGTTTCTCGAATGTTACAGCATACTTAGCTACACTGGCCCAGTGCACAAAGAGCAGCAGTGCCTCAGAGTAACAGTGGAAAGAAGGAAAATTTTGGATACCTTTTGCACATCACTCTTACTTGCCTGGCAGCGAGTGGGCAGACAGCTAAAGACACCTGGGTTGCTGCTAAAGAAGAAGTTACAGCTGCACCATCCCTGAATATTCATTCTCACTGTTCTGTCTTAATATTAAAACGAGATTATCTTTACCAATGTGTAATCCTTTCTCGTCTTAACTCTTAAAATCTTTATCTGTCTTTTAGCTCTGTTGCAAAGTTCTGTACCTAAGCCTGGCTTAGCTCACATTCAGGGTGTTAGTGCAGAATCTACTCGACCTCTCCGACTGATGGTGTTTTCATTGCTGAGCAGGTTCACTAGTGTCTTACACTTTGTTTCCGGAGGTAACAGCCTGACTGGCTTACACCCAGATAGAAGGTCTTTCTCCAGATATGGTCTGTACTGCTTGCAAATCTCTACCTGCAGGACACAAACAAGTTCTGGAAGTACCTCACTTCTTTCCTGTGCATTTGAATTCGTAGTACATTTGTGTGGGTAAATGGCACATCCCTGCCTGAGTTTAGCTCTGCCAGAATAGCAGAAAGAGCTCGGCCCTGTGGGAGACAAGAGCTTTGTTTAAAGAGGGGCTCTCGGGCCAATTAAGGAGTGGCATTGATGAGAGGCTTTCTCGGAAGAAGGATTGCCGTGAGGCTGGAAAAAGTGGAAGGGCATTCAAGTGCGTAACCTTGTTTTACCTTCTTCCCTAGGCCGAAGGGGACCACTGCTAGAAGTGAAACACAAAACTCTGTGGCAGCTAGAAACACATAGGTGTTATGGAGGAGAGATTGCAGGGCTGAGTATTTCATGTAGAAACATGAAATAAGAGTCTGTAAAATTCCAAAGCCAGTTTCCTTTTCTCAGTGTGTATTGTCTCCTGTTTAATTATGCTCTGCCCTGTCCCTAATAGGTTTTTATACCAAATTAACAACTCCTACCTAGAAGATTGCTATAGTGCATGCAACTATTCTTTAGATCTTTTAATAAATGGCAATGCTTCTCAGCCTTTTAATGGTTATTTCATTGACATTCAAATGACTTTGCCTGCCTCTAAATAGCTGGCTCTTTTGTGTAGAAAGACCCCTATAATTATTTTTGTCCCACTGTCCTGCTCTTGAATGGACTTCAGAAGCAGAGTGCAATAAAAGTTTAGCTGCTGTTGTTTGCCTCCATATCCACTGTCCTCTCTTTCCATTACAAATGGCAAACACAGTAAGGAAAAGTACTGATTTTATTCAACATTTGCAGTAAGTCCATGTTAATTTTTGGAAAGACAGAAATGTTTTCCAGGAACTCACAAAAACTAGCAATTTGAACGGGAAAAGTGTGGTCCAGAAGCTGAAGTGCCAGGGTTGGAAGTCCAGGGCTGTGTTTACTACTCATGCTGCTAACCCAGTAAGTCATGCTTGGCAATCACTTCATCCATATCCGCTTCGTCAGCTGTGGAAAAGGGATAGCAGTGCTTGTTCTCCTTTCATCAAGAGACAGTGGTAGCTGGAAATTACATGAATGACAAATGCTGTTTGGTTTTTTTTTTTCTTCCTCAAAAGCTACAGTTCTGTGATGTTCTGCTGTTTTTCTGTCCTGCAGGAAGCTAGGTTTGTAAAGACAAACTGAAGAAGGCAAAATAAGCTTGCTTTTCTAGACAACAGATATCTCCCAAGCCCAAAACATGTACTTGTTTACCCTATGGCAAAAGAGCAATTCAGGAGCACAAGCTTAACCAGAGGCATGGCGGAGAAGAAAGGAAATGCATATGTGACTTGATCCCATGACCCCCCAACTACTTTCAAGTGCAGTAGATGAACTGCATCTGTCTGGAAATCCTCAGGCTAAAGCTTTGTGTGGGATGGAAGATGATGTGTTTCGTATATGCTAATATTATCCACCTTTATCAAGGAAGCTGGGTTTGAGTGCAGAATAAACTCAAGAGGCTGGTGAATACTGCGTAAAACCAGATACAAACCTTTGGAAATCCATTCTGTGCTTTGGCATAAAGGAACAGCTCATGAAAATGACAGTTTTTAGCTTTTGGAAAGAAGCTGTCAGTAGTTCTTAAGACAGTTTCTGTTCAGTGCTCCTGTCTTAACACTAGTAGCATGACAGAGTTTATTAGGATCATGCTGAAAACCCCATGAATCCTGGCTATTGCTCTCTTCACTCACACATCAGCCTGTTCATCCCCAGGTGACAAGAGACTTCCTAGACTATTGCATCGCTCTGGGAAGCCTGCCAGGATTTTTTTTTGTTGCGTGTGGGTTCTTCCCCCCACCCCCCGCCCTCCCAAGCAACAAACAAGCCCAAGTGAGGCCAGATAAACCAAAACCCTTCCAGATTTATATTGCATACATATTCACAAGCGCTTCTCACCAGAAACTCCCCGTTTGGATCGTCACATCCTCTGCACAGAGCTGGAAGGCTGTAGTGAATGGTGTGGAGGCCATGGGCTTCCTGCTGGAAGGCAACAAAAAATATTTACAAAGCCCTTTTCTGAGGCCTTACGTGAAGTGTTGCAGAGATGGGCTGTGGTACTTGCCAGGTGATGTGGTATGCTAAGGCATGGGTGTTTTAACCGGCCTGCCCGGCCTCGTAGAGCACTGTGTGCTTTGCCTGTAACTGAACGCCTCCCTCTCCACTTTCCCAGCTTATAAATAAAAATTAGAGGAGTCCCTTTCTTCTGGAGCCAGAAGATGCAGGCATTGACTCATGCTTGCAATATAGCAGCTTGACTGTGGTAATGAATGTTGAAATGCCAATGCCTAGTAAGATACAGCTACTTGAACGTGTCTTCTGGGAGTCTGAAGAGTTCATTTGGTGAAAGCTTTTATTAAGCAAGTGTTTAGCTATTATATGTTGTTCCTTTATTCCAGCTAGTCCCACACATTTCTTTTTTTCTCTAGTAAATTCTAATAATTATTCATACAGCTTGGAGCAGTGGACCACACTGCCTTGCTCTGACCTGTGCTGCGTGGAGCCTGCCCAAGCCTTCCCAGTAGAGCATAGTTCATAGAAAGAGGTTCTGTTCCACCTGGTTTTTTTGGGTTTGCTTTTGTTTTTTTCTTTTTCCTTCAATACATCACGTAACACAGGTGTATGATGCAGTAGAGGCCTATCGAAGTGCCCAAAACAGCTGAGTGCTAGGGGCATTTTCCCCTGCTTGCAGAGGAATTAACTAATTACATTGCTGGGACCTTTTAAATGTCTTTTACCAGGCTGCTTTCTTCAGGAGAAGCCTCCTGGAAATGAGTCAGGGACGGGAGGGTATAGCTGGAGCCAGTTCTGCATGTCGTTTGTAGTTCTTGTTGGAGCATCCTCAGCACAGGAGGACCTCTGCAGACCACTGTCATCACTCTGCATCAGAAAAGCTTCTTGGAGCTTTCCAGGTGCCTTGTATTTCTCCAAGGTAAGCTGTAAAATCTAGTAACAGGATGAACACTGCTGTGTTTCTGTGCTGCTTTCTCAGAAGAAAGGATGTTGGAGGAGAAAAGTTGGTGGAATTGCTCTGTGAGAGAATGGCCAGGAGCAGGAAGGAAGGCTGATGTGCAGGATCAGAGGAAAACTGAGGCTGTTAACAGATGAATGAAGAGTTGTATTGTTTGCATTGACTATTGCAAAGATACGGAAATAACTGACGTCAGATGACAAAATAAGCTGTGAGCAAGTATGCAAAGGATTCAGAGTGGGGATGGGATTCAAAATTTTGCTCAGTAAGCCAGAATCAGATGAGTAACTTGCAAAGACTGAGGCACAGAATTTTAAAACCAGTAATGTGCTGAAACAAATGTGTGTGAATGTCTTTATTGAATTTGATGGACCATCTCTCTGGCTAGGGAGGTACCAGGGCTCAGATGGACTGTTGTTGCCTGTAAGAATGCATCACAGCATGATTTACTGATTGCATTTGTACAGTCTGACCAAGTGAGTGTAAGGAGGTCAACGAATTAAAGTATGGTGTGTGCACAAGAGTGGGCTTGTGACCCAACTTGACAGAGAATCTGATACATTGGGATAACCAGTATGAGCTCCTCGTGACTGGCAGCTGTTTCCACAAATGGCTCAGCCTTTATCAGTAGCTGCCAGTGCAGCCACTCATGATGTGTTAGTCACTTAAGAAGTGTTGAGGCCTCCTTCACCATCAGGTGAGGAGGACATGTCCGTCTTCAGAGTACTAGTGGCAAACCCTCTCTCCTAGCAAAAGGGAATATGGAGCCCTCTTCTGAGACAAGCAATGTCTGGTTAGAGAGAACGCAGAATTGCTAACTTGCTTCACATTATCTGCTATTGGTAGTGCCAGGTAATACCTCGGTGATACTGCTTCTTGTTATCACTAAGCCTGTCTTCCTTAAGAGAGAGGCCATTTCAGAGGCTGAATTTCAATGCCAAAAGATGAAATGAGAATAATTGTTGTCTGTAGTTGTTCAGTGATGGTTATGTCAAAGTTTGTGGGATTGGATAGTGATAACAAATGTAGCAAAGGGAACTGAAGCGTGTGCTGTAGGAAGTCTTACATGATCCACAGCAGGCAGATCTATTTTTTACTTCATCAGGAAAACATCGATTTTATTGAACAATGTTCCCTGTATAATGTGGATGCCTAACTGTCTGTAGATTGCTCCTTTGAATTTCTCTGGGATTCATTGCGTCTTCTGTTAAGAGGAAACTATCAACAACAAGAGGAAATCCTGTACTAGTACTGAATAGTCCTTATTTTAAAGGTACTTCCCTTCTTGTGGGAATTGTATATAATCAGAACAACACTCCATAAAACAGAAAAAAAATTATTTTAGAAGGAGACGGGTCAGCCTTTTATTTAAAAGGTCTGACGTTATTGTACATAAGAAAATCAATTGTTAGAGTGGATGACATTCTTCCACGGGCTGCCTGTGCTTCCCAAAGGTGGGGCAAAGTTTAAGGCATTGGTAACAGGAAGTTTGGGCTCCTTAGAGACTTTCATGTTTTCTGGAGCTCGCAATGACAAAATTACTCTTTTTCTTCCCCAAAATAGCACCAGGAATAATAATGATTAGATTTGACCCTGTTAAGAATTGAAATAGGTGGAAATGCGAATGGTGCATGGACAAACCTAAATACCCATTAAGGTGGTGTGGGCAGGAATAAGATGTCAGCGGGGCGCTGTAAAGGCCATGCAAGCAGAAGGAACAGCTCTTTTGAAGGCAAACTCTTCCCTTCCACTAGGTTTCCAAGATCTGGACCTCTGTGTTCCAGCTGCACAGACATCTCCCACTGCATAAACCAGGATTGGCTGAGCATGGGGTAGGTGAAGCCCCCACCTGAAGACGGGGGCCGAACTGCTACGTGGCCACAACTGTGTTCTAAGTTTTGGAGCATCAAATCAAAACAAGCACTGTAGATATAATTCTAAATGGTTGTCACTCCTTTGCTGGTTAAATCCATGCCTGTTTCAAAGGAGAGGTTTGAAATCCCACATGCCCCCACCCTGGCCCAACCATGAAGCTGTGAGAGCCCTGAATGAGTCAGATACTCACTGAATGAAGTTAAAACAAAAATCTGTCACAGGGCTTTAAAAATCTTTGGGTTGTTGCTGTTTTAGGCAACACTCATCCAATTTTTGTCTCCTCTCTGGGGAAAGAAATGGCTCCCCACTTCTTCATGGTGCTGATGGAGGTCTGCAGGGCTCCCCTTGGGCCTGACCTCAGCCTGCCAGTTAGCAGGCTGAAGCCCCATTTTTCTGCCCCTGCAGCACAGCAACAGCCCAGGCTGAGAGCACAGCTTCAATGACAAGGCTGGCTGAGAGCCACAGGGGCCCAAGACTGGGAATTCCCATGGCCTGCCCTCAGGGACAAAGCTGAAGGAGTGACGCATCAGGTTTCTGGGTAGAAAAATCCCTACTTTGCCTTTTTTTTTTTTTTTTTTTAGCAACATCAATATCCTCATAATGTGCTAGCCAGACTGTCTGACTTTATGCATTCTTATTTAAGCAAAGAGGGAGCAATTCTTTAGGTTTCCTTCTGACTGCATACTTTCTAACACAGAGGGGGGAAAAAAAGGTTCAAAATCCCTTCTTATTGTGCCAGGATCTCTCCTAGGAAGTGCAGCCTTCCCTCCACACTATTTTCGTTGCCTTGCATGAGATAGAAATGTGGTCTGTACCAAACAGTTGCTGAGAAAGCTGTGATTCAAGCTTTATATAATGAAATACTTTTTTATACCACAGCCTATTGGGAGACAGCCTGTTCAGCTCAGCTATCCACACCGCATTAACTTTTATAACCCCAAACTCCCATCAGAAAGGAGGTTTTTATGAGATCGTATTTGACACATCCCAAAGAAGGTTCCTGTAGCAACTATGTCTGACTGACTGAAAAAGGCTAGAGAAGACTTTGCCAGGGGCTAGTGCCACCTCAGATTTAATTTTTTGGCGTCAGTGTCTGCTCTTCACTTGTTTGTACTAGAGGAATGGCTGCAACACTGCTGTTAATCCTATGGGACAGTGAGAGACAGTGAAGAGAAATCTGTGTACAGAACTTGGACCCAGCGTTGAGCCCTACTTTGTCCCAAGATCACAGAAGCTGCAGAATGAAGTGTATTCCAGGGCAGCAGGTAGGGCACAGGGGAAAACTTGAGACCCCTTTTATGCTGAAACCTGACTCTAAAGAGGAGGTTTTTACTCATAAGCCTCCTCTCTATAACCAGGGCTTTGCAGTCACAGCACTACTACATTTGCTCCCTTGAAGTGATCCTTGCAATGTCCCATGGAGGTGTAGCATTACGTTCTGGGCAGGGAGTTGGGACTCAGAAAGTTGAAAGTCAAGCAGTTGATTGAGTTGCTTGGCTGAGGTGTTTCAATCTGGGTTGTTCTTTTGGTTTTATTTTCTTCAGGACTTCAGCAGTTCCTGGATTCAATGCACAGCTGCTCTTGACATTCTGGAAGCCACGGCGGGTGAGTACTCCTTCACATCGGACTGAGCTACTTCCCATGTCAGAGTTTCAGGCAATGAGGAGCACCGGGAACAGTTAGGAAGCCTTTTCCTACTCTCCTACAGCACTTAAGCAAATGGAAGTAAAAAAAGAATCCAGCTCCCACAGAGTACTCTTCAGTACCCTTAGATATAAGACCGTGTATCACGCTCCAAAGTCTCCTAACATGTTCAGCCACCTTGGCAACAACTAGACCCTTTCACTACTCCCTGGTGAAAGAAAATGCAGCCAGTGGTTGGAATGAAACAGATTTCTTAGGAAAAATTAATATTCCCCTTAGATGTGTTTTTGTGTGTTTGACTTCACAACCCAACACTGTATTTTTAACACAGTCTTCTGTGTATAATGTACTAGGTCTTAAATAAATTATTTGAAGGCACAGCTTCCCTAACGATGTCTCAGATCATCATGTCTGCGGTTCATAAATAGGGCTGAAGGTCTTGGATTTGCTACTTAGACCCCTTCAACTGGAAGGGATAGTCGGTGACTCACGTAGGTTATCTTTGTGTGGACCAGAACTAGAAAAGGGGGAGGTTAAGGGGGAGAATAATATCCATTTGAGGAGTTCAGTGCGGGGGTGATGATGGGGGTATGCACAGCTGAAGGCTTTGTTGAGATGGCACAGATTGCCAGTGTGGTGCTGGGTCATGGCAGGGACAAGGGGAGGTGTAAGCTGGGATCCCAGTGGAAAATCTTGCAGTGACAAAAATGTCTAGGAGGTGAAAATTGGCAGTTAGAGGGCAGCTTTGGGTGGAGTTAAAGGCATCAAAGAAAACTGGTTGGGACTGTGGAAAGAGGCTAGGTTTGAGGAAAGGCTTGTGTGTGAAGGCAGAGGATACTCCCCTCAATCCTCTTCATTTGCAGAAATGTCATGGTTCCCAACCCTGTGTGACTCATCAGTAACTTGGGCATGAGAGGTATTATCACCATCAGTTGGGCTGGAACTTTATTCTGGCTGAATTTGCCTCTATTCATGAAATGAACATAATTACCTGGATGAGAAGCTGGCAGTAAAACATCACTCCTTTGCTCAAGGTGTCCCAGAACATGAATTGCCACAGACACAGCTGTACTCTTACAGTCTTCTCTGGGAACAAGCAGTACCATAGTGGACAAGATGTTTCTGCAAAGCATTTGTGGCTCAGTTGCTTCAAATGGCCAAATGTACCTTGGAGCAATGACAAGAACTTATTCAAGAAGCAAATGAGGAGCCCTTATGATCTTGGGAAAGTAATGTTCTCATGATGTTGTCCAGAAAATTATGTTATTTGGACATGAGTCTTGTTTAGGGATCCTTCATAAGGAGAGACAAACAGTCTCCTTAGAGAAGGTAGGAAAACTCTTTTCTGGAGGACATACGAAAATGGCTTTTATGTCTCTTCTTAGGGAGTGCACAGAAAACACATTACAGATTAATGTCTCTGGAACAATTTTGGTTTATGCTCTGACTTTCACAAGACAGAGGAGGAAGGCTGTGAGGCAGCAGAGCAATTGCTGTATTCAGTGGCATGGCCCATGGGAGTGAAGGAGCGCTGGTTGGGGCGGGGGTGTTGGCTGCACAACAGAGATGGAGCTGTTTGGGAAGCACTTTCATACAATTTTATGGGAGAGAGAAAATAGGCTTCTATAGAAATAACTTTTACAGCTCAGTTGTTTTAAAAGAGAATGAGAGTGCAATGAGGGTGCTTTTGTTCCAGCAGAGGACTTTATAGTATGTATTGTCTCCTGACATCTCTGTGGCTGTCTGCAGGTTGGGGCACAGTGGGATGACTCTCTTTGGTTTTCCTTCCTGTCTCTCTAAAGCCAGCAGCTGTCACTGAGCTCAGTTTAACATGTGGGGCACAAGGGAAGGGGGTTTCCTTCAAAAAACAAAACAAAAAAACCCCAAAGCTGTGCAGAGGCTTAGCACGATGGGTAGCAATTACAAGTTTCACCCTGATGTCTTCACGGGGATGAGATCCGTGTTGCAGTCCAAGACTTCCTAGAACTTGAGAGATCAAGTGTTATGTGGTCAAAACCACAAAATAATAATTTTTAGTGCCACTGAGCAATGAGACATCCCTTACAGAAAATAATCTAGTGTCAGAAAATATCTTTCTGCTCTGGAGCTCTACTGGCATCTCTATGGAGTGAGAGTGTCACACTCCTGCAAATGCCTGTTCCAGTTGTGGGATTATGCTCTGTTGAAAGAGTCACTATTAATAGGTTTGAATTAACTGTTACTAAAAAATGAGAGAACAGTAATGGAGAAGCCCAGGCTGAAAAGTGAGGTGCAGTGGGCATGCTGAGCTGTTGGAGTTCTGCAGGCTCACATACAAGCACACGTAAAAAGTAACAGCAGCTGTGGTCATCACTGCTGGCCCTTGAACATCCTCCTATAATCTCAGAGATAAGACAGCCTGCACATCTGTCCTGGTTTTGGCTGGGATAGAGTTAGCTTTCCCCCAGTAGCTGTCATAGTGCTGTGTTCGTGATTTAGGATGAGAATAATGTTGATAACACACTGATGCTTTAGTTATTGCTAAGCAGCCAAGGACTTCTCAGCTCCCCATACTGCCTGGCCAACAAGGAGGTAGGAGAGCACAAGAAGCTGGAAGGGAACACAGCCAGGACAGCTGACCCAAAAAGGCCAAAGGGATATTTCTTACTGTGAAAGATCATGCTCAGAATATAAACTGGGGGAAGTTACTGGTGGGTGCCACAGCTCAGGAACAGGCTATGTATTGGCTTCTGGTGGCGAGCAGTTGTGTTGTGCATTATTTGGTTCTTATATTCTTTATTATCATCATCATCATCATCATCATCATCATCATCATCATAATTTTCCTTTTCTGTCCTATTAAACCATTTTAAATCTCAATTCCCAAGTTTTACTTTTTTTCAATTCTCTCCCCCATCCCTCGGTGCGTGGGAGTGAGTGAGTGAGCAGCTGTGTGGCTGCTTTAGCTGCACAACTTGCAAGGGATGACACAGTGTAACCCTAATGACACACACGTCTCAAAGCTGTGCAGGTGAGCAGGGAAGGATCAGTGGTAGAATTTTTTCCTTAACAGATGCTTCCTTCTGGACAAATCTCTGTGGAAGTGAGATATGATTCAAACCATGTACGCTGCTGGTATCAAAACTGAACCATGTCACTTTGACTTTTAAAAGGCAGTGATACCTTGACTAGAGAGGAAGCCTTCTGGCCAGAGGATCTGCATCAGTGATGGCTCTCACATTGCTGAACTCCCAGAACGTAAGCCCACACTTCTGGGAGGGAATGCTTGCCATCTACTTCCCTCTGTTGACTGAGTTGCTGAAGTAGCCTAAATTTGGGTAAGCTGAAAGCAAATCTCACAGGCAATGAAGTGGACTCAGAAAGCAGACATCAGGCCAGATTCTTGGTATTGGTGAGCTGGTGGAGCTTTGCTCATAATACTGTAAATGGCTGAGGACAGGCACACTTTGCTCTTAGCTTAAGCAGTCCCCTTTATACAAGAACATGCTCTCAAAAAGCAAAGACGTGTTTTATGGGTACATGTGCAGGTGCTTCATCTTTTTGTGTCTAAATAATAACAAAGTGAAACAAAATTTCTTCTCATCAAACTGTCAGTCATCACTGACATGTGGCATATAATTGGGGAGGAAAATGAAGCAGAAGCACAGTTTCCTTGTTCCAGTGTTGGTTTTAAAACAACAGCTTTGTATTAGTCAGCGCAGCTACCAAACGTGGGCAGCAGTTGAGGAGTTTCCAAGAGTATTGCTTTCTGCCACTGAAATGTTGGTAAACTCACCCTGGCTGGAAGGGAGGCTCTGTTTCCAGTCCTTCACGTAGTGCTATGGAAGTGCAATATGCAATGTAGAGAGATACCTTTATTAAACCCTAACAGCTCATTTGCACTGGCGTCAAACGGCATGACATCTATCATCCTGTCCTGCTCTGCCTTGACCACAGAGTATACATTTCCCTCTTCTGGGCAGGGAGAAATGGCAGCAATGACTCATGTTTGACACTTATGTTATTTGACATGAAAACCATTTCCACTGGAGACTTGCAAGACCCTGGCTTGCAGTTTCTTTTGTTTTCTCACTACTTCTCTGGTGTCCTCCTACGTGACATTGTGTTTGAAAACTCTGAAAGGGATGCTCAGTCGGCATAATATCCACATGATTTATTTTCTGCTGACAGAAGAGTGTTACTCAAAGGGGCTTCAGCTCTGTATAAAGCACTCCCCAAATTTGAACAGATTTATGTTTTCGGTGGTTGCCTGAGATACACTGCAAGACAGCATGTCTGTGCCCAGAAACAGACTTCACCCGTGACAAAGGCACCTTCATGGCCCTGACACAATCCTTTCTCTGGGTGAATGGGTGACTTTGATCTGTCCCTTGAATTGGTTGAGGGAGCAACATAAGCTCTGCATTATCTTTTCAGGAGTGAGCTGAAGTGCACCATCACCTGCTGGACACTTTGTCGCAGGTCACTCTGTGCTGAGATGCTGCTGCCTGGGAGAGAGCTTAGAAATACTGTGGATCTCTTTAAGAGAGTAAATCTCTTAAAGCTTTTTGGCAACAAGATGCAATCATCTGCCCATCTGCAGAATATATTGGCTGGCCACCACATGGTGGTTGTCAAAAATAGCCATGGGATCTCCTGAATGTGCCAAGGAATGCTGCAGCTCTTGCTTGGTGGCCTTTGATCAGAGGCACCAGCTCATGATTTGCTTGGCTCTGTTTGGGAGATGTATGTTTTAAGACTCTGGGTTTAGCTGTCACCACCAGGCATCACTTGTTGTTATCTTTACTCCAGGCCTGCTCTGGTATACACAACTACCAGTGGATTTGCTCAAAGGTCAGTCATTTTTTAACACGGATGAATCAAGTTCTTCAGTTGTTTGGCTCCTACATGGCACTGCTCACTTGGGGTATCCTGCCAGAATCCTAAATAAACCTAAATGATGTGGGATCTCTATTGAGCTCCCTGCTCCTGGCAGCTTCTTCTGGTTCCCTCAGATGTTGTAGTTGTCAGGCCATTGGGAGGACACCCAAAACCATGTATCATTAAATCAAGTGAACATAAATGTTCCATAATTTACATTTCTCTTCAAAAGGATTGAGAAAGAAACTCCTCTTTGTGGTGAGTTAAAATAGATATATGTAATCTTTGCAGTCATCTCCACAGGTGCCTGACAACAACCCATACAACATGTCCTTGACTTTAGGTTTAGCACCTAACGTGATGGGTGAATAAGACAGGATGCACAGGGCTGTGGCTTGACTTCTTACTTTGGGGGTAGGTTGGTTTGTGACTGAGAGATATGATAAGCCAGGAAAGTTCCTCCATGCATTTCTTCTTGCTGTCAACATGCCAGTGTTACCTGTGCCCAGCACACAAGAACTTGCTCATAATACGTGCCACTGTTTAGGTACTTTGTTGAGATGTAGAGCCTGGTTTTGTTTGCATGTCTTGTACCAAACCTACTATGCTGATGGCTTTGTTAGTATCACAACAAGGATTGATAAACTCCTGAGAGCTCTGGCAAGCAAGGAGGTAGCCCAACTAGAAAGCTCAGAATCTGTGTCAGAGAGTGGAAGAGATGCATCTCCTGAGCTGAGTCCCACACAGGGTCACAGGTAAATTTTACTTTACTTGTAGGAAGCCAAAGAGAGTGTTTCCTTTGCTGATACAGCTTTTTTTTTTCAGTTTGTAGTCAGATACATGTACTGTTTGGATACACATGATGAATGAATGAATGAAGGAAGGAATGAATGGAGGAATGATTCCTACTATTCCAATTCAACAGCAACATACTTCCCCTTTTAGGGGAGATTAGGCCATGGGATCTAAATAAAAAGAGGATGTTGTCCAAAGGGCTACAGTAAGTGCCTCTTATTTACTCAAGAGACTCTAAATGTTTTCTTTTTACAGTGACTCAGCTTTTCAGCTATGAGATTTTGAATGATCTATCTGGAGCCTGGTTCAACATCTGTTAACACTGTGGAACAAATTTCTATAGATACTAGTGAATATTGAGGTGAGATACTTTATTAGTCATGCAAAGATCAAATAAAACCCAACACTTTTAAGCGTTAGTTTGTCCTTTTCTATGAAGTTTAGTTACCTTTAAGTTGTGGAGTTTCTTTTGTTTGTTTTTTTTTGTTTGTTTTGGGTTTTTTTAAGTATGAGCAAAATACAAAGGATTAAATCTATAATTAAAAAGATGTTACTTTGAAGATGTATTTATTTATAACTGCTATAGCATCATCAGTTTTTCTTTAAAATATAAAATCTGAGATAAAATTTCAACACAAAAAAAATTGTTATTTGCTCACAAACGATCAAAACCAATAAAATGCTAATGAAATACACAATATTTGCAGCACTTACTAGTGATGCCCAGTTAAAGAACATTCAGAATGCCACAGCTATTTCATTAGAATCCATTCTCTTTCAGGAAACCATGAAAATGGCCTAGATTTAAGTAAATTAAGTAAATCAGATGGTGATTACTGGGGAAGAAAATGAAAGAAACTTATCCTTAAGTAATTTTGCAGATCCACATCTGGTTTTTGAGAGGCAGAGTTAATTCTTTACGAAGTGAAACACTTCTTCAGTTTGACAACAGGTATTGGGTTCTGTGCAACTCCTCGTGTGTGACTTAAACAGGTTTCCACAGGGTAAGGATTGCCCTGTTTCAAGAAGTGCATATGAATTGATGAGGTCCAAACACTCAAAATGACGTGTTACCTTATTATTTATGTTATTCCAGCCCCTTGTGCAAATCCCAAAGAATGACTTGCCATGAAACACTTTTACCAGGACCTGTGAGTATTGTCTTATTTTATGCTATGAGAGACAAAGTATGTAAGATGGAGCAAACCAGACATATTTTAGAATCTGCCTGCCTTCTCCTTTATATATTTTTCTCTCCCATGACCTCTAAGACTTCTTTTGACAGAAAATATTGAGCAGTTTGGGGTAAGTGCTGGGTGTATGTCCTTTCTAAGATGTTCAACAGCGCTTGAGAAGTTTGCTGATTCCCATTCTGGTATGACTGCTGTACCGAATCAACCTCAGTGCCATACACAGTCTTACTGAGAGGATGGGCAGCTTGTCAAAGTAACTAGGGCAGTTGTCTGAAGGACTTGGGTTATGAGAGAGGCCCACTTAGGTAGGTAGAATGTGAGTCATCCAAAGTGTGGGTGAGAAAACCAAGTTAAAAAAGATTTAATTGCTTCTTTGAGTTGCCTTGAATTTAATACTATTTATAGGAACATTGTCTGTGCTTCCAGCAACTTTCCAAAAGCTGCTTAAAATCTGTCAGTGACGGCCAGGTAACTGCAGCTACCTGAATGCAAGACATTTTCACCAGAACCTATCTGTACCTATCTGGCCTATTCTTTGCAGATGGTCTCTGTTTCATGAGCAGGCTATTTCTGTGCAAGACTATAGACTATTTCTCCTCTTCTGCATGAAGAATCCTTGCTGGTCCCTTATCAAAGAGTGGGGTCTTTTTTTTTCTGCAGCTTTTTGATATTTATGGCAAAATAATCTTGTTACTGCAGGGGCGTTGGACTAGATGACCTTTAAAGGTTTCTTCCAACCTAACACAATCTATGATTCTATGATTCCATATGGAGTTGTTAACGCTTTATAGACTGCACTGCTTCAGTGTATCATACCCAAAGCCTGTGAAGACACGTAGTGAATGACTTCTCCAGTAGCAGGCTGATTGCTACACTTGCTGTTGAAAGTGCCACATCTGTAATTTCATAGTGGAGTTTTTCAGATGTAGATGTAATAAAATATATGCAGTTACTGACATGCTTTACCTCTGTTGATGTGTAGCTGCTACCTCATACAATGCAATGAATATCATGAATATTCATAGCATCACTCACATACCCACTTGCTTTTGTCTTTCCTAAAGTCTGTTGCTTCATCAGTGCTATTTATCTCCATCTCCAGTCATTTTCTCAGAAATAGCTCTCAAGATTCATGAGTGTTACCTAATTCTGAGAAAATTGTGGAGTTGTTCAAATTCTTCTTGAGGCATGTTGATATTTCAAATTCATAGTCTTTCTCGAAGACCAGCTGCTGAATAAAACTGCAATTGCTCTAGCTACTTGCAGCTGTATTTTCAGCCAGTCCTTGTCTGGTTGAATATAATGGAGATAATTTAATGTTTTATTTCTCTTTGCTTTCTTTTAAGACCACTGTAAACATAATGGTCATTTGAAGAACAATAGTGTCTTCACAGTGATGCAAAGATGCAAAAGCATGTTTGAAGCTTTTTTCTTAGAGAACTTGCACCGTGCAAAAACTTTTCTGTGCTTTCAGTCAACTGTAGCGCCTACTAAAAGACTAGTGGAAAGAAAATAATTCATTGTTAACACCAGAATAATGAATAAATCACTGAGAAGAATAAGGAGAAAGATCATGTTTTCCCATGTTACACAAACCAAGAAGACTAGGTTTATGGGTATAGCTATGCTAGGATTCAGTATGACTATATTTGTGCTTGATTTCCACTGCTTAGAAGCACTGTGTCATAGAATCATAGAATGGCATGGGTTGGAAGGGACCCCAAGGATCATAGAACTCCAATCCCCCTGCCACAGACAGGGCCACCAACCTCAGGTCTGGATCTACACAAGGTTGCCCAGGGCCCCATCCAACCTGGCCTTGAACACCTTCAGGGATGGGGCATCCACCACCTCTCTGGGCAGCCTGTTCCAGCACCTCACCACTCTCTCTGTAAAAAACTTCCCCCTAATATCTAATCTAAACCTTTCTTCCTTTAGCTTCAATCCATTCCCCCTTGTCCTGCCATTGCCTATCCTTAAAGAAAAGTTGATTCATTCACTTTTGTTTTACACTCCAGATCTGTACATCATCCTATACTGGACATAGGAGTTTAGAATTACTGAATGCATACAGAGCTCTTTAGCAAGCTGGGATACTTTCCTGGTTTCTTGTTTTTGTCCTGACTTTAAGTCCATTGGAAAATGGTCTGAAATGTGGTGGGGAAAAAAAAAGCGAGAGAGATACAGGCTACACCTATGTGCTTTATTCCTCTGGGAAGTAATTATCTTGGATTCAAAAACCTCTTGCTTTTCTCTCTTTGCCTGGAGAATCTGTAGAAGGTTACAGGTAAAATAGTATCTGACTGCATGGTCATCCTCCTGTGTTACAGGACAGGAGAAAGCAGAAATCCCCTTCCACAGGGAATTATTTGCCTCCAAAGTAAGAGAAATCTAATTTCTCTCAGAAAGGAGTAAAATGTGAAGATGAAAAAATAATCCCTGTATTTTTAATAAAAGGAGATTTTTTTTTTCCAGTATTAAAACATAGGCAAAAATGAATAAATTTTTCCATAGAATCTGTTGTCACTGCTCCATACTTACTGTAGTAAGCAGTAGCTTCTCTGGTGCTAGCTAGGAGGATTTCCATGCATGGGTATCCATTTCCATTGAGTCAGAAGAACCACTCCAGTTCAGAGGCCCTGCATGGAGAGAGACCCTCTCCTTAGGGGAAGGACTATTCTCTGGCTGGTGACTGCCAGGATCAGGAGCTGACTTGTTCAGGCCAGGAAGGCACATCTGAACATCTGTTGTGTAATACTGTGGAGCGTATTTGTTAAAAAAGGCCAACCTCCAAGAGTTATGCTGCTCAAACTGGGAAGAAATAGAATAATTTGGGAACATATAGACAAGCAAACTATACTTTTGAGGCATGACTCTGTCTTCATGCTAGTGTTTGAGTAGGAGATGAGTGGGTTCAGAGATTTGGGGAGATGCTGGTCTGGAGGAACAGGAAAACTTTGTTCAGAAATTTTTCCTTCTTTGACAACAAATTCAGCTTCTTGCCTGCCTCTTATTTTTCTTTTTTTAAAAGAACTGCTGAGCTTCTTGAAGATTTAGCAGATAACTGACACCACTACCAGGTGAAATCAAACCCCTGTGGGGATCACAGGTGAGGGATGTTACAGATATTATAAGTTTGCATTGGCTTCAAAACGTGATTAGACATATTAATAAAAGAAAATACGAACCAGGGATGTTCAATGTACTATGTAACTCTTGCTCAGGCAGGTTCAGAAGTGCATATTGTGCATTTCCATGTGCCTCTTCTGTTCTTATACTCATCTTCAGGGACCTTCTTGGCAGAGTACCATGGGACAAAGCCCTGGAGGGAAGAGGGGCCCAAGACAGCTGGCTAGTATTCAAGGATCATCTCCTCCAAGCTCAGGAGTGATGGATCCCAACAAAGAGTAAGTCAGGCAAAAGGGCCAGGAGCCTGCATGGATGAAAAAAGAGCTCCTGGATGAGCTCAAACACAAAAAGGAAGCATACAGAGGGTGGAAACAAGGGCAAGTAGCCTGGGAGAACAGAGAAACTGTCCAAGTAGCCTGGGATTTGGTCTGGGAAGCTAAAGCCCTGATAGAATTAAGTCTGGCCAGGGATGTCAAGGGCAATGAGAAACATTTCTGTAACTGTGTCAGTGATAAAAGGAAGATGAGGGAAAATGTGGGCCCCCTCTAGAATTAAACGGGAGACCTGGTTACCCAGGATATGTGTAAGGTTGAAGTACTCAACGACTTTTTTGCCTCAGTCATCACCAGCAAGTGTTCTAGTCACACTGCCCAGGTTACAGAAGGCAAAGGCAGGAACTAGGAGAATTAAGAACTGCCCATTGTAGGAGAAGATCATCTTTGAGACCATCTAAGGAACCTGAAGGTGCACAAGTCCATGGGACCTGATGAGATGCATCTGTGGGTCCTGAGGGAACTGGCAGATACAGTAGCTAAGTCACTCTCCATCATATTTGAGCAGACATAGCAGTGCATCCAAGTTCTCACTGACTGGAAAAGGGGAATCATAACCCCATTTTTAAAAAAAGGGATGAAAAGAATACCTGGGGACCTGCAGGCTGGCCAGGCTCACCTCTGTGTCTGGGAAGACTATGGGGCAGATCCTCATGGAAATTGTGCTCAGGCATATGGAAAGTAAAGAGGTGACTGGTGAAAGCCAACATGGTTTCACCAAGGGCAAATCATGCATAAGAAATTTGGTGACCTTTAACAATGGGGATACAGTATTGGTGGATATGGAAAGAGTGACAGATGTCATCTACCTGGACTTGTACAAAGCATTTGACACTGTCCCATATGACATCCTTGTCTCTAAGTTGGAGAGATGTGGATGTGACAAATGGACCACTCGGTGGATAAGGAATTGTCTGGGCAGTCACACTCAAAGGATTGTGGCCAATGGCTTGGTGTCCAAATGGAGATCAGTGATGAATGGCGTTCCTCAGGGGTTGGTATTGGGACTGGCACTGTTTAACATCTCTGCCAGAGACATGGACAGTGGGATTGAGTGCCCCTACAGCAAGTTTGCTGACAACACCAAGCTGTGTGGTGCGGTAGACATATTGGAGGGAAGGGATGCCATCCAGAGGGACTTTGACAGGGTTGAGGGGTGGATCCATGTAAACTACATGAAGTTCAACAAGGCCAAGTACATGGCCTGAGGCAATCCCAAGCACAACTACAGGCTGGGTGGAGAATGGATTGAGAGCAGCCTTGAGGAGAAGGTCCTGGGGGTCTTGAAGTAAAACTCAACATGAGCTGGCACTGCATGCTTACATCCTAGAAAGTCAACCATGCCCTGGTCTGCATCAAAAGAAATTTCATCAGCAGGTTGAGGGAGGTGATTCTGCCCCTTCACTCTTATGAGACCCCACCTGGAGTACTCCATCCAGCTCTGGGGTCCTCATTACAAGAAAGATATTGAGCTGCAGGGGCAAGTCCCGAGGAGAGCCATGAAGGTGACCAGGGGCTGGAGCACCTCTCCTACAAAGACAGGATGAGAGAGTTGGGCTTGTTCAGCCTGGAAAAGGCTCCAGGGAGACCTTATAGAAGCTTTATAGTACCTAAAGGGGCCTACAGGAAAACTGGAGAGGGACTTTTCCTGGTCTGGTGGGTGATTTGACTAGATGATCTTTTGAGGTCCCTTTCAACCCCTAACATTCTGTGATTCTGTGACTATTTATCAGAGAGTGTAGTGATAGGACAAGGGGTAATGGGTTTAAACTGTAAGAGGGTAGATTTAGATTAGACATTAGGGAAAAATTCTTCACTGTGAGAGTGGTGAGGCCCTGGCACAGGCCACCCAGAGAAGTTGAATACATGCCCCCCCCAGCCTGAAGTGTCACTGCCTACCAGCAGCAGACAAGTACTGGGCTAAATGGATACTTCATCTCAGTCAGTGCAGCTGCCCTTCCAAGGGAAGGTTCAAAAGATGCAAAATTAATCGAACCTGCAAGACCATTCTTAGGATTAGGTTGTTGTTTAATTTGGAGGGGAACAATAGGAGGAGTCTGTAAAAGCTTGAAAAAAATCAGTCAATGTGTTGGGGAAACCTTGCTCAGAGCTAGAGGACAAACCTGCAAGGTCTGCCTGCACTCTTCCCTCCTTATCCACCTTTGGCAGAGGTCTTGGTGCAGAGGTGCAGTGAAGGGGAGGAAGTGGCCATGTGGCTTTGCAAGTTAGCCTCAGCATCGTGCAGCCAATGGACTTACTGACTGCTTTGTGGGTGACAGAGGGAATCAGATATGCTTTAATGCTCACCAAAAAAAGGCAAGGACTAGCTGGGCTTTAGTAGAAAAAGAGAGGAGCAGTTTGGCTGCAGGAAGAGTGGAGAGCCATCGAACCATGACATGGGAATTCTTGACCAGACCAACCTGCAATGCTGGAAACAAAAGAGCAGAGCTTGGTGGAGGAAAAAATGCCAGCTCTGCCTTGATTCTGGGGTCTGCAGAGATCTGTTCAGTTGTGGTGGCTCTGCCTGCCCTCTGCACCGGCTGAGCTGAGCTGGCAGTGAGCTGGAGCCCGTGTAGCTGTGCTACAGCAGCTGAGCTCCTGCATTGGCGTGTCCTGGGGGGACTCCCAGCACTGAGGTAGTTGGCTAGGGAGATCCTGTTTTCCAGCTGACTGAGCTGAGCCGGTTCTAAGCCCAGGCCAGGGAGCTTAGGGCTGTTTGAATACATCCTTGTAGATGTGCTGCAGGAGTTAGCAGATGCCTTGGGCAATGAGAAGAACTTTGTACAGCCAAGACCGCTTGCTACATCTATGAGCTTTAAACATGCCTCGGCATGGAGGCCCAATGGTGCAAACAGCCCATGTCTCGGTAAACAGCAACAGTGTCCAAACAGTGAAGCTGTGTCCAGCCTGTCTGGTAGGAACGCTGGACTCCCCAACCCTGGCTGGGGCCTGCCAGGCCCAGCAACAGCTCGCACTGGCCAGAAGTGTGCGTGGCAACACTGTAAACTCTGCATTGTTACAGAGCTCCTGAAGACCTTGCAGATACCAATCTCTTGGAAAAAATACTATGTAGGAAAAAAAAAATTAGGTAGCTTTTTATTTTTATCTGTCTCCTCCTAGTCCTCCACAACTACGCAGCTTTAAAAGGAAAAAAAAATCTGTCTTTGGCCCTGATGTGGAGAGTCTGAAACTCAGATGACTGGAAAAAAAAATGGGAAATACTAAGGAAGAATCTCTCTAATTTCAACATTGTAAATTCTGGTTTGGTTTCCTGATGAGCTGAATCAAAGCTATGGAGATATCCTGAGAGACCCTGAGAATGCCTGCTTGATCAAAAGTCATTGGGAATCCTTTCAAGGAATAATACTAATTTTTAAAAAAATTAGTACATGCATTGGTTATTGCATAAAGCATGAGGGTAAAAATTAACTGAAAACCACCAAAGCAGCATAATTTCTACAGTCAGCTCTAATATGGAGCCAACAGCTGGCCAGGACATGCAGATAATGCCCAAGGCTGATGACCTGCTGTGAGCTGGGGAGCACAGGGGCACACACCCACGCAGAGGTGTCAGTGCTGGAGGGCATCTTCCATGGCTTCGGAGTGCAGCTCCCAGGGCACCCCGGGACCCTGCACACAGATCGCCTTTCCACAGGACCCCTCCTGAGGTCCCAGGGGTGGGGTGGGGAACTCAAAGAAGAAATGGCAGCCCCAAGTTTGCCCTCCTCCTCCCCCAGCCCAGCAGCTGCTGCCAATTTTCTGCTGTGTCACTGTGTCGGCAGGCAGTCTCCTCCTCTGCAGTTCCCAGGGGATGTCTTCTCTTCCTACAGCTCTGCTGCAGTGGTGGCTGCGTGGGCCGTCACCCAAGCTGACACACTGGGATGGGTCGAGTCAGGCTCCCTCTAGTATTGGTAGGATGTCCTAGGAGCATGGCTCAAGGAAAACTGAGCTGGCCCTTCATGGAGACATGTAAATGTCTCACAGCAACTGTTAATTCAGGCGCAGGTTGTGTTTTGTGAGCAAGTGGGTGCACAGCTTCCAAACCTGTCCCTGGAGGCAGGAGACAGGTGTTATTCCGGTGCTGCTCCCAAGCTATCCCTTATGTTAGGAGTAATCCACAATCCATGTAACCAGTCCTTGGTTCTTTGAGAGCTGTTTATCTGCCACTGATATTTCCATCATTCACAAAGGTGTGAGCATAAAACACAGTACAGGAAGGGATGTCCCAGCACTCGAGTCTGGTTGCTTCTGCTGTGAGCATCACCCTCTCCTAGCCTGATTGTAGCCTGGGTGGAAAGCAGACAGGGAGGTTTTCCTGCTTCCATCCAGCACTCAGGAGAGCTGGTTCAGGCTCACTAAGAGTAGGAACGAACTCCTAAACTCCAGAATAACAGAACAGCTAATTTTAACCTGTTTGCTCATATGGCTGCCTTATCCTTTAGCTTACATGTAACGCCTGCCCTGTGCTGTGTTCTAAAAGACATGTAGCAAAAGCAATGACTTTTTCCCAAGGAGAAGGTACTATATTTTATGTTGTCTGTAAACCCAAATCTGGATCCGAGGGCAAATATAAACCACTAATCTCCATGCAGCAGGATTTCAGGGCAGCACAGCACAGCTTGACAGGCTTTTCCAAACAAAACTTGGCCCCCGTAGTTGCCTGTTAAATAATCAGAGTTTGCCCTCTTCTGGTCACAAGAAGTTGTGCGTGGGGATTTTTTGCGAACTATGAACCCTTGGAAATTGTATTTAAAAGAATCCTTGGAAAATGTGTATTTTAAGATTTTTTTTTAAAATATGTTTTATTGTGGTGTTTTTTTTTTCTTCTGCTGCAACTATAATAGCTAAAAGAAATCTAAGTTGTAGCTTGTCTCTTTGCTTATATGACACTTGTCTGGGCTTTATCTTGATAATGCCTTTCATGTCCTCCATCTTCAGGAGCTGCCCGGGATCCCTCCTCTGGGACCTCAAAGCGAACCTGTTACAGTAGGAAGACATTTTCCAGCAGCTACTTACTGCTGCCCAAAAGAAAGGGTGGCAGTAAATAGCCTCACCGCCTCACATTGTAAACTGGAAGATGCAGAGCACCAGCGCAACGCTGAAGTTGTGAATGGCTGAAGCACAGCCATTTCACTGTACACTGTAGAGCCCCCATCCCTGGGGAGTCCATAGCATACTCTGATTTCTGCTGCCCATGAAGCTATGGGTTACACTTATGTATACACAGTAGGCTGGATTTTAGGCTCCTCTGTCTTGTGCCCTAGCTCCGACAACTGGAGTGAGGGTGGAGACACAGATCAGTGTTTTTCAAGGGAGACAGCTTCAAGGGTGACCATCCTCTCTCCTCTGCTGCAAGCTGTCCACAGTTTTCCAATGTGAGAGCTGTTTCATGGTTCATTCAGCCCCTGATCTGCTGATGGTTTTTGATGTTAGCTTTTCTTGCTCTTCCCTACTCTTCTGATGTGACTTTTATCATGCCCATATTCTGAGCTGGCCACTGTGTATTACCTGTTGCTTCCTAGGCATGACTGAAGTTCCAGCAATGCAGGTAATCTCATAGTCATGACATTTTCTGATGGCGGTGTTGCAATAGTTGTAATTCTGCCTGCTCCTTGTTCCACACAAAAATATCAGCCCTTTTCTGGTCTTACAGATATTCGTGGTTGTGCCACTCATGTTACAGGGGAGCTAAACCTGAAATAGTCTGGACTCAGTCTTCAGCTTTCAGAGTCACCAGCTACCTTACATGAAGACCTAGCATAAACAGTGCAGCAGAGTAAGTGGATATCCTTCAGAGGAAATCCTGGCTATCCCTGGTGTATTTAAAGATGATCCTCATTATTAAGACCTACCACTGCATGGCACTATTGCACCAGCATCACTGCGGCACCAGCCCCGAGGCAGGGGAGACGTTCTCTGAAATTCTCCCACTACCTTTCTGGCAGCATCCCTCCTGCTGAGCTCCCTACGGCTGCCTCCTTCCACCGCTGGTGTGCTCAGAACTCTGGCAGCACTGCCAGAGGGAAGCAGAGCCTGTCTCTTCCCGTGCAATCCTCTCTTCTCCCCCTCAAAAACCTGGTGAGAAGGTTTGATTCAATACAGCGGGATCTGACAACAGTTGGATGAGAAATAAAGTTGTTACGCTGTCCTAAATTCTCATTTTAAACCACATCCCCCTCTTTCCAAGACAGGACTTCTCTTCTCTGTATGGCTCGAGGTGCTGGGAATAAAGCTCTTTCTGACACCGATCACAGCATCCGTCGCTCTGTCAGGACTGCAGAAAGGCAGGCAGGCAGGCAGGCAGGCAGGCAGGCAGGCAGGCAGCCAGCTCTTGCCTGTGTGTGCAGAGCACGTTGCTGTGTGTCGGTGGTGTGCTGGGGGACTGTGGAGTGAAGGAGCAGACAGGCCCTGCTGCTGTGTGGCCATGGAAGAGTTAGGATTTTGTTCCACTCATTCAAAGAAGCTTTCACGTGAAAAGAAGCGTGGTAACAAAGGCGGGGGAGGGGGAAAAGGCATTCTTCTCAAGTTCAGGATCAGTGATGGGTTTAAACCCTACACCCAAGCATCCTGACTTTGGAAGTGCTTGACTTGTTCTGAGCACAGATTTCATGGCTTCAGTAGGACTATGTGAAGTGTGACAGGTTTGAATCATTCCTGTTCAGGCGATCTCCTTGTGACATCCTTGACATCACTGATGGGTTAATACGAAACCCAGCCCTCCCCACCCCAAGAGCTAGTCCTGGGACCTGAGGAAGCCAGAGGTGCCTTTCTGAGTGTGCTGCACAGCTCTGCCCTGCTGCTTAGCCATGGAGGGAGCATCTGCGTGGTGCAGCGCCAGCGCCCCAGGCTCCCTCCAGCCCTGCAGCCTACAGAAAATGCTCTGCATTGCAGCGCCAGCTGCTCAAAGCTCACAGCGTGTAGCTGGGCACCTACAGCTAATCAAAGCAGCAGCCTAATTTCCTTTCTGGTTTTTTTTTTTCATCTGAAAGCCATGAGCACTCTGCTTGCTGTTGAACTAAAAAATAAACTGAGATATTTCAAGTAATCAGAATGGTAATACTTTAAAAATGGGTGGTTTGAATATTTTATTACTTTTCAAGATACAGATCCTTAATCTCTAACTCCACATGACAGACCCATGACACCAATATCCTTTTGCTACCACAAGCAAGGAGGAGCTAGGAAGCCAGTACTAAAGCAAAATATAAGAAAATAATGTAAGGAAACAGGAGTAATATAAGAAAATGCTGTCCTGCACCGGGGTCAGGACAATCCTCATCATCGATACAGACAATGTGGTAGAGAGCAGTCCAGCAGAGAAGGACTTGGGGGTGATGATGGACAAGAAGCTCAACATGAACTGACAAAGCATGCTCGCAGCCCAGAAGGCCAACAGCATCCTGGGCTGCATCAAAAGGGGTGTGGCCAGCAGATTGAGAAAGGTGATTCTGCCCCTCTGCTCCGCTCTTGTGAGACCCCACATGGAGTACTGTGTCCAGTTCTGGAGTCCCCAAGATAAGAAGGACATGGAGCTGTTGGAACGAGTCCAGAGGAGGGCCACAAAGATGATTGAAGGGCTGGAGCACCTCTCCTATGAAGACAGGCTGAGAGAGTTGGGGTTGTTCAGCCTGAGAGAAGGCTCAGGGGAGATCTATAGCGGTCTTCCAGTCCCTGAAGGGGGTCTACAAGGAGTCCAGGGAGGGACTTTTTAGAAGGGCATGGAGTGATAGGACAAGGGGAATGGTTTTAAATTGGAGGTGGGGAGATTTAGATTGGATATTAGGAAGAAATTTTTCACTGGAACCAGTTTTCCAGGGAAGTGGTGGCTGCCCCCTCCTTCACAGTGCTCAAGGCCAGGTTGAATGGGGCTTTGGGCAACCTGGTCTAGTGGATGATGTCCATGCCCAAGGCAGGTGGGTTGAAACTAGATAACTTTAAGGTCCCATCCAGCCCAAACCATTCTGTGATTCTATGGTTCTATGAAAATGGCCATGCTGCAGCTCTCCAGATACTCCTTTTTGCTATTATAAATGCATAGCATGGTTGCAAACAGGCTTTCAAAATATAGTTATACCTTAATAAAGAGAACTCTAGACCCACGGCTGTTAAAAGATCCTGACATGGTTCTACAGTCCTCACAGTCTTGTTCATTCATTTCCCTGATGAAGTCTTGGTATCTGTGAGGAAGCATTTCCCAGGCAATGTCCTGGTCTGTGCTGGGGTGAACATGTGCCAGGGACCACCCCAAATGCCACTTTGGATGTGGACACCCTCATTTGTGGGCAAAGAGAGAGTTTAGCCCCATGGAGGTAAGGCAGGCTGTCCTGTGTGGCCTGCACCAGAGGTTTGTCCTTGGCCTCTTCTCTGAGCAAGCATAGCCAGCCAGACAAACAGGAAAAGGGTTTGAAGCACAACCAAAGCTTATTAAGTTAATAAAACTCTGTAAGTGACTTGCCATTGGGAAATGAAACAAAAATGCAGGATCCCTCAAACCAAAATCCTGGACCTTAAATTGAAATATAAGCTTGACTGAAGGACCATTTTTTTATTAGGGCTTAAAGCAAAATACAAACTTTGAAGACTTATCAAAGCTGAAGCTCATGGCATCCTGATTCCAAGTTTGCTATATGGCTTTTTTTTGCCAGGTTTACTTCTGGTAATTTTGCCAGAAAGACACATAATTTAGGCAAGGAAACCCAGCTGCCCTAACAAGTTGGAGTACTCTCCTTCTGTAGTGCAGAGCTCATTGAACACAGGGCTGCACTTACAGCCTTGGGCCTGGATCAGCTGCTGCTGCTTTTTGACTGTGGACCAAGCCTTTCAGGGATGGAACTTGGCTCTGAAATGAAGTAGCCTGCATTGGTCAAACTGACTGTTCCAGATCTGGAGCTTTTGGCCCACCTCTCCGAAAGAGCAAGTAAATGATTCCACTTTCATGACTTTAAATCAGAAAATAGAGGTAATTTGCCATCACCTGTCCAGTTCTAAATGAGGTCTGACCCAAATTTGTATCTCAGCTCTGCAGCTCCACAGCTTCCCTAGCAATTGTGTTGTTTTCAATAAATCCTGTAAACGAAGCCATTTTACCCCGAAGATCAGCGTGTTCACCGCCAGAATCTTGCTGCAGCTATTCACATAAATACCCAGAGTAACATTATTCACTTTTCTTTCTCCAAATTCCACTATTTTCCCCAAGACTGAGTCAGAATTAAGGGGGGCATGTGCACGTAATGCAGCTGGTGCTCTTTTTTTATTGAGCTCGGTGCTAGAGCTCACATTTATAGCTTATATGTTAAACTTTAGAAACAACCAGCCTAAGCACTGGAAAATACATTGCAGGGGTTAGTCCTCTATCAGCAGAGAAATAGCCCTGGTTTATTAATAGGTCTTATTTAAGTCTCATTTCCATGCTTTTATGACTACATTAGGTTTTCACCTCACATGGGCACATGTCAGAGAAGTAATGGAGCGAGAGAAAAGACAAGCCCTTTTTCAGTTCACAGAACCCCAATTCTTTATTAATCACAGCTTGCTCACAATGACATACAGGAAAATAGCACTAATGAAGAGTAGAATATGCAGGCAGCAACCTCCGGGGGGTAGGGACAACTTCAAAACTGCAGCTATTTTCGGGATGATGTGTTAGGTTTGGTGATACTGTACTTGGCACAAACACCCTGTCTAGTCATTCCTGCTGCTTCAGCCCTCTGAATCCTAGATGTCTGTCACTAGGTAGGGTTGGCTAACACTGAAGAGTAAAGGTCATGACAAATGGAAGTCAGCAGTGTCAAAAAAAGGTAACAACTGGCTCAGGGTTCCAGGTGAAATATTTGTTAGCCTCTTGTACTATTAGACACGTAATGTGGTAGCATCAGATAAGTATCATAGATCATGGCACCTACAGATAAAGCCACTTGATGCTATTAGTTGCTCCATCAATAATTTTTCAAGTGGTGAATTAAGCTCACTTTACAATTAGCATTTTTATGGCTGTTTGGCATCATCCAGAACTTGTCATAGCTTGATGGTTACAATGTGCCTCTTGAAATTTGCCTCAAACTGATCCCACTTGGTTTCATTCTGCCCCACAGGTGTATTTGCTGCCTCTCACCCCAAAAAGCAGAAGCAACAAGTACTGCACGTGGCCATTGCACCTCAACTATGCAGCCCACTACCGAGTCCTGTGGTGAAGCTGCATTTGAAGAAGCTACGTTTTAAAGAGCCTTTTGTCTTGGACAGCTGATGTGAAGTCACCATGCCCGTGATCTAGTCACTGTATCAACAAAGCTTCTCGATGGCAAAGCGGTCTAGGTTATTAGGCAATGACTGGTCTCTAGCACCATAGAACTACTACTGACCTCGTGATGGTTGGAATGAAAGTCGCAGGGAATGGTATTAGACGTGGGGGTGCTTCAAATGAACAGACCCAGCAAATTCGACCGAGTGGAAATAGACAACATCAGAAGCCTGTTACAGGACATGTAAGATTATGAAATAACTTGCATAATGCAATACTTGTATTTTTTAACAAAAATGTAAGTATTTACAAAATAAGATCCAAGTTTTTTAAACATCAAGCAAATCATTCTGCAAAGAGACCGCACTGGTTTTGTTTTTTATTTGTGTTTCTTTTTAAAGTTTTTTTTATTGAGTTCTTGATTTTTATTTTTTTTAAACCATGTCATACATTTCCCATACTGATACCGCATGATCCATAATAATATAGGCAGGGGAAGTTTGCTAATGGTGGGGATGGGTCACATCCACCATTGCTGTTCTCAGCCAGACAGTTCCACCTGGAGCTCCTTGTTTCTACGGACCTCTGCGGCATGCCTCTCCTGGAAAACAGCAACGAGGGAAAAAAATGAAACCTCTTTCTCATTCTGCGTTCCCAGGGAGTGTCCTGATGGCAGTTCTTTTAGGTTGTGCATTTGATGCCTGTGCAAAGCTCAGTTGCACTGCAAAACCGTCTCTAAAGTATGCAGATCAGGAGAGGTGTCACCTACCAGAGCAGCCTGAGGCATGTTCGATGCTTGCGTTCTGCTTGTGCTCTGGAGCTCAGTCTTTTATCTGATACAGCCATATAATCCTCAGCACCTCAGATTTTAAAGGCCCACACAGAGATGTGCTGCTTGCAGCATGAAATGGGCCACGTGCTCACATCTGCTCTTTGAATTTCAGGTATTAAACTAAATACAGGGTACAATGGGTGGGCTTATTAAAAAGTTAATGTATGAAGGTTCAAGCATTTACTTCCACTGCGATGGGCCCATCTGAGCATCTCAGATGTCCCCTTAGACACAATGATGAAGCTAATTGTCCTCTCCATTCTTTCTCTGGCTGTGATGGAGAAGGGACATGGTTACCAAAAGTCAGTGCAAGGTCCTTCTGTCCACTTCCAGCCATGCTGTCTTCCCTTTTACAAAAGCAGTCATAATTAATAATAGAGGCTTATTTGAGACACTGTATACTCAGATAGTTCAGTGGAAATGGGCCTGTGGTCAGGAACAACAGCTGTCAGATCAATTTAAGAATGTTCTACTTGGGGTGTTTATAAAACAGTTATTTTTGGCAGCTTCTGGGTTTTAGAGTTTTTGGTTTATGCCTCTCTTCTTCCAATTGTCAAACTATCACTTTTACCTCTTCGGGTCTGATCACTCAAAAAACCCCCACACAACCAAATGACAAGCACAAGGTGACTACACAAGCAAACATCCGTCCCTTGCTGACTTCATTTTAAGGCACCCCTTAGGTACCTCGTGCCATTGGAGGGTATTTAATTGTAAGAAATTAACTGAAATCAACAGTTATCTTTTTATTGTCTTTTTTTTTTAGTGTCTATGGATCACAGGCTGACACAGTTTATTGCATCAGCTGACTGTAAACTGCAGTTTCTTGTAAGATCCATAATTCTGAATGTGAGATTTTATATGGGACTTATTCCTTGTCCCTGCCAAATGCAATATTCAGAAGTTAGCTTTGACTGTAGGGACTTAACAGGCACCAAAACCTTAGGGTGTCACTAGTTCTGTGTAACCTCTGAAGATTTGGACTTCTTTTTTCCTGTACATTCAGGGTTTACTTTTTTGCCTGAATATTCAGGAAAAACTGTATAGTCATGCAATATTAAATTTCTGGTCTGGATAAATGTTCCCAAATGAGTTACTGTCATAATTGTTCAGAAGCCTTCTTTAGATCTGATGCATGTATTCACAGAATTGTATTGTAGAATTGTAGGGGTTGGAAGGGACCTCGAGAGATCATCGAGTCCAACCCCCTCATATTGATGTGGAAATGGGGCTTAACAATCTTTTAACATTAACCTAGGACAGAGAGATGCTTCAGCTGTTCTTCTCATTTCCCTTTGGACATGTAGGATGGCTAATAGGCTTTTCCCTTTGTTTTCATAAGCTTTGGGACATGTGCCTATAAACCAAACCAATGCAAAAAATGTCAAGTAATCTGAGTACAGTTCTTAAGCTCAAGAATTATCCCCTTTGAGTAGTCACTTGTAACATCACCCTTTAGTTTCTTTTGGTTTGTTCCTGCTCTCTGAGACTTTTGTCTCCACCAAAGCAGCAGAGGTGCTCCTGGAGAAGATCTAATTGAAAACCGTTTTCTTTCTGTTAGTCAGCTTAGTAACATATGAGAAAGTTCACCCCTGAGAACAAGTGACCATTCATGTGCATGTTTCCCTCTCTGGTGTGGAGGTGTTGCTTTGGAGAAGGGCACACTTGGTCTTGCAGGGTGGGCTTTGTGATTTACCTGTTTTCTCTGGCTGTACCATAGATCTCCAAAATAAAATTTAGTATCTTTTCATTGCAAGTCTTATGGAAGAAGTGACCCCTGTTGCTGTATAGGAAAGATTTTTTTACCCCTATTTTTCATCTTTCTCCTCTGAGAAATCAAGAATGACAGACACAGGAAAACTTGGTTTGATTAATGACTTTTCTTAAAAGCTGCAATCTAAACACAAGTGACTTTCATTTGTTCACAGCACTCCTTTGAAGCTAGAAAATCAACCTTTCTGCAGAGATACTCCAGCAAAGAGTCATGAAGACTAAAGAACTAGAGCATCTCTCGGTCTCTCCTATGAGGAAAGACTGAAAGAGAAGGGATTGTTCCACCTGGAGAACAGAAGGCTCTGGGGTGATCTCATCAATGTGTATAAATTCCTAAGTGGAGGGTGCAAAAGGCCAGGCTTTTTCTGTGGTGCCCAGTGACAGGACCAGAGGCAATGGGCACACACTGAAACACAGGAGGTTCCCTCTGAACATCAGGAAACACTTTTTCACTGTGAGAGTGACAGCACTGGCATGGGTTGCTTGGGGAGGTTGTGGAGTCTCCATCCTTGGAGATATTAAAAAGCCAACTGGACATGGTCATGGGCAGCCAGCTCTGTGTGACTCTGCTTGAGCAGGGGAGATGGACCAGATGACCTCCAGAGGTCCCTTCCCACCTCAACCATGCTGCGAATGTGTGATTATAGAAGTTCCATCCTTTTCAAAAGTGAGTGGTGGTTTAGCTGGGCATCAGAGGCTCTGACCTAAAACTCACTCAAGTGTAGCAACCGAGGTAAGAGCTACCCACAACATCTCTTTAAAATATTGATTAGGTGTTCCTCTCTAGTCTAAGGTGAGAAGTTACGGTGTGGTTACCTTTTCTTGGAGACGTTCAATAAGAGCAGCTAAATTAGCTTCACGGTTTTCTTTGATCTGTTCCATTTTCAGTATCAGCTTTTCCTCTGCCATTTTGCTGAAGTTATTGTTCTCCTCCAAAGCCTTTTGAAGCACTTCTCGCTCATGTTCTCTCTTCTCTGCCAGATGTTTCAGCACCTGGGCCTCCTGGGACTGGAAAGAGAAAAGCATGCAGCTTAAATGAAATACTCATGTCCAGCAAAGTAACTCCCACATGGCAACAATTCGTTGAGTTCATAAACTGCATAAAAGTTTGTTGCTTTGTTGTGACATGCACTGTTTGGAAAGATCACTTCTGTGTATAAACCAGATTAGTTTCAATAACAGAGGCTTAGAGGCACTGGCTAATTTGGCATATGTGCCTTAGTCAGCAGCAGAGAAGTGTCCAAAGCACTTCTGTTGAGAAGAAATGCTGTCATGTGTTACTGCGCTGGGTTGTCTGGGTTACTGCAGTGTTTGCTCAAGCTCTAACAGCTGCAGTCTTTTAGCTATGAGCAATTTATTTATAGAGATATGAAATTGAGGGCTGAAGTTATGTACTGTGTTAAAGGGGAGGTTGCCAACACGGGAGAGGTACATTTTTCACCTAGGTTGGGTAATTTGTTAATGTGCTTCAACAGCTTGTAACAGGCTGGGAAGTTTACTGTTGTGAAAGACAGAGTAAATTCAAACAATGGGGTTTTTTTTCATGCTACTTATGTTTGGCTTCATCTCACCCATTAGGAAGGGAAAAAAAGGGGGTCATTCTGTAGAAAATAGTAAGAAAGCTATTTTTAGTTAAAAAATTTGAATTTTGCAAGGAAGATGAAAACTGCAGGTAGGAATTAAATGCCTGCAGCTTATGCACGACAATGTGTTATTTATATTTGTAAACCCATTTCTCAGAAGCGTAAGCTTAGTTATTTATTTTAAATCAAATTACTAATGTGAAACCACTTATCCTAGGAGAGAAGCCAAAGAACTTGCAGCATTGGGCCCATCCTCTGGGCAAGACTAGTGGAAAAGACCGTACATTTCAGAGGGGTTATTTGGAAATGACAAACAACGTTCTATGCTTCTGGGGAAAATCAATTAGAGGGAGCATGAGAAGCAAACACAAATCAGGGAATGAAATATGGCTCTGGGAAGCTAACTGCCTATTTCATTGCAGATCACAATGCACTGCTGCCATTGTTACCCATAAAAATGAATGAGTTTAAGGCCCAAATTAAGGGCTTTAACAAATAATTAAATTAGTGATAATGAATCCTATTAAATTCTATCGTGTGGCTTTAAATGGAGTGAAAAATGGCTGCAATTCTTTTACATCAGTGAGATCCAACTAGGAGGAGAAAACAAGCATTTGAACAAAGGTAACATAGAGACAAATGCAGTGATGAGGCAAATTAAGCAGATACTAGACGAGGCTGCAAAAGCCAGGCAGAGCATCTTAGAATAGTAGAATGGTTTGGGTTGGAAGGGACTTTAAAGATTATCCAACCCTTCCCTGCCATGGGCAGGGACACCTCTCACTAGACCAGGCTGCTCAAGGCCCCATCCAATCCAGCCTTGAACACAAGGTCTTGCATCAAGACACTGGAGTAAAAGGCTTTGCAAAGCTCTAATGGCTTGCTTGAGATCAGAGGAAAAAGCTACTTTCATCCATCTGGGCCACTTACTGCACTTAACTTTCACCTTTGGCCTGGTTGCAGTTAAGGGCTCATTACTCAAACTGTGCTCCCTGGAGCAGCTGCTGATGGGAATAGTCTACTGAAACAGCTGGTACCTCATGAAGGCTCTTCCTCACTCTTACCTCCATTACAGTGTATGCTGACCAGAGAGTAATACACAAGTGTTTTCCAGATCTTTCACTCAGGGAAAATAAGGGCTGTGCAGACCAAAAGATGTCGCAAATGTGAAAAAAAATTCCCCAGACTGCAGCAGCCAAGAGCAGAAGGAGTTTTGCACCAGTACAGGTTAGGCAAACAGTACTGCAGAGAAGGACCTGGGAGTCTTGGTGGGCAACAAGCCATGAGCCAGTGGTGTGCCCTCTTGGCCAAGAAGGCCAATGGGATCCTGGGGTGCATTAAGAAGAGCATGACCAGCAGGTCAAGGGAGGTTATCCTTCCCCTCTACTCTGCCCTGGTGAGGCCTCGTCTGGAGTTCTGTGTCCAGTTCTGGGTTCCCCAGTTCAAGAAAGACAGGGAACTGCTGGAGAGAATACAGTGGCGGGCTGCAAGGATGATTAGGGGACTGAAGCATCTCTTGTATGAGGAAAGGCTGAGAGAGCTGGGTCTTTTTTAGCCTAGAGAAGACTGAGGGGGATCTCATCAATACTCATAAATACCTAAAGGGTGGATATCAAGAGGATGGGACCAGACAGGAAGTTCCATCTGAACATGAGGAAAAACTTCTTCACTGAGAGGGTGACAGAGCACTGGAACAGGCTGCCCAGAGAGGCTGTGGAGTCTCCTCTGGAGATAGTAAAAACCTGCCTGGACACCAACCTGTGAACCCTGCTTTAGGTGAACTGTTCTGTGAGTTTCAGTGGTGTAGAAAGGAAGGAGGATGAGCCAGAGAGTAAAAGAGATGGGCAAAGAAAGAATTTTGTAGAATAATGGAAAAATCATAAAAGCCCTGTAAATTTAACAAAAACACAATTAATTTGAATAAAAAAATAAAAAAATAGGTTATTTGGAAGCAAATTTCTCAGTTCTTCAACTGAGGCAATTTCAAAGTGTAAACTGTTATTTTGAAATACCTGGTATAATGTGAAATGGAAACAATTGATCATCTTCATCTTGCTTTACCATTTTTGGACTGACTTGAGTGGCTCAGTTTGACCAGCACTTGTGGAGCAATTCTCCATTTTCTGTTTAATTTGCTGCTCAATTGCAACCTTTCACCTAATTTTGATAAAGTTATTGTCATAAAATTTTGGTTGCTGATAGGCGTTTTATGGACTCTTTGCTTAAGTGATCTCAGAGTAACTTTGATAATCTAAGAATCTATTTCCCTTCCTGTTGGGAGTTTGAATGGAAAAGATACTATGATATTAACTGTAATGTCCTTTCCCATGAAACCTTTAGGAGGCTTGCTACCATTTCATGGTCTTTAAATATGTGCACACATATGTGTGTGTATATATGTATCATTATAAAATCAAGCATTTTTAGATTTGGAAAATGGACATTTCCAAGGACATATCTGTGTCCGTGGAGATAGTATAATAAAAAGTTAGATTTGGACTGTGCCTATAAGCAGTATTTTTGAAAAGAACACTGGTTTTCATTGTGAGGTAGCAAAATGCCTTTGAGACTCTGGGGCACTTGCCCATTTCTCATGATTTGTTTTCTTCCATTCGAATCCTTTGCCTTCTGGAACTACTACTTATTATCATAAATACAGGAGAACAGTGAAATATTAGAGTTCCATAGCAAAGTACACACAGTACTGGAGGCTGCACTGGCAGAGGCACACATTCAAAAGCAATTTGTCCACTAATGCATGATAACGAAGAAAATCCTTATACTCTAATTCAGTATTTACTGGATGCAAATTGCACTGGCACCAGGAAGAGTCTGAAAAAAGAAAGAGCTAAACCAGGCCTCAGGAACTGACTGTGCACCCCCAGTGCCATTTTCCTTTATGGTAGGCCTTACATGGCATTCCTCTTCCTCCCCCAAAATGATCAAGGTACCCAGGACCGGTTCAAAATAAGGGGACCCTTTCCCTGCCACAAAACATCCATGGGAGAGAGTGTCATTTAGACTGAATTCCCTCTTCTAATGCTGTTATATCCCAGCTGTTAGTCTGCTTGTTTCCCTGGTGTTCAGACCGTTTCTGAAATCCGCTTATGACGACTTTGGAAAGCGGTTGGTGTGTTTTTGTATGGGATTTTTAAACGATTTTCTGTTTCCAGCACATTTGGCAAAAGAACTTGGCCACCCTGTCTGTTCAAAGTCTACATATCCAGAAATGGCTATATGAATGATCCTGGATACCTAGTGGGGCTGGGATTAATAGAGTCCCTTTGCTGTTTGTGTTGGCTTTTAACTGCTGCATTTGGACTCCTTTACAGGATTCCAGCACGCATAGGAAGATTTTATTCCAAGATTATTTTCAAGATTGTATTGCTTGAAATGCTGGGAAGGGTATTTTCAAATCCTCGGGAGTTGATGCTGTAGCACAGTTGCAAATGGCTTTTCATACAGCTATTGCGAGGAGCTGAGTAAAAGAGCCTGGAAATGTGATGAAAGATAAAGAAGATTAATAAGGAGAGAAAATCATGGAATGGTGCAGAAGCTAAAAAGCTATACTCAAGGGGGAAATGAAATATAACAAGGCTTAATCAACAAAGCTAGCTACAGCTGCAATGTCTAATGCTAGGTGTGGAGGAATAAAAGTGTGGTATAACACTTCTGGTGCAGATACTTTTACTCCTAGAAATGAATTGCTGTGCTGAAAAGATGGCTAAGACAGGCAAACTTATATGACATACATGTCATATTTCTAAAGGATCGCGTGCACTCCTAAATTTCAGAAATTAGTGTTTCAAAGGGAAATGCACATCTCATATCTAGATGGCCAGAGATAGATGCAGACAACTAAACATTAACTTAATAAGCAAAATTATTTATGGAACTGGCTTTGGAGATACATATATTTTTAATTATTACTCACAGAAAGAATATTCTACTTAGTAACAGGTGCTTTATTTTCTCATATTTATCTATTTCTGACATGTACATCCAAATATTGAAGTCATTTCTGCAGAGATAAAATCAAAGGGCTACTTTTATCAACAAATGGGCTCAGAGAACTGCTTTTAAACTGGGAATTTCGCCTTGAATGCATTCACCTGACTGTCTTAGTTACTAGGATGGATGAGACATGCTACCAGTAATGAGAACTCCCCTTTCATCACACATTAATTCACTGGCTGGACATTTTTTTTTTTTTTTAAACTGAATTGTTCAGCAGAAGCTGCATTAACTTTGGTATTTTTCAGTGTATTGGGTATTTCAGAAATATTATTAATGGAGCAGAGTATGAAGACAGGCTGAAAGGCCCCTACTTCAGTGTAAATGACAAGGCAAAGCCTAGGCATGAGTCATAAAGAAATGGCTGAAATAGTGATGTTTTCAGAGGAAGTAGTTGAGGCTGGAATTTTTCCATGTAAAACCAAAGGAGTGGACTGAAGTTAGATCTCACTCATGGCACTGGCTTCCTCCAATCTCAGTGTGGTTACATCCAGTTCCTCACTGGGTATACTACAATTTGCACTCTATTAGCAACTGTGCTGGCTGTTGTGAGGACTCACTGACCCGACAGTGTGGAAATACACAGAGAGAGGCAGTTCCTCTCCTGAAGTGATGACAGTCTAGACATGAAGGAGAGGGGGATGATCCTACTCCATGGGGTCACAGAGCAGAGGAGTGAAAAGGCCATATGGCAGGAGAGCCAGAGACATCTGACCTGTAACTGTAGGTGAAGTCCTGCTTCTACTGAAACCAGATGGTGAAAAATGTTGCTGAATTTAGATGAGATTTTTCTTTTTATTTTATTTTGGCCAGTTGCCAAAGGACCTTTGGGTCAGGGCTACTAAGAACATGGAGAAAAAAAGTAAGGAACTCATCAGCAATGTGATTCAAAAAACCCTGTCTATTCCTCAGCTGGGAAAAAATTGCTGCTGTCAGCATTGTGACACCCATGGGGGTGAACAAGGCATGTTGGAGGGATGCAAGCGGCATCACCTGAGCCTTCTACCCAATGAACTCCTAACTGTGCCTGCGGCATTCTTTGGTCTGCTGGACTCTGCAGCCTAACAGTTTAAAGCTAATGAAAATCAGTGTCACTTTGTCTTATGGTAGTTCAGTAGCACCAAAGCCCATGGTGACAGCAGGGAGCAGCTTTGACAGCATTGGGGTATATGCTGTCTCCACTCCCAACTCCACATGCTCTGACACAGACCATGGTGCCTAACACTAAACCCTCTGCTAGCTGGTAGCAAACACCTTCCTGTGGGCACACATCCCACAGGGTTATGCTTTTTGGATGAGGAGAGGAGCTTCAGAGTGGCTTGTGGTTTTGGCTATCTTCTGTAAATATTAGGGGTGAAGCACTATATATGCTTTAAATCAGCCCCATTTGATGTAAATCCAAATGGGGCAGAAACACCCAGTTCTGGTGCCTATTACACACCTGTTGCTGGGACCTTTGCATGGAAAAGCATTTCATGCTGTATTCTCTCTCTGCACAAGCATGGCTGAGGATCAGCTGTAACAGAAAGGGAGCTCAGTAGATAGGCAAGACAGGAGGCAGATGTTTGGGGCAGAGCTGTCCTCTCTCCCTGCCTGCTTGCTTACCCATTACAGCAAACCAAGGAGGGGAACTGGAGTGAGTTGCAAGAACAAAGAAAGCTCCACTTTTTCCAGTGAAGGTGCTGATCCCTTCTCTGCCTCTCCTCTTGCCTGGAGTGGCAGTTTTGTCAATCCTACACTGTTTCTGGGGGCATTTGTCCCCCAGCTCAGCTGCCTTCCCTGCCAGTGAAGCCTTTCCCCCAGCAGCCTGCTGTACGGTGCCAAAGGTGTGGCAGAGCCAGCATGAAGAAGTGCCTCTGGGCAGGCTGTGGGGCTGGCTCAAGGGGCTGCAATTCGGGTGCCACAGCCCAACGCAGAGTGTGGCCATGATGCCAGGACATGACCCAGGCTGCCGAGCACAGCAAGCCTTGCCCACACTAAACTGCATGGGGGGGAGGGGGGCTTATCTTGAAACATTTTATAATAACAGGATTAAAAACTCATGTAGCTATACGTCTATATCCAGCAGAGTGGAAGTTTAAAAATATGACTGTTCTCCTGCATCCTTTGTGGTGCTAAGCACTAGGGACGAGCCAGATTTAATTTCATCCCAATACAAAGCCATCAAGAGGATTTAATTACATATGATTTCTCTCCCATAATCCAGAGTCTAGTAGAAATGTGCGTCACTTCAGTGTTTCATTTTTATGCTTGGAAGTTGAATATGGGCAATAAAGATACAACGTTCGACATACGGCTCTTGAAGTCTGCACATCAAACACGGTGGCAGCTGAATCCTTATGACCAACGGATAAAACCTGATAAACGTTGAAGGTTCTGTAAGAAATAAACTTCTGCAGCTTACAATGTCACTGTGCTCTAATTTCTTAAGTGGCAAGGACAAAAAGATCTGATTATCCACCAAGGTGAGAAAATACAGCACACATATGCCGAAGAAATAACGGGATAATAATGACATGCTGTAAAGAGGGTTCTATAAATGGAAAAGGCCAAACCTGTAACTAGACAAAATGGCTTTCTCTATGTGGTGCAAAAGTAAAAAAAATGTCTCAGGTGGAACTCTTGGTTTGGTCTGAGAGTATGACGTCAGAGAGACTGTCAGGTGAGGTTGGCAAAAAGGGGGAGAAAAGGAAAGAGCCCTGTAAGAACTTAGAAGGGAATAGACAGTAGTGATAAACATCAGAAGCAGGAGACTGCTGAAGTGTATGTAGAGCTGTTCTCATGAGTTTGAAAACTTATTAATGAACACTGCCTAATTAACAGAGCAGAACCTAATTCCTAACCAGTATGAAATCAATTAGTATTTTTTCCAAAAAGGCAATTCTCATCCATTAGTTATACTTGATTTTAATTAGAACTGTGCTGGAAGAACATGATCTAGAATGGTCATGCCTGCTAGCTGCTATACATAGATTGAAAACTATGATAACAGCTGCCATGCTGATGTCAGAAAACGTCTGCCTGGTTTGTCTAGCAGCAGAAAGTGAAGATGTTTAGGGAAAATGAGGATGAAGTTGGGCAAATCTGCCTTGTCATTTCCTTGGAAGATATATATATATATGTGTGTGTGTGTGTGTATGTATATATACGTGTGTGTGTGTGTATACATATATATATATATACACACACATGTATAGGGTCCTAGCTTTCATCAGTCACCAAGTCACGTATTTTCTGAGTCTGAAGTTGCATCCATATAATGATTTTCTACAAGGTAGTGCTCTATCAATTTTGCTATTATCTTTTCGAAATAAAGAATATTTTAATAATCTCTAAATAGCCTGACAATAAATATAGCTTGATTAAACAATACATGAAAAGGTGATTCCTTCTCTCAGTTTTGAAATTGCTGTCAGATGATTTCATTGAGTGTTTCTGTCCCTTTGGATTGTGTGAAACAGAATATAATTGTTCCTATTCATCTTCTCATTACCATTCATGAATTCACAGATTTCTATCTTCCATTTGCTGTCTCTTTCCAAGCTGAGAAGTGGACTATTTATCTTCTTATGAAAGATCTTCCATTTCTCTTCTTGCTTTTCTACCCTTCTCTGCACTACACTCTTTTGCAGACCTAAACCGAAGGCAATAGTTGAGATGTGGGAAGCCCAGGGATTTTAACTGTGAGGTAGTGAAGCTTTCTGCTCTGTTCTTTGTCCCTTTCCCAGTTATTTCTGCTGCAATGCTAACGTAGAAGAGCTTGCCTATTAAAATAACTCGGTTAAATGTTCATTCAAAATGAATGCAGTACCAAAGGGGAGAAATGGCAGGTGTCTGTATTGCTATCACTGATTACCAGTTTATTGCATAATGAGCTTTTCTTTAGGAAGAAATGAACAGTAATGAAATCAATGAAATTAAATCTCTGGGACATTCATTTTATATTTCTCACTAAGTATATGCACAGTGTCAGGCTTCTAAATTGCTGTGATTTCATCTCTTTTCTGGAGAATTTGTACTCGGTAGAGAGGCACTTCACAGATGGAGTCTTTGGGGCATGTCATAATTTCTGAGTGTGAAAGCTCATGCTTCTGGGCAGGTGCTAGTGCAAACGCGTTATTAATTCCACATAAAGTCATGTTCTTTCCCTAAAATCAATACTGCAAAAGAAGTATTTCTTTTGAAAGCTTTCGGAGTAAACAAAGACCTCTGCAACACAGTCACAGTGAAATCTGAATAGATCTTTAAGATGTGATAACCTTTGTGAAGAAGGTGTAACAACCCGTCCAAGCTCTATGTGAAAAACTTCCTTGATTATGAAACAAGGCCAAAAAGGAAAGGAAGACTTACCCTGCTGACAGCCCCAGAAGACCAACTCCCAGCACTATTCATACTGTCTGCTAGAAATACCTCTCTTGGTAGCTGTGCTATGCTAGTATTTTCACTCCATACCTCTGTACTGCCTAAGTAAGACATTTTAGCCATCTCAGACAAGGCTTGTAATTTCCATGGCCACTGCAAGGAGTCAAGATCACAGAATTGTGGGGGTTGGAAGGGACCTCAAGAGATCATGAGTCCAACCCCCAAGATCTGGTAGCCCAGACAGTAGGTGTCTGAACTGCACATACACCTCTTAAGCCTAGACACCAAAAGAACCAAACTGTTTTTCAGAAACTACCATAGATGCTTTGAATGACCCACTTATGCTCACAGAGTAAGCACGTGTATTTGAACCCACTTGGGTCTCCTGTCCAAGGCTATCTGGATTTTGTGACGCATCCTTCCCAAGCATTAAAACCAGTGAGGTTTGTTTGCAAGCTGCTAAAGGAAAAGAAACTCATCTGTTTATTTAAATTCGTTACCAATTTTTGTTGATGCAGGACACTGTGAGTCAGGGATGGCAATTGAAAACATACTGACAGGAAACTTGGCTATTACTCTGTACACTAAGTCAGGTCCAATTACTAGCATATTTTTTTAAGGAGACATACCTTTCTCCTCTCCTCTGCAGCCTCCAGTTTTTTCTGGATCTCCTCAAGAGAGAGTTCTTTCTTCTTTGGAGAAGCTAAAGTTCGTGGTGCTTCTGAGACTGGAGATGGCGGCTTTAGGATCAGTTCAAAGGCCTGGCCTGAGGCACGTTTGTTGATTTGTTTCACTTCCATGTCTGCACAATAAAGTGAGAAGTGTTAAGCCCTTCAATATCGCACCAGTATTGAGGGGAGAAGCAGCAGAGATGCCAGTGTAGGATCAGAAGTACAGACAAAAGATTTAGTATCTTTGCCTTGGGCATTTTAAATGCAATGGCAGATTATGGGCTGAAGACTGTTCTCAGGAGAAGCACATTCCATTTTATCTGTAATAGCTTAATTATACCTTAATCTCATAAAGATAAAAATGTACAGCAGTTTTGGAAGCTTATTGGGGTTCTGTGTCATTTCACACCCCCTGCAAGCAGTGCCCAAGCCGATTAATTTTTTAAGCATGCTTTCATCTTCTCTTGGTTTCCTTGGAAATTACGTCAGCTGTGAAGAGCTGCAATTTTCAAATGGGAAGAGTAGGAAAAGTAAAGCTGAGTATGAGAGGGCTGGCTCTAAGATTTTAGTTAGCTTCTATTAAGAACAATACCCAGCGTCATGGGTAACACAGTTGACAGAAGGTAACAGCCAAAAGCAGCAAATGAATTGTTAAATCAGCAAAACATCCACTGACTAATGTTACAGACTGGGATGGTGAACTGAGTCATTTCCCAGCAGTAGCACATTACCTGACCCACAGGATGATTTCCAGCAAAATTCACTCACCATCATATTTATAGATGTTCATGTTGCGAGGTTCCGGGTAAAAACAGGAGCAGATCAGGGAGAGCATGGACAGCTCCTTCATCTTTTCCTTGTAAGCTGAAACAAGAGACTTTGTTAGCATGCTTCATTTCCTCAGCTCCTTCTTTGTGAATCTCTGACTGAGGTGACTGGCTGGGGACCAGAAAATCTGCTCCATCACCCATCTGGCAGATTTCTCTAGAATATTTTTTTCAGCTATTTTTTCTAAATACTGAGCCTTTATCAAATCACACATGAGATGCTCAGTACTGCAGAGACTGTTTCTGATCTCATATGTGACCTCGCCCTTGGGTGTAGATGGTCCTTTCTGGTTTATAGAAAGTGGATGAGGCTACAAGGAACTGTATTTAGCATTGGATGAGTGCCACAATACCACTCTCTCCTGGCAGGTGGAGAGACATGAAGCTCTTACAAATTATCTAATGTATCCAAATGCAATTGGGAACAGCTCTGACATGCTGCCCATGTGTTGCCATAGGCAGGTGCTGAAAACCTTATCTGTTGCAAATGAAAATGTCAGCCAGATAATTAAAAATAAAATAAGAAATGAGGATACATTTATCAAATCCTTTGCATGATGTCCTTAATATGCACAACTACTTGAAAAAAAAACCTTTTCCTTCATCACTTAGTGGCCAAAATACATTGCTTCCATACTCAGGTCTGGTGTATATCATCTGATGAATAAATACCCTTGTAATTCTCCTTTACGGTGTTACCTTTACTGACTTTGTAATGCCTATAGCTCTAGTCATGGACTGAGAAGGAATTAGTCTAGAAATGGTGATACCAATACCTAACCATTAACCAATGTTCTGCGTTCACCCTTTCTAGTTGCTATCATCTAGGAGTAGGAAAACAGCCTTGTACCTGGCAGGTCAATGGCAGAACTCAAACTAGAGCCAGCTCCTGAGTCCTGAGACGATACCTGAGCCACTGAGTACACTGCATCAAGTACAGACATTGACGGGGGGTGTGCTTCAAAATTAATCTTGGTACACACAAACTCCTGCTACTATCAAAATTATATCTACAAAGACAGACGCACACTTGCTGCTGGTGTGTGAAAAGACGGCTTAAAATAGAACTGCGTCTGAAAGTACTGCACTTAACAGATTAGACCAAATTAATCTTCGATGTTACAAAAGCAAAATTAGGCAGCCTTTTGATCTTCAAATTGTGAATACATATGAAATTGTCATTTGGCCCTTCTCATGGATGCCTTTGTGCTTTTTGAATTTGATTTTCCTACTCATAAAGGCCCCCAAGGTTGATGAGGACTTGAGAGAGCCTTTGGGTGCTGCTCAAAATGGTGGTTTTTGAATGACCCACTTGTTCAGGAATGGATTTCTAACTGTTGGTGGATGATTAATTCATCTAAGTAAGCTTTGCATGGGGGCCTCTAATAATGGTTACTAAATAACCCACCTAAAGGACATACAGCTTTTTGGAAACCATTGGTGAAAGCCAGCATCTCCGGTCCAGAGTACAGCAAAGACTTGCTTTCTGTCAACTGAGGTTGTCAAGGAAGTACTTGGGCCCGACAATGTTTTTTGTTTGAAACATTATGTACCAACTTGCAAGGAATAACTCAAAAATCCTTTGAAGGACAAATCATGTCCAACTGATGCCTATTAACAGTCAAACATAATGATAAGTACATTTAGGCCTCCATCCAACAAAGCATTTAGCTTCATGCATAATTCTAAGCACCTACGTGTGGTTGTCCAGACTGTCCTTTGATGGACTTGCCCAAGCGGCTGCCAACATCTCCAACATTGTGTCCTTGCCAGCAGGGAGGTTGGGGAATGGGAGCACGAGGCCCTGCATGCTGCCTGGGAGGCTGATAAATGTACCGAAAAAGGGCACTGGGTTGTATGTTAAGGACATGGCTGTTGATAACACAAGCTGAATTCTTGTACAAGGTCTGCTGAATTACTGCTACAATGTCTGACTTGAAATACCGTTATAGAAAGAGGTATGCAAAGCAGTGTCCTAGGAATCCAGGCTTTTGGAGCCTTTGTCGTTATTTTTTGTATTTGCTTGACATTGAATATGGTTTTATTTCTAACAGTGTTTAAAACAGTTAGAAAAAGGTGGGTTTTTTTCCCATCTTATCATCAGCAAACCATGGCTGGAGAAAGAACGTGCTTGTCTCTCTATTCTTTCAGCACAATAGCTGCACTGAAAGCACACCGCTGAAACAATTGTCCTATTTCACTCTGGCCACTGACAGAATTAAAGTGACTTTCTATGCTTTACCAGCATTATATTTTCTTTTCTCACAGCATTGATTTAGTATCCATTTGCTCTAGAAAATCAACTATAGCTGGAACTTGAATACCGGCAGAAAGTTCTGGAGGCTGCTGCAACCCTGGGAACCAAACAACCTGCTGTGTTGACAAGAACTGTTTTTGTTGTTGGGAGGCTTAAGGGTGAGGATGTGAAAGGAAATGAAGGCCTACACAGCTCCTCAGTCATCCAACATCAGCATTGTGATGGCTTGATCCCCCTTGGCCAGGCCAAGAACACCTTATTTGGCAGCAACTGAGTAGCAGGAGCCCTGCCTTGCTCAGCTCTCCTTTCCTTAAACTGCTACACATTAAAAAATAACCCAAACGAAACCAAAAGCAACGGTAATGTTAGCCCAGTTAGTGATCTGATGAGAGTGGCTGGCCCATGCCACACAGGTCAAACAGGGAGATAATGTCTCTTTCTGAAATCCTGAGGAGTTAATGTTTTAGCCATGGAAGCCTGTTCTCTCAAAAAGAAATGTTTTTCTATTAAAAACAGCACACTTAGGCCAGGAAGCCAACAGCACAGCATAGCATTTATGCAATCTGTGCAGGACCTCTTGTGTTAAATGAAATAGGCACAAACATTATGTCTTGGAGTGGAGCTTTTAAAAACCCTTGAAGATAAGCAGTGATTGCCACAAAGTTTATTTTCCAAATGTGTTTAAGCTGGCTTGCTAATTATATAGCTTCTTGTGCAGTCATGTAGGGTACATATCATTCCATTAACTGCACAAGTTAAATGAAGGAAAGTAAATGATGGTAATCGTAATACTACAAAAGCTTTGATGGGGAAATTGCTAGCAAAAACAATGTTGACAAAAGACAGCAACAGAATCTTCTTAGTTATGTGCAGCAAGATTTAAATGTTTAGATGCATTAAAGCCTTCAAACTAGGCAAGAGTCGAACACTGATTTTTGCTAAAACCAGAAGGGATTTCTGTATTAGCAATTCTTGCAGTTTTGCTGTGACCAGTATTTACAGGTCTTAATTTCTCAGTATGTGAGATTATTTCAAAACAAAAAGAAATCCTCGTATTCAGAGTTGCAAAGAAAGCCCAAGAAATATTATCTGATGCCCCTGAAACCTTTGACAGCTTCAGAGATGAAAGACAGCTTTGAATCTCAAGAATGATTTTTTTTTTCTGAGTCCCAAATGCACCTTATTATTGTTCTAAACCAACATTACCATTTTCTCAAACTTCAGGCATTATGCTTAACAGCCATGTTTAGAGAACATTTCCATGCCCTTTCTTTGTTGGCTCTTTGCTTGCTGGTCCAACTAAGATCTGCTGGAGGCTTTGAAAGGTGTCAGTGCTACGTCTGCACAAGCAAGAAGGGAAGCAAAGCTGGACTGGATCTCTGGAGGGAAACAATTTTAAAGACTCTATGTCCACTCTGTATATATTTTGGGAGCCTTTTCTTTAGACTACTTTGGTTCCATATTCTGAATAACCACTAGTTCCTAGAGCATAGCAGGTGTACTAATGACGTGCATCTTCTAGTTTCATTACCTACCAAGTAAACTAGTAAGCTCTGAGATTGCTCTGCAATGTGAACCAAAGCATGGTTAGCTGGGGTGCTGTGAAAGTGATCTCCTGTTCTCAAACAATATGCTTATTTGGATACATCCCAGACTCCTCTAGTAACGATAATCAGTCAAGAGCTGGTCCTGCAGCTCACTTGCCCACCGAGTGAAGCTAATAGGGAAGAACACTACGGCTGCCATCAGAAGTCAGCAAGCACTTATTTGTTGCTGGGAGAAACAGGAAGATTAGGGAAAACACTGGTAAAGACATCCTGTCTGTCCTCATCTGTTATCCAATAGCTACAAGGAAGTTTTTGCGGTTTACACTGTAAAATGGAAATCTGTCCTGACTGACGGGCCACGGGCAATTTGGGTCACATTTTGTTCCTTGGCAAAGCGCAGCTAGAGCAGATTGCTGTGTCACAGCAGAGACCATTATTCATAAGCAAGACTATTTTTAACACATGAAAGCAGGGAGATAAGTGTAAATGTTAATTATAATTAACATTTGATGAAGGCAAACTTGTTGATTTCTTTTGCCTTATGGAATGCAGTCTGCACACAATAAAAATGCTACTGATTTTGTGACACTTCAAGACCTGCTAGCCAGCTAAGATGTGAAGTTCTGCACACCTAGAAGAAATTTTGCCCATGGTCAAAATGCACCATCCACACACAGCTCAGCCCCGTGTTCCCTTGCCAGGTGTCTGTCAGACAGGCAGCCTTCTGAGACCGAACCGAAACCCTGCTTTGTGTTCTGCTTTGGAAGAGAGAGACTGCGGGAGTAAGAAGTAAGATGAAGTGAAGCATGAAACACAAGGTTCTGAAGACCTACCACAGCCATCCTTTGCATTGACTTGTCATGGATGTTATTGACAAAGCAGTTTGTTACAAATTTCACTTTGTTAATGCTCCCTTTGAGGTGCCAAAGCTTTTGATTGTCCAGACAATGCTTTAAGTCACAAGAAGTCGTGTTGTTTTGTGAACGCCAACTGGCACACTGTTGGTCAGTAATTTTTTTTAATTTATAATCCATTTTAGTGGTGCACTGTATCCTTTTCTGTCAAATGAAATGGTGTTACGTGGCAGTAACTGCAATTGCTTCCTCACAGCTAGTGGGATATTTGAAGAAAGCTGCATGATGACGGCTGGTAAAGTGGTGAACTAGGATTTGGGCTAGCACACAGGACTTAAGGAAGTAAAACTCAAGATGGGGCATGAGGGATAGGGATTCTACATATAATTTAACTTTTGGCACTTGCCTGAGATGTAAGAGTCTGGGATTCATTTTAATAAATGCTGGTCATCTAATATTTAAGACAGTTGATCTCCAGTAGTCATGAAAGCTTTCTTTTCAGTGAATGGAAGGATAAGTACCACCACAGAGTGACTGGTCTCATTCTAAGGGAGAGGTCTAAGATAAATAAAAGGGGTTTTACTTATGGGCATTTGTCCTGGTTTCAGTCAGGATAGAGTTAACTTCATTTGTAGCAGCTGATGGAATGCTGTGTTTGGGAGTTAAAATGAAAGCAGTGCTGATAACACCCTGATGTTCTTAGTTGCAGTCAGACAGTCAAGGACTTTCTCAGCTTATTCGTATTTCTCCATTCTTGAGAAAGGAGGGGCGAAGCCAGGACAGGTGACCCAGATGGGCCAAAGAGAGTATTCCATGCCAATTACGTCCTGCCCAATATAACGGGGGGCTGAGGGGAGGAAGAAGAGGGGCGGTGGCGGGACGCGTGCTTCTTGGGGGGACGGTCGGGTTCCGGGACAGCTCTGGGCGGTACGGCCTGAGTTGTGTGGTTCGGTGAGAAACTGCATTGGGGATCAATAGTTTCATATTCTTTTGCTCTAAAGTCCTGTTAGCATTGTTATGTTTTATCTTTCTGTTATCTTAGTAAACTATCCTTATCCCAACCCACGGGCCTCTTAGTTTCTTGGTTTTGGAGTTATTTGCCCCTTCCTTTTCCCTTCCCTTGTTTCCCCCTTTTTCCCTCTTCCCCTGCTCTTTTACTTTAAGAAGCAGGCAGCTGCGTGGATCTCGGCCCACAGCCGGGGGGAAACCACGACAGTCTTTTTGGCGCCCAACGTGGGGCCCGAAAGGTTGGGATAACGGTAGATCTGACCCTGACCCGATAGTAATTAAGACAATTAATCTCCCTATGCTGTCAGAAAACCTGAGGATGTTTACAGGCTTATGGGGTCACCAGTGATGGAGGTAATCAAAGAAAAGCTCATGCAGTGAATATATCTTATCCATCCCTTATGTTCAGTCATCTCATTTTGGTGGTTTACACAGATGGGGCTTATTTCGTGACTCTCTCTCTGAAAGCAAAACACTGCTCAACAGAGTATTTGGTTTGAGTCCATCTTACAACCTACTGTACATTGTGCTTTTCCAGTTTCCTCAAAAAAAAAAAAAAAGTGTCCTGCTTTTAGTTTCCTGTAGAAGAAAGGAAAGGGAAAGGGATAGGGATAGGGATAGGGAAAGGGAAAGGGAAAGGGAAAGGGAAAGGGAAAGGGAGGGAAGGGAAAGGGAAGGAATGGAAAGGGAATGGAAAGGGAAGGGGAAGGGGAAGGGGAAGGGAAAGGGAAAGGGGAAGGGGAAGGGGAAGGGAAGGGAAGGGAAGGGAAGGGAAGGGAAGGGAAGGGAAGGGAAGGGAAGGGAAGGGAAGGAAAGGAAAGGAAAGGAAAGGAAAGGAAAGGAAAGGAAAGGAAAGGAAAGGAAAGGAAAGGAAAGGAAAGGAAAGGAAAGGAAAGGAAAGGAAAGGAAAGGAAAGGAAAGGAAAGGAAAGGAAAGGAAAGGAAAGGAAAGGAAAGGAAAAAGGAGGGAGGAAGGAGGGGAGGGAATTGGACAGATCAAATCTGCTTTTGTGGCAACTGAGATTTTAAGAAGTAGATTTAGGCTTTAATTTCTGTAAACTTCAGGACCGTTTTGAGGTCACTAAAGCTATCTAGGTTTAGGAAGAAGTATTAGCAATTTTATTCTTCCCAATGAGATCTTTTTATGATAGCAGCTTTAAAATGGTTTGGGATGGAATTAAGTATCAATGTAATTCATAAAAGCACAGGCTGGCAGTAACATCAGGGACCACTGCAGCAGTAGTTTTTCAAAAGATTAAAAAATAAAAAAACCCAAAGATGGAAACAATAGATCTGACCCTTCAGCTTCCTATTAAGACCGTGTCAGACTTTACCAAGAACCCTGTCCTCAAGTGCAAGCCTGTACATGCCACATCTACAGCACAGTTCAGGTGACAGCACAGTATATGGGTGAAAAACCCATCCAAAGAATACACACCCAGCTGTCTGCTTATGCAAGACTGATCAATAATGATTTTATTGCATCTATGGCGTGTAGATGCAAACACATGCAAATGTGCAGATTTGAGGGTGGCAGAAGTCTGGCCTGAGAATTGCCCCTAAATTTACTGCTTAATCACTGATCATGACTCTGGATATCTAGACCAAAGCGGACTACTCCAGATGCCACATCTATCATTTTTCCTTAATGTGGGCGATTGGATTCAAATGTCCTTGTGCACTTTGTTTTCTAATGTCAGCATGTTCAGATGTGAAGTTACTATTTTGCATTATTTCAATTTATGTAACTTCCACTGCTGAAGCAATGAGAAAATCCATTTCCTGAACACTGAATACCACGGTCATCTGTGACATGAGGTCACGGGACTAAGTTGTCAGCCTAAAGCAACTGCACTGCCAAAATAATGGAAGGGTTTTTTGCATTTGGAAATGGTTACTCAAAAGAGCGATGCAGGCGCTTCACCCTACTCACTGTTAGTCACTTTGCTATAGTCTTGGGCCAGATTGTACTGTCTGTTTACAGAAAACACACACATTTCCTTCTGGTGTGGTAGAACACAGACAAGTGCCTGTCCAGAGCCCATCAGTGCACCCAGGGCCCTGATGGCCCCCTTACAGTGTGTGGTGGTGGAAACGTGGGAAGAACAGGAGTAAGCCAGGCAAGAAAGCTATGGATAAGCTTCTCCTCCTTCTCCAGTTCTGCAGAAACTAGTCCTTAGAAACTGCAGAGCCATATACTTCACTCTCTTTTCTGAACCAGGCCTTTGGAGAGCCAGTGCTTCATATCAATATGAAACAGCTCTTGGTAGTTCTGCTAGTGCAGAGGTCTGTGGCCATCCTGAAATCCACCTGAACAACAGAGAACTTCAGACAGGATGGAAACAAAAATTCCAGAGATATTTTTCCCAGGAGTAGAACTTCCGCCTTGTCTTTGCCATTTTTTCAAGGCACACCCCCCGTTATTTCCCTCCCTACCTCCACACCCTGTCTCCCATCCCCCAATTTTCTTCCCATAGAGTTTTTTTATGTAGGAAAAAGATGTGAGCTACTAGAACAGACTCTGAAGACAGTAGAGAAGGCTACAGTACTCCTAAGACAGCTTTACTTCCCGCAGTTTAACTGACAATGACTTCATTATTTTTTTTTTTTTTGCAGTGAGAAGTTCTACCCCTGTTCTTCATGTGGTTTGGCAAGATGCTGAGGATTCAGATGCTGAACTTACACCCACCTTCACAAGAGCCCATAGATATTTCCTGATACACTATTATCACCTAAGTGTGAAAGTCACGTAAACATCAATAGTTTGCAAATATTTAAGACAGCCCCATCCATTAACCATTCTGATATCTTCTGTCTCCTGTATTCTGTGGAAATTCAGCTATGGGATGATGTGAACCAAAGACACTTTCCTGAACATGAACTGGATGGACAACCAAAAAGGGAATAGGCTGCACCAAGAGAGATAACCCTCCCTCCTTGGCGTAACTTACCTGCTCGAGAACTGTTGGTTTTGTTACATACCTGCACATAAGGTATCACATGGCTCTGTCATGTTTTGTAGAAAACCGCTCAATTTTACTTTTAGCTTAATACTACTAATAGATGAGGAGCAATGATTCTGCACATATCATTAGGGGTTTGATCCTATCATTAATTTTCCTGTTCTTAAGAAAAGTCCCTATTCCCTGAGCTATCACTCTGAGTCTGATATGAATGATTTAAGGATCAAAACCTTCAGCCCTGGAATTTCTGAAAGGGCAGATTTGCTTTCCATGATTTCATGCTTACTATGTGTAACATATTTCCATTGCATCATAACTCTTTTGCCACCACACAGAGCTGTTAAACTCTTTCACTTCTGAGACAGGTTACACATAAACTATCTTAAAACCCCAGATAATTCACTACAAAATTTCCAGTAAAGTGAGTTTGAAGTTCCCCCCCCAGTAAGCAGACTCCATACAGGCTAAAAGCTGTGTTTTCAGGAGTGTGAATGCTCATGTGTGAAGGCCAGAGAAACAGATGTCTTCCTAGAGAGTCTCCTCAGCACACCCACCCCAGCTCTGCTGTACACAGGTTATCTTGTCTCAGCATTTCTGAAACTGGGGCTACCACCTGTACTGCCGTAACAGCAGCCTGAGTTTGCCTCAGGACTTCTCTGCAGCAGGAAACCCCCAGATTTATAATCCTTCCCTCTGAAGTGTCTGTGCAGTGCTTATGAGCCCCTTAGCCATGCCTAGGTGCAGAGCTGTGGTGCTTGGCTTGGTCCTGGGGCCACACTTGTGGCTGATGCACCAGGGAAGGATGCACAATGGAGGTGGCGCTTCTTTAGTGTCCTTGTAAGATGGACTGAGTTATAGCTTGGAAGAACAGAAGTTGCAGAGCCTGGTTTTACCCTGACAGCCCTGGCATGCAGCTATCAGTCATCACAATGGCAGTGTGTCTACAGCCTTCTGCGTGGTGGTGACCCCGGCACTGGGTTAGAAGCGCAATTTTGAGTCCTTGTGTTGAGCATGCTAATTTCCCCTGGAACACCCAGGAGAAAGGGATGAGGATATCGGAGATGGCTGCTGTCTCCCAGTGTGCTCTTGAGGTCATCTCATTATTGTATTGAGGGAGCCCAGCTGAGATCTGCACTACTTTCTGTACAAACACGTTGAATGAGAACACCCTGCACCAAAGAGTGAGAAAGACAGGAGAGGGATGCTGCAGTGCTTGGCAGGGGAAGGAAGTGATCCAGAGAGGAAAAAAACTCCCTTGGGTCACAGACTTGCTCTGTAGGATAGCTTTGTGGAGAACACAGGTCTCTGGATTTTGGGATGAGTGGCACCTCTTTTGCCACAGATTGTCTCTTGGAGAGTGCTGCAGACAATATGAGTGCTGACTGGTGACACAGCTCCCTGAGCAAGGATGCAAATCAAGTATGATGAAATAGAATGGCAACTGTTTAGTTATGCAGCCTACTATGATCACACAGCATCTTCCCAAGGTACGAATCGTGCTGCGGGCTCTGTTTTAGCACAGTAAGACTGGGTTACTAGAGCAGGCTGCCAACAACTCTTTAATTTTTCTGAATGTCACACTCAGGCGTGTGTGTTTGGAACAGTGGCATTTATTCAGTTTTTCCTCTTCAGAAGCTTCCACTGACTTAATTCTGCATTGCCATGATCCCTTTATGTAGCCTCTCTGAAGACAAACTCTTCCCGGTCTTGCATCACCCAGCCATGAATCACCCTTTCCCACTGGATGTCATTCTATTCCATGGCGGCTGTGTGTTATCAGAGCTGGAGAGCAATGACATAATCCTGGCATACTGTCAGTCTTTGTAATTGAAATAAAGAGTTCTGCTACTGTTTCTTTTCATCTGGACATAGCAGATCCTTTCTGGACTTTTATTGATTTTATTTCAATTATATTATGAAATCCCTCCTCATCTTTGGACTGAGATTACAGTCAGATTGTTTTAACAGTCTTACTGAGCTTCTCAATGGAGCAAGTTTTAGGAATCACTCACATGTTCTGGAAGCAAGTCATTGATACAGCATCAAGCAAAGGAATGGCTCAAAATGCTTCAGCAAAGCAGGTAATTTGGAAAGAATGGTTGGACTTGATGATCTTAAAAGTCTTTTCCAACCTAAATGATTCTGATTTTGTGATTTATTTTTTTTTTCGACCTCAGACACACTTGTGGTTTTAAGAAAAGCATAAGTCAGATATATAGTCTGACTTTTTTAATAACCTGTAGAGGGATTGTAACCACAACCCTCATTAACACACATTCTGTGCCACTGTAAAGCGCAGATATCTTTGATGTCTTCCAATATTTTAAAAAATAAAAAGGCCAAATTATAGTCATAATTTAAGGCTCAGAAAAAAAAAATTCCATTGCAAGGCACTTTTTTTTTCCTTTAGACAAAGAAAATACCAAAGACAATCAGCTAAGTAGAAATTTGTGTTTATATTATATGGGATAAATGCAATTATAATTTTCATTATGGTTGGACTCTTGATCCTTATATTCCAGTAATTAAATGTATTCTTTCCTCGCTGAGTCATTTCATTGAGTGCAGAACCTATTGCAATTATTTTCACACCATAATTATCAGGAGAATCCATCTTAGTGACAATACACTGCTGTGAGGGCTGTGGAAGGTATCCCTCAAACTTATCTTTACATATAGCCTAGAAAACCCATTTCATAATGTCTGAATAGGAAACATAGAAGCATTCATTGTTTAATTTACATATATGTGTACACATAAAAAGCTTTTCTGACATAATTTTATTGGTTGATTTAGAGCAATCTGAATGCATTTAATGTACTTAACCCAAAGTCAAATGTGTGTAACAGAATCTTTAAGCAACACAATCACTCTTGCTGGCTGCCGTGACTACCGACTAAATGTCAGAACGTGAAAGTCAATGAAAGGAGACAGTTTGAAAAATCCAATTTTCTTCTGGGTTTTGAAGGGAATTTTAATTTTGTGGGACATTTTAAAATAAGGATGTCTCATCAGTTTGAATAAAGGCATTAGTTTGCTTTATGTACACAACTGCAAATGACAAACGTAAGTAGATTGCCTAGAAGTGAAGGGTTCCTATCCCTGCAATATTACAAACAATGGCAGAGACATTCTAATTGAACTAGTTAACAATTGTATTTTAAATTTGAATGCCAGAAAAAAATAGGCTCTTAGTAAATGACTTTTTTCTGTGTAAAACTGTTTAATATTAGTTTGTCTGCCAATGTAACTTGTATTTATGGAGGATTTTGCTTTAAAGCCAAGGAGGGGTGATAATTGAAACTGTGCTGTAGATGCCCTGATACTCTGGTTTATACTCTAGTGCTTTATATTGATAGCTTAATTATTTTTTTTTTGTAAAAAAGACTATGGAAATGTAAATGTTCTTATATAAATTTAAGAGTCTACTCAATTTGGTATACCTGAGAGCAAGGGGCTATATTTCTTTAACCACAGGATATTCCAAAGGTCTGAATTTCTGGTTTTAGAGAAATTTAAACATTTAAAGGCATAAAATAATTTTCTGCTAGTCTTATAGTAAATCCTAAAGAGAGTACAAATGCCCAAGTGAGAATACAGATGATGTTTCAGTGTGTGGCTATGTAAACCCATAACCATTGATGCTGAAAGATGCCATCTAAGCACCAAAATACAAATGGATACTGAGCAGTGGCTTTTTAAAAAAATAAATTTACAGAAATAAATTCAGCATATGTAGCTTGGATCTGAAAGTCTCACAAGGAAGACGTCTGTTATTTCTTCCACCTTTCTTTTAAAAGGGTCAGGTTGGGAAAATGGAGAGAGGAGACGGGCCAGAAGCACAGGTGTTTGTGAATCAACAAGACAGGAGGTTGAGTTTGCCACTGGCTGAAGGTATTTGGTGCTGTGGAGCTGCACTTGAGGCACTTCATCGAGTTTTGGCACCCTCATTTTAAGAGGTATGTGGAGAACTGGTGAGGGTCCAGTGGAGGTCTACCAGGAAGGTGAGGTATGTGAAACATGGTCCATGAAGGATGGTGGAGAGGCTTGTTTAGTTGGGCAAAGAGGTGGGTAAGGGATGATATAATAGCTGCTTGCAACTACTTGGAAAGATGGAAAGATCAATGAAATGACAAACCCAAACTCTTCCAGATAACAGAAGAAAGAACAGCCACAAATCAAGGCTTGTGAATGTCTAGGATCATCCATTCATAAGCAGTCTAGACAAAGTGGTGATAGTTCTTCTTCGAGTAGGATGACAGGCTAGATAGCCTCTAGATAGTTAAGTTCCCAGAGTGAGCTCAATTTTATGTGTGCTTTTGTGGGAGGGAGGCAGGCCTTGCTAGCAACCTACAGCCCCAGCTCATATCCTCTTCGTCATTCACATCTTTTAGTGCTTGCTATCCCCAAAAAAGTGCACCTCATCTCACGGGACCTCTGCATTATTGCTGCCATTCAGGATTTGTGCCTTAGCTGCAGGCTTTTGGTGAGTTCACCTGTCAGCACCATTAGAGAAACAAATCCCTCACACTCCTTTCCTGGTTCTTCCCCAAGCCTCTCCCTCACATGTTGCCCTCCATCCTACCTCCTTGCTTGCCAACAAACCTCATGGTTTCCTTTTGCCAGGTTCAAAGAGCACCTTGTCAGGGTAGCCCCAGGGTGAAGCCCCAGCTGTTCAGGTGCTGGCCATCACCACAGGCCCCTTCCCCTCTCCATCCTACCTCTTTTGAAATGCAGTCTTCCAAGTACCCTTTCAGAACTGATAAATACTCTCTCAGCATTTAAGCTCTCTTGCAAAGGAAGCAATAACACATACAGAACAGACACAGGCAATAAAAAAAGATTCAAAAGCAAATAAAGAGAATTATTGTCGCTATTATTTTAGACTTTGGCTTTGACTCACTGGGAAAATTTCATATAGCTTTGCGGAGTCTAAATGATCATTTCATTCTTGGAACTGTTGTGAATAAAATAGCAGTCTGGTCATGGGTGAATATTAAGTAGTGCAACAGTTCTGGGGTGTCTGAAAGTTTTGTTATGGAGCAAAATCACAAAATAGTATTGGAAATATTTGAAACAGAGCACATAGATACAAATGTGCCTATGTTAATTAGAAATTGGCAAAATTGAAGACAATTATATAGGTCAAATTTAAGACCTAATCCAAATGACAGAATCTATCAGAGAGATTTATTTAGTTGGACATTCTTTGCTTTTTATAGTAAAACTGATTTGGGCAGTGACAACAATCAACAGAGAGACTTGCACAAAGTGATGGATGGAATCTACAATAAACTCGACTCCTGCTAGGTGACAAGCATTTTCCAACTTGTCACATCCTTTCTTAGTCTGAGAAAAAATACATACAAACCATGTATGCTAAAATAAAGCTTCAGCTTGAGCACTCACTGAGCTGTGGCCATTTATCAGTGGTCTTCTAGAAGCCCACCTACAAGGCATGTCCTGCATCAGTACACTGTCATGAGCTTATCCTAACTCCCAGAAAAATTCATTACACTAGCTTGAAGTTTTTGCCAGTCCTCATCTTGAGCTGACTACTACTACTTTACTAGAGATCAGATCATTCATGGATGAAAACCCAGCTTTGTGTCAAATGGAAAATTCTCTTTGACTTTGGTGCATTTAAGTTTTAGTCAATAGATGCTTTCTTGGGGGCCTTCTAAGATGAAATTTTTGAGCTATTCATCATGTCTGTTATTCTGTGGCTTTCAGATTTTTCTGTGTCATCTTGAACTAAACTATCTATGCACCTATCATTACTAATTACCTGATTTATACTTCTACTATTGTATTGTCCCATGTCTTTATGCATATATTCAAACATTTGATTGCCTCCATTAAGAAAATGATGATACCACTCAACAAGGTATTGCTAGAATTTATTATAGTTAAGCACCGATTATAAATATTATTGAGTGCTTTAATCAGAAAATGTGTAAAATTAATGAGAAAAAAAGAAAAATAAGGAGTGACAACATCTTCTTTGAAACCATGCTGATGGTGTAAAGAAATCAGTGTATTATTCAGAACTGATTACTCTGGCTGAGAGGGAACGTTTGCTGGTGGGATATTTTTGTTATGACTGATGCTATAATAAAACTAGAACAAGAACCATTGGCCAGAGGAAGTGACCAGTGTTTTAAGCAGCTTTTCTCAGATTTGCATAATAGAAACATTGATTTTTGAAGATATAAGATGAATGCATAAATATCTATGCTGTAACAATTTAGGGCTTCCAGTAATGAGACTGCTCCCATTTAAGTCTTTCATGATCCAGTTCTGTTTTTCACATATTTCTGTTCTCCTTCCCTCTTCTACACTTTTTCAATATGGCTACTTCTTTTTCCTGTTCTGAAATATTACTGAAGATTTCTAGAATTCATTTAGTCTATCAGACCATTTCTTTCTCTCTCTCTCTTTCTGCAGTACTGATATCCACTTAGTATCTTGAATGCAAAGACACCTCTCTGCTACTAAATTAACCACATGAGGTGTTGATCCCTGCAGGGATGCTCCATTGATTTCTGTGGGGCTCTGTTTTTTGCTGGTTTAGAATAATAAATACTTTTACTTGCAAAAGCCCTGTCTTTAGGGCACCATGGACCTGCGTAGCCCAGTATTGGTTGTCATTCAAGTCAAATCAGATCTCTTTCTGTGTTGTTCAGCCTGTCCTTCATAACAGCCTTCTCAAACTTCCAGGAATGGCTTGGCCATCACATTTTTCAGTATGTCCTGAAAGTACAAGGAGCTGGAGTTATCCAAATGTCAACTTACAACAGCCTGTTTTTCTCTTTTGTTGTATAATCAAATCCTTTTTCCCATATTAAGAAGTATCTTTTCCTGTATAATTAAATTATCCTTTATTAGTGTGGCTGGCTTTTATGTGACTTCTCAAAATAATAAAGGAGATGCTTCCTTCCTAAACTGCTGCTTAAGGAGATTTAAAGAGGGGGAAAATGGCTTCATCAAACATAAATCAATGTGAGTCTACTACTACAGGTTTGCACTGGTTTAGGATTCATTTCCAGCAAGATTAGTGCACCTGGCCTTTGCACATCTTGGTCACTTAAATGTGTGACTCATACATCACAGTGAGCCATTGCTATTTCCCATCTAGTGTCACCTTCTCTCTTCCACTGCATTAGAAAATATAAGAGTCCTCTTTCCACAGAGAGTCACTCTGCTAAATTACAATGATGTGGCTGGAGGGCTGCCTCTTGCCAAACTTCTGAGAAGCTTTTAGCAAAAATCATTCCACTATTTCTGAGAAGATGGCTAGGGAAAAATACGTAGCTTGCACGTGGTAAGCTAAATAAGTGCTTATTGTATTTGTTTGAAAAGCTCAAGCACTTTGTGCCAGGAAATCATTCCTCATTTGACAAATATGTCCAGGACTGGCCATGGAGTAAGTCACTGAAAAATCTGGTTTCAGGCTCCAACCGTAGTGGGGAGAGAGATGGACAGGCTTTACAGCCAATTTCTCTGAAGACACTTTGTGCTGGATATGACTGATTCCACATGGGCTGAGAATGAAGCTTCAAGCACTGCTCCTCCTGAGCGCTGTGGACCAGAGGAGTGCTGGAAATGAGGAAAAGAAGAGGAAACTATCCCAAGGTCTCATTTGTTCCCCTTCTAGTCCCACAGAAGGGCAGAGCATTATCAGAGGGAATGGGCTGTGTGAAGGCCCAAGAGCTGGATCTGCCTGGTGGAAGAAATCGCTGAGAACAGAAAAATTAAAAAATATAATGTTGAAGTCATTCAAGGAATGGGATGATTGCAACTGGACCAAGAATGAGGGTGACACTGTGACTGACTGGAATAGGCTCTGTTAAGAAAATGAGGGAGAGATTCCGAATGGAATAGATTGGAACTGGAAATTAATGAGTGGTGGGAATGGAGCTGATGGAAAACTCTGATCTACATGGCAGACTTTTCAGAAGAAAGTTCAGTCTATTTGAAATAGAAATCCTCCTGGCTGCTGGCTCAGACTTTGCTCTAAGGAATAAATGTCACTAAAAGACTGTAAAAATATTAGAGCAGCAGTTGAGGGACAGACTGATGTCTACTTTCTGATCTTCTGGATAGTTTTTTCTTATTTTTTGTTTTAATATAGGAAATTATATCATATAACTACACTGAAATGTATCAAATCTAATTCTGTAACCTTTGTATTGTAGTTTGCTCCTGTCTGCTTCTCTAAATGCCTTGAATTTTCTGCCAGGGTTCATTATCCATATTATCACAATTTTTTTTTCATTGACAGTACTGTTCACTGTTCTTTTATGCAGAAGAGATGAGGATGCCAGCAGAGCTGAGACCTTTAGAACAGCATTGGCAAGCCACACAAGCTGGTAATTATAACTTTGTTACCATGTATAATCCTGTTTTCCAGCCCTCCCACCACTACAAGGTAAAACTCTTTTTAGGTTGGATATTAGGAAAAATTTCTTTACTGAAAGGGTTGTCAGATACTGGAACAGGCTGCCCAGGGAGGTGGTTGAGTCCCCATCCCTGGAGGTGTTTAAAAGAAGAGTCGATGTTGTATGTGGTGACGTGGTCTGATGTCGGACCTATTAGGGCTGGGTGGATTGTTGGACCCAATGATCTTGAAGGTCTTTTCTAACCAAAACCATTCTATGATTCTAATGTTATTCTAGCGCAGTTTGAGTCTCTAAGTAAGACATTTCCCTTAATGTTTCACTGCAAAAAATGTGAATGCACTTCAAAAGGGAGTAACTTGAATCCTCAATGTGTATTAAAGTATCTTGCTATAGCTTTTCTTAAGTAATTACTGATATTTTACTTAGAAAATAATGAGGTAGAATGTTTTTTCCCCAGAAAGAAAATATTTACCTTGAGAACAAATATTTGACAAAATATAAAGCTTGAATCATGTATTCATTTTAATTTAAAAGATTTCTCAGGAGCACTCAAATGTTTCTTACAACTCCACCCAGGTAACTGGAGGACTTCCAGTACAAAAATACAAGTAGACCAAAACCTTTTAATCTTTACTACACTTTTATATACAAAATATAGAAAATTTCTGTGTGTCTTTCACCTGGCTAAGGTCTATATGGTCTTTTGCAATACACAACATCCCCCACACCCCAACTGTAACATTATTAGACACTTCTGGGAGCCCTACCAATGAAATCACACTGGGATTCATCCTAGTGGAAACCAGAGAATGAATCTGGACATGTGTGTATCAGAAATCTTAGGCCAAAAGGACAGTCTGTGTTTTCAATAACTTTAGAAAGGATCAAAATGAAAATCAAAAAGATAGAGCTACATAGTCCCTTAGTAAAAAAAAAAAAAAATTAACATTAAATAAAAAATACCTTCAGCTAGCTTCAGGTAAAGCATGACCTTAGTTTCAGAAAAATTCTCAATCTGTAGACTTCTATGTGAATCAGCGGTATAAAATGTACACATAATAATTTTTTCTTTACCTAGAAAACTCCCTAGAGATTATAAAAATTCCTTCAATAGTACAGGATGGTAATACAGCTTTAGCAGCTAAATTGCTGTTTCCTAATCTGATCAGTATGGACTTTTGCAACCTCTATAACATCAAGGTATTGTTACACATTTGTATGCAGTAGGGAACGTAGCCTCACATCACAACTCTGGACAAGTATATAAAATTATTCCCTTATGTCATAAAATGATTAAAGGACAAATGTGATTAAGTAGCTATGTACCTAAAATGACATTTAAGAATAATCCAGGCTTCTAAATAAAAAATGTGCATTCTATGAATTCCTGTATGGCTGCAGAGAGGTCATGAAAATCCATAAACACCACAATTTGTGCTCTTCAAATTATGGTATTTCTTATTTGTACGAGTGAGGGTGCCTGAGAGTTGACATTTAATCCCCTAACAAATGGGAACAGGGTGCCTTTCCAAACCAGTCATCCTCTGAAGAAATGTGCGTTGTGTTTTTCCTGAGAGCGCTGCCCTTTAGGACTGCTGCCTACAGTGAGCATCTTTGAGTGAGACACGCCAGCAGTGGGTTCAGAAAGGAGGGACTCAAGCTGAAGGGGCCTAATTACCACCCAAAGAAACTCAAGTTTTATTTTCTGAGGTTTTGACTTTGCTGTGTCATGCAAAACCCAGAGATGGTTCTATAAGCCAGGGCTTCCCAGTTACTAGGTGGAGGTCATCCTCTCTCCTGTGTGCTCTCTTGTCCTCTCTCCAGCATGATGCTTCTCCCACAGGAGGGTGGGAAGGGGCCACAGCTTGGCAGCTCTGATGTTCTCCAGGGAGGGAGGACAAGCAGGAACCACATCCCAGTGCCACACTCCGCAGCCAACATCCAGCTGGTTGGCTGAGGGGGAAGAGTGCACCCATAGCTACCTCTTCTTCCTCACACCATGACAAACAAGACCAAAGCAGGGCTTCTCAGAGGCCACAGGTGAAGCAGCCAAGGGACAGCTGAAGCCTCACCACTCCCTCCTGTATTTAATACCCCTCATCACTCCGGGTGACCTAGTGATGACCACATCCATTCTGAGCAGACCTCAGTAATGTGTTGATGTAGGTACAGTGACACCACTATCCCACCACAGGTATCTTACAGACTTTAACTCTATCCTCAGCCACATCCCAATGCTAAGCCACCTAACTGGGGAAAAACTGGTGGAAAAAACCCACCAAAACCCAACAGTCCTGGTTTGTGATGGTGTGAACGAAGGATTGCAATTTCTCTACACAGTAACTGCTACAACAGTGATGAGTTCCTTGTATTAGAATGAGTACATAAATGATGATTTATTTATGAACTTCTTGGATTAGACAGCTACACCTACAAAAAACCACATTTCTAAATATATTCAGCAAAGCCTAATGTTTCGTGTAGACGCTGTGCATCAGTTTAATGGCACTTCATCTGTCTTATTATGTATTAGCAGGCAGGAAAAAAAGAAAAACATAATAAGTGGAAGAGAAAATTAAATAATTACAGAGCAGCTTTGTATGCTGGCTTTGCTCAAACACACGTCTTGAACGTTTTGTTCCCAGGGGCCAGCATTTCTGTATTAGTCCATATTACCAACTGAGGATGCAGGTCACTGCAAACTGAGGTCTCTGAAGCAAATTTGGTTTTTGTTGGGTTTTTTTGTTTGTTTGTTTTTGGGTTTTTTTTTTTGAAAACTGCTGAGAAACTAGAGGAATAGATACTGCCTGCACTGTAGTCATGGGTGCCCAGCGCCTTTCAGGATCAAGATAACGTGTCCCAAGTAGAATTGCTGGCTGGTGTTCGCAGGGGGACTCACACCACACTTTCAGAGATTGTATAGTGCAAGGACTGTCTGTAGCTTAGAAAAAGCTGTGAATAGCAGCCATTTCTCCAAATCAGCTCCCAGTTTCTGTGTACCCATGGGCTAAGGATTGTGGTTCCCCAGTGGCTGGGCTCCATTTGCTCTAGTGAGGCACGACTTGTTTGTAAGGTTGATTCATCTATCATTCATTTTATGGATAATGTTGAAGAAGACATTCTCTACAAGCCACCCAATGACAGCAACAGTTTCTGCTTATACAGGTGACTTTGATGGAGAACTAAGATGGGGTTTTCGAAGGTAGTTACAGCAGAGGTAAGTAAGCACTGCTGATTCCTCATGTGACATTTGCTCCTCCTTAAAGCGTTGGGCATAACTACTGGGAGTGCCAGGATAAAGGGCTTTGAAGGCCGGTAAACGTAATTTGAAAGACAGATGTACTCAATCTACTCGCTCGTGGGGAGCACAGTCTGTGAGAAGACTTGGAGGACTTCACTTTCAGCCTTGGTGTGGCCCACTGGTCACCGGGCTAGGTGCCACCCTTGGTGCCTTACGTTCAAGTGGTGGCTTTCTAGCTCTATGATCTTTAGCAAACCTTTTAGTGAGTTAATTTTTCCAACTATATTGATTATTTAGAGTGACACTTTAAGATGCTTAGGGCTTGATGTTTTTCAGGAAGTTCCTCTTGACTAGTTAATTATAAGGCATTTAAATTAGACCTACATGAAAATGCTGCACAGGTCAAGTATTGCCCAGACCTACCTGCCGTGGGGACCCTCTGATCTCTGTGTTTCAGACTACATAATAATGCCTACTTCTCACTGGCGGCTCTTAGGAGAATTAATTAGTTAATTTTGTACAGCCCTTGAAGGCTAAAATGCTATCTGAATATATTGCTAGATATAAGTGTTCCATCCCCATTCTGTAATGAGTTTTTTTAATTAATGTTCTTAATTTAAAATTTGATAATTCTTTTGTAAAGGAATTAATATGGAACCTGAGAAAAAAACCTAATCATGAGGTTAGATCACACATGTGTAGTAAAAAATAAGTGTGCAAACAGTGATCTAAAGAAACGTACTGTCGTAGTACAAATATCAAATAAATAAATACGTTTTTAAAATCCCAGGCTTAATTAATTGATGGAAATTCAAATAGTAAAAATGAATGTGAATTAATTATAGGAACACATTATTAAAAAGGGAGGCCTTTAATCTAAATAGACTTGCACTGGGACAAAGAGGGGATGGAGGTGAGAGAACATTTTGGAAGAGTTCAAGCTGGCGAATTTTTATTTCCTCAGTGTGTTAGCGATCTCTTCCATAAGATGATGGAATAGATTATACTCCTTCCTCCTGCTTTTATACTTCACAGGGTAAGTAAAGATCTGCTTTGAGGCAATATAAATTCTTAGCCGTATGGACTACTTTTAAAATTATTACTGCCTCAATTCTCAATAGCAGGAAGAGTGATCTACTCTTTATAAACAGGAAAAGAATGTGAATAGTTGTTAACCTTCACTTCTCTGGTGAATTGTACTTGGCAGTGACTTTGTATTAGCTTAGTAATGATAATTCTCAGAAATAATAAACTAATTGAAAAGTTTCATCTGCCAGATCTTGACAAAATTTGGAATAACGGTGTCTCAGTCCAATCACATTTCTGCTAACATTATGAGACAATACACTCTCTGCATCTTGTCTACATTCATTCCCATCTTAAAGTAATTTCCTATTTGTCTATTCAGATAAATAATTTTCTTAACAGTTGAAAATAATTCAGTACCAACTTGTGTTCATTTGTTTATAGAAGGGGAAGAAGCATATTTACTTCTTAAAGGGGAAGGTTAAAACCTTCTGCTAAAAACTGCAGAATACGGAAGGGAGCATGGTCAGCCCAACATTAGCCTGGCGCTTTGCCATATGTTGTTTAACTTGAAGCTTGTCGCTGCCACTGATGTCCAGATGACCACTCATGCAATTGTTGAAGATCAAGCAATTGTTTAAGTGTACTGGGTGATGCAGTAAAAAACCCTAGTTATTAAAATAATTGGACCATTTAAACTCAACAACTGTAAACTTACTTATGACTTTGTATATATGTTTACATGCCAGATAAAACAATAATGTAGCACTCAGTTAACAGAGAAACCTAGCAGTGACACTGCATCCATCAAGCTAAGCATGGAGGCCTGAGCTTGTAACTAAAATGCAAATGACAGAACAGCAGCACAACTCTGAGGCACCCTTACAACAGTTTCATTGGCCTTACTGAGACATGCCAAGGAGGCAGCGCAGCGCTTCCTGAACTCCCTCATAGTCACACCCATTTATTACCTCACAGAGTTCCCCACTAACTCAAAAGGAGTCTGAATTCAAACTCTTCTTTAGCACGTTATTAACACATATCCCATGTATTTCTGTTAAACAACTTCCTATAAAATAAAAAAGAACTATAATTGGGACTCAGGCTTTTTCTGCATGGTAACTGAAGATGTGCTCATAATAAATCTTTTCATTATTCATAATAAATTCTTTAAATTAAACACCGCAAGGGAACAAGGAACTAATGGTTTCAGACACCTTTTTAGTTCCAGAGGCATCACTGACTGCTTCACCCTCACACTGCCATGTAGATGCCCTAAAAATATTTATCCTACCAGGGTACCCCAGTTCATGGGGTGTGTAGTGACCCCGCCTAAAAGCTACTGATTTACGGTACGCACATCCTGTATGGTGGGAAGCGTGAGGCATGAAAGAGTCATTTGGAAGATGGGTGTCAAGGGGATGATGCAGTTTAACAGCCCCTAGAATTTCTGTACAGTTGTGTTATATAAAATTTTAAAACAGGCACACTTAAACATCACAAATAATTAGATGTGTGTGTACCTGGCACGCATCATTCATATGCTACATCAACTAAACAGAAAGAACTTCATGGGCATTCAGAGTGTGCTGAGCTCCAGAAGTTGTAGCAGCTGTTGAAATTCCTACTTAAGTCAAAGCAGCTTTCCTTGAAAACCTTTTATTTATCAGAGCCTAAGACAAAGTGAGGCTTAATTTTACTTTTTAAGGGAGAACATGAATGCAGGCTTATCAAGGTATGTAGCATCTACCTAACCTGAGTTGTGTGAAGACCTCTGTCCAAGGCCAGTAGAACTATTCACATGCTCAGACACAGACACACCTGCCTAAGTGCCTTGCTGGACCAGGGCCAGAAACATAATAGTGGGTCAGCTTAAGCTGATTAGAAATGTTCTGCTGGCTCCAGTGGCAGCAGGATCCAGCTTTTATTGCCACTTTGCCAAATACGGTGCTCAACAGGGGGAAAAAATGAAATAAAATCAGGCACTCTGTAGGTCTCCCAGTGGTCTGTTGGGTAAAGCTCGACTACAAAAGAAACGTAGCTTATTTAGCAGTAATAGGTCTGTGTGGGAGAATGGGTCTGTTTTTCCTGAGGAAAATAAAATTTGTTGCCTTGAAGAAACTCTTGAGATAAAGTGGCATATTCTAATGTGCTGTCTGGATAAAAATTTTCTCTACCAATAACTGTAGCAAGGAAGAATAAGGTTTAAATAAATGGTGAGGAGAATCCGTAACCTTTGTGAGTTTAAAGAGGGAAGATGCTTTTAATAACGTGCCTTTCATTTAATTTTTTTTAATTGAATGCTGTTGTAATTAGTCCTTTTAGCAACCTGAACTAGGTAGATATGTTGCTTTCTACTGCTTGCGTATGCAGCTTGTTAACCAGGTTACTAATAGGCAAACTGGCGCAACACAGTCTGTCTCTGGGCAGACCTAACGATCCCAGGCATCCCTCTTGCTGCAGAAACCTTTGTGTTTGTGTGCGGCGAGATCATTAATCAAAGGCTGAAGAGCCCTTTCTTCCCTAGTGACAGAATTCCTAACAGGGCCTTCTGCAGTGATAAGTCTCAGACTGACTACAAATTATCAATACTGATTACCAGATTGCTGCAGTGGGGAGGGGACGGCGTGCTCGGCACTGCAGGGCTGGCCAGACTCCCACAGCCCTTGCCTCCCTCCTCTATTTGCATCTACCGCTGCCTCATGCCTTGTTCCCAGGGGTGCCACAGCCAGGTTAAACCGTTTCCAACCCACACCGATTATTCCTCGGGAGCGGGAGGGCAGCATTCAAATAAATAAACGTATATTGCTTCGCTGACAGCCGGGGCCGGGAGGATTCAGCCTTAACTTTGTGCAATGCGATCCAGAGCGGTAACGGGCTCTGCACAGGATGGGAATCCGAAGGGGATTTGTTTCTTGGGGAAGGATAGTAATTGTGTTTGGGCTTTCCGTATCTCGTGGGATTTATCTGTACGAGCGTGACTTTATTAGCGAGTGATTGGGGAAACTTGAATTTGAATGTGTCAAGCGTAGGTCTTGCCTCAGTCCCCAAGAAAATAATAATAATAATAATAAAAAAAAAAAACCCCAGCAATGAGAAAAAGGAAAAAATTAAGGAGTAACGGGGCTAGCGCTCTTTCAGCAGCCTGGCCCCGCGGCTCTTCTCCCCCTCTCGCTCCCACACCCACCACTGCGATTTTCCGCCCCCCCCCCGCCTACCCCACCCCACCCCGGCAGCCTCCCTCGAACAAAGGGGCCGGACCAGGGCTGCCGCCCTTAGCTCCCGCAGCTAGCGCCGGGACAAGCGCCCCGTGCCCAGAACGGACCCGAGGGCAAAGGGTCCCCCGGGGCCCAAAGGCTCTCCTTCCCTCCGGGACCGGTACTGCGGCGGGGACAGCGCACCTCCCGCCGCCGCGCCCCACCCAGCCGCTCCCCGGGGCTGAGCGGGGGCGGGGCGCCGCGGCGGCGGGGCGCAGGGTGCGGCTCCGGCTCCTGGCCGGGGAAGTGGGGGAGGGGGGTAAAACACACGGGACCGGTGCGGGGGAAAGGATGCTTTGCCCACCGCTGAAAAACGCAAGGTAGCAACAGCCCTGGAAGCCGCCCCCAGGGAGGGCAAGGCGGGGTAGGAACCGCCCGAAGGTACCCGCTACCCATGATGCGGTGACCTACTTCGGCGGCACCCCCACCCCGGCAGGCTGCAGGTGTGGGCAGCGCCGGGGCACCAGGCAACCGCCAGCTTTGCCTTCTCGCCGCTCCCCCCACCCCGACCCCCTTCCGCAGCCCCTTGCGCCGGGCTGGGCGCGGCCGGCCCGCAGTGCGCGCCGCGGCAGGTGCCCGCCCCGCTGCAGCCCCCCGCCACGTACGCCCCCCCCCCACGACTCCCAGCCGCCGGTCCAGCCCCCCCCTCGCTCTCCAGGGCCGCCGCCCGCAGTCCCCCGCCCCGGCGACGGTGGGTTTCGCTCGGCGGTGCCTTTCCTTCCCTCGGCTCCCCCACCTCCCCTTCACGGTTCGTGTCAGCAGCAAATGGGAGCCCCGGCCGATGGGGCCACGCAAATTTATACCGGGATAACTTTCCGGTTCCTTTAAAATATCTTTTAAATGCCACATTACATATATATATGTGTGTATATATATATATATATTTTTAAAAACCCTTTAAAATAATCAAAGCCATTTCAGTATTAGGCTGTGCTCTTGTGCCGACCTCACCCACCATTAAGTAATTACTGTGATCTCAGGTGGGGACGGTAAAAGAGCCCCAGGCTCCCACCCCCGACCCTTTTTTTTTTGTGATCAAAGAAATAAAAAATATCATTGTCTTGAATTTTCCTCAACTTCAGGGACACTGGGATGAGCACCCAGCATAGGCAGCAGTCTCAGAAAACTGTGGCTGTTGTACTGGCTGAAGAAAAAGAGATACATTTTCTTACCCATCGCTGTTTTAGCCATGGTGGGATGTGCAGGCTCTCAGAGGCGGTGAAGGCAAAGGGGTCCAGCTACAGCAGTGGAGAGAGGGAGAGAAGACTGAATAAGGCACTGAGTCAGCAGAGTGGGGCTGTGCAAGAGAAGGAGCAAGAGGCAGGAGCCCATGAATAATTATCACTCCTCTACACAAGCAGATTGGCTCTAGAGGTCCCCTGACATGACTCCTGCAGAGCCAGAATCTCTGGGCATTAAATATTGATCCACCAATGGTGCTGGAGTACAAAGTGCCAGAATGCAGTTTGAAATGGAAATCGGTCCTTGAATGCCTCTCCCCCTCGGTCTGGCTTCAGTAGTACGTTCCATGTCAAACGTTTTATGTCTTACATGAAAAAAGCCTATTGGTGTTGAAGGCTCTGCTGTTGCTACCTGTAAAACATGCACAAATTCGTTTTAACACGTTTTATTCCAAAGAGGTGACAAAGAAAGGACCAATGCAGGGAACCATTTCAGCCAAAACAGCTGCTCTGATTGTTTTTTCACCCCTGCATCCCGATTCCTACGAATGTATACAGATTCCATATACAATTGTTCTATGCTGAATGTTCCTGCATTCCAGTATTTATTTCAGTGTTCCCAGACTTAAGCCTGGATGCCTCGAGCTCTGCTAAAACTTGAGGATGAGCAGCTGAACCTGCTCTTACTCTCGAAGGGCTCTGGTAAAGTCAAAACTTCAACCAATGTGGGAAGAGCTGTCATTAGCTTCCTCCCTGATACACTGATCACAGGAGCCACTGGGCAGTTTTGAGCTTGATTTACTTGGTAAAGTGGGCAGAATGGGCCCTGATATGATTATTACATGAAGGGGATGGACAGACTCTAAGGGTTCTTTACATTCATTTTAAGCATTCTCAATCCCCAGCAAGAAGAAAGCCAGTGATGGGACTGAGGGACACTAACAAATACGTGTGGTAAACTGAAATTCTTGCTAGAAACACACCCGTTATGGGACCTATTTGTACAGGCCTGGAAGTGGCTGCTGGCCTAGAGGAGACAGTATCCCAGACAGTTGTACAAAGAGGACAACACTCCATCTGTACGCTACCATCTCATCCTGACATTGTCCAACTGCAGCTCATTTGCCTCTCCCGGGGGAAAACCTGCATTATTGTTAAAAGCTTGAGGTGGTAACGGAGACCCACCCTGCCTGCAGACAGACAAGGCTTAGGACAATCATTCAGCTTGGAGTTTGGAGGATGCTACTTGTGGGGTTATTTCATGGTGTGTGTGTGGGGGATAGGTAGGAGAGAGGTCTCCAGGGTGGCTGTGTGTCATCCCAGAGGTCTCTAGGGTGGCTGTGTGTCATCCCAGAGCAGGCAGGTCATTGGCACTGTTCTCCTTCCTTTGGTGGTGCCAGGTGCAGCTGCACAGTCGGTGCACTGTGCCATCGCTGCCTGCCATGCTCTTCCTCTATGTGTGCTTCCCTAGAACAGGGAATGCTGCTTCTTGAGCTTTTTTGAGGTCAGTGAAGAGCATCTTCGAGTAAAACAGGGCTTGGAGTATGAGTCTGAGGCCATCTTTCCCTTCTGAGTCACTACAGAGCATTTCTGAATCGCAGGGACCATTTATTTATTTATTTTTCCTTTAAAAGAGAACAGCAACATCTGGAAGTGAGTTGGGGGAACATCCCCAAGCCATACAGTGCGCATAGAAAGACGGATGCCCGTGGTTCCCGGGCGTGTGAGCTGCGGCACGGCAGCTGCTGCGATGCCTCCCTGCTGAGGCAGCTTTAGCTCGTTGGCGGGAGTGGGGTGAGGCAGGTTTGCTGGGATGCGAGGAGTGAGCCGCTTTCTTGGAAGGCCCTGCCCTCATGGAGGGCCGCGGGGACCCTGCGGCATTTTGGGGTGAAACACTTCTGGCCTTCAGCTGTGCGGTTGCACGGGGGTTCGGGTGAGCGGGAGGCAGAGATCTGATTGCGCCGGGAAGTCCGTAGGGAGACAGTCTTGCAAGGAAATGGTGAGGAACGACTGACCGATTCGTATGTAGGGCCGCGAAGGGAGAGCCTCGCCCTCACCGACAGACACCCTCCCGGCCCCCAGTACCCCGGCGGGAGTGGCCCTACCCCGGTCTTAGGCGGATGCGTGCCGTGCTGGGGGGGCTGGCCCGGCGGGGCGGCAGGCGGGGAGCCCTGCCCGGCCCCGCACGGGCTGCAAGGCGGGTGGAGAGTGCCCGGGCGCTCTCCGTGGTGCTGGAGGTGGCGGCGTCCCGGGTAGGGCGGGCAGGAGGAGGGGGCGGAGAGGCAAGGAGGGGGCAAGAGACGGACTAGGGGCAGGAAGCAGGTAGGGAGGGGGCAGGGAGGCAGGGCAAGGCAGGGCGGGGACAGGCAGGGGTTAGGCGCGGCAACGCAGCGCGGTGCGGCTGCCCTTCCCCCTGCGTTCCCCGGGACCCTGCGGCAGCGTGGGGGCGGCAGCAGCGCGGAGCGGGTGAGGGGACGCGGTGCGGGCTCCGCCCGGCCCGGCCGGTCCCAGGTGCCGCCCTGCTGCCTTCCCGGCACGGGGCGGCACCGGGGAGCGGCCGGGTTCAGCTTGGCTCTGCGGGGCCCGGGGGCGGAGCGGACAACAGGACTGCGCTGCTATAATGCATCTTGTGTCGGCTCGGCTCCCCATCCCCCCGCCGCGGCACTCGGCACGCCCAGCAGGCAGCAAACCCGCCCTGGCATCTGTGTTTTTTATTTAATTCTGCCTGTCCTCTCCTCCCAGCTCAGGCAGCAGCAAAGGGCGGAGGCAGAGGGGGAGCGTTCCCGTGCCCCCGCAGAGGGACCTCACTTTCGGCTTCCCCGTGGGGTAGCGCCTCAGCGACCGCCGCCTTTGCCGGCGCCGCCCCTGCCTCCGGGCAGGGCGGGAGCGGCTCCCATGCCTTCCCGGCTGCCCCGGGCCGGGACCGGGGCTGGGATGGGGACCCTCCGCAGCCCCTTTCGAGGGAGCCGGCCCGCTGTGGCGCGGGTTGTCATGCCGGGGACGGGGAGCGACAGCTCGGCTCCCCGCCAAGAAGGGGGGTACCAGGCTCCTGGGGTGAGGGTTGCCGAATAAGCAGTGCAGGAAATTGCATGGCAATCACTGTCGTGTCAAGCCCTTGGCATATACGGAGCGGTTACTAGACACTCCATGTATCATTCCCGATCCACTGACACCTTATAATGTTGAGTTTCACGTAAATTTCAGAGGAGCATGAATTAAGGTCCAGCATGTCCTAGCAAGGCCAGGGCTTATTTTCGTTCACAGACCGGGCTTCCTCTTGATTGACATTAAAATGCACTTGCAGCGCAGCCTACCTCCAGGTCTGTGGATGTGCGGCTGCAGGGATGTACCGCTGAGCAAAGCACTCCTTGACTGCTTTTAAATAGCAGTGAGAGATAACAGGGGCTGTCATCCCAATTTCATCCTGACGCCTCTCCTGCGGCCTTGGCCAGTTCGTTGAAAAGCTTTTGTTCCTTTTTTCCCCGTTTGTTCGAAAGGATCTTACTTTTTACCCCCTTGCAGACAAGGGAGAAGGGGAGGTGACACTGGGAAACGTTTATGCAGCAATTTGAAGACTATTGTTGCTAGGTAAATGAACTGCACTGGCACTGAAATAACGCAAATGGCAGAGATGGGAGTAGGTCATGAATCTCTTGCTCCCTGCCTGTGCTTTGTGTCTCTGCTGCATAGGCTGGGAGACAATGCAGCCTTGCTTAGTTTTCTTAAATAACTTGAGAAATTCAGCTTTTTCTTACTGGCTTTTGCAGATTTGTTTACACTTGCTTAGCCTTTGTCGTTAGGAAATTTAATGGACCAAGTAATTTCACGGACCAAGTAATTTCCTCTGTGTGTCGTGTCCACTCCCCTCCTCCTCCCCCTCCCATTTTGGTCACTCCTACTTATTTAGGCCTCCCAGAGCAATTTCTCTTCGTGTCTATGCAATTTTAGAAAATTAATTATGAATACTTCATTATTAGGTTATTTTTATCCCTATTGCTTTCAACATCTTACGAAAAACTAAGTAAAATATATTATTTGGACTATATGATGAAGTGCTCAAAAGGCAGAGGAGTGGTGCCTGTACAACTTGAATTACCCTTCCTATACATATATATCATGACACAGCTTTTAATTATGTATTATTTTTTCCACCAGATTCTCCCTACATACGAACCAAGATGGATGGTACTCCCTTGGTGAGCACTATTTGCTGTTTTATTTTCATTCTGTTCTCATAAACCAGAACCTTGACACAGTCCTCTGTGCCCTTGAAAGTACAGGTACAATAAAGATTTTCTTCCAGGAATGTTTGTCAGAATACTTTCCTAAGATGGATGAAAAAATACATTTCCTTATTTTTCACAGCAGGTTAAGTATAGATTAGACATTGGCATAGCTTGTGTTTCAGTAAGTGTCTAAACCCTGAGGTTTTTAATATGAAATATACAGAGAGAATATTACAAGCATATGCATGTGTGATTTTGGGTCGGGGTTTTTTTTTTTGTAACTCTTCCTGAAATTTTCTGCAGAACGTTATAAATACACCAAGCAGATGAAAAGATTAGCTGTGTACTGAAAGCACAGGGAGAAGGAAAGAGCACTAACACATGTGCATAACTGTGTCATGTATCTGAAGCACAGCCACCATTTTCTTTCCAAATTACATTTTTTTCAACCTTTTCACATGTGCCATTCTCATGATAAAGCAGTAACAGGCTGTTAACCTTCTAGTGGCATTGCTCTGCTTCTGAAATGATGGTGGTTGTTGTTGCTCTTGGTTTTTTTTTGCTGGGCATAGCCTATCTAAAAATCAACTTGTTAAAGCTTGGTAGAGGCTGGATAAGCCAGCACTGTGCAAGCACTGTGTGGTGGTTCAGCCCCAAGCAGAGATTGAGCACCACATGCCACTCACTCACTCCCAGAGGAGAAATGGGCAGGGCCCCCATGGGTTGGGATAAGGACAGTTTACTGATAAAATCACTGTGAAAGGGAAACAATAATAGCCCACAGTAAGGTTCACTTATGCCCACTGATTACACAGAGTACCTTATTGACCCAAGGATGACACAGAGTACTGTACAAGGACCAGCCCAATACCCCAGCCACACTCAAACTGCTCTGGAAGAACCCAGGAGCACCCTTTCCCCTACCAGCCCCTTTTGTGGGGGAGTGATGTCAGGTGGTGCGGACCCAGCCCAGGATAACTCAGCTCACCTGGGCTGACTCAGCTCACCTGGGCTGGCTGCCTGGGGAGCTTAATTCTGGCCTGGGCAGAACCAGGACACAATATCACCGTTTGTGATTTCAGTTGCTGCTCATTCCACATGCACATGGGACTGGTGCAGCTTTGCAGCTAGTCTGGTTTCATGGGGGCTTTTAGATTTGCATGGCTGCACATGGTGTTCCTTTCCACAGTGTTCAGGATCACCAGTGGGGAAGCTGAAATACCATGGAATAATGGTATTATTGTATTTGGAGGTTTTTGGTTCTTTTTTCTAGGAATATGTAGACAATGGTTAAATTCTAACATGGGGATAGTATATAATGAGGTCTTACTCAACACCCTCATCCATAGATGTGAGCTAGAGCTGTGCAGGGCTTCATGATGTGAGTTGACTGCATCTAGACTCTGTCCTGTGCTGTAAATGCATAAACCACCATAGGTCTGATGGAAGGAGTTGGGGGAAATTGAAGCAGAAATCAATTGTGGGATTCTAGATGAGGACAGTGTGGTTGAGACCATGATGACTGTTGTGTAGGATCAAACCAGGGAGTGTCTATCCAGTAGCCTGTAAACTGTATTCCCTCCCCTTCCAAGGTCTCACAAGGTTACAGGATTTTCTTGTCAGTGGTTCTTGCCTTGGGTGAACTTGTCATCTGCATCTTGAAGTGAAATCCCAGTGCTTGTGGTCCTGTTCCAGTCTTCATCCTGACCCATCTCCAGGTAGGCCACCACTGGGCTTTCTCCCCATGTCCTTGAGTATGTTGAGAGTACTCATAGAAGTAAGCAATGTCAGAGATGCTCCGCTTTATGTCCCCCTGCGAATCCTTATTTTGACTCTCTCCTGCCTTCTTGTTTCCAGTTCCATATTCCCCTGCATTTTCCCCCCTAATTTCTTTCCTCTTTACATCACAGGTAGAGTTCTAGGGTTTTATTTTTTTAGGGAAGAGCTGACACCTTTCTCTCAAATAGAAAACAATGTAGGAAGAACAGCTGTCAACATAGGCCTAGGAGTAGCAGCAGGGGACAAGTGTATATGATACAGCTCCTGTTACTCTCGGAGGGTATGCAGTTTGAGTTTGTCCTGTAGTTTCTACAAATTTAGTAAAACTCTAGAAGTCCAGCCTATCTCTCCTATCACTGGCTGTACTTGCCCAGGGATTGTTCCAGCCTCGGACTCCCTTAGGAGATGCCTGACAGTTTTCCTACTCCGTAACCCCTGATGGTTCATTCTTTCTTTTACAATTCCACAATGTCCTGTGGTGGTCTTCTTTTGTTTATTTTAAGCACGTGCCCTACCAAGATACTAAGTTGTCTTTCAATCCTAGAAGTATAGGGTCCTTCACTCTTTAAAATAAAAAGTAATGGAGGGGAGAAAATCAGATCCAATTCTTCTCCTGAAATGTGAGATGATGAGTAGATGATGCAGAAGGAGTTAGATTAGGCTGATTGGGAACAACACCATCCGCTGCGCCTCTGAGGTTCACAATCGAATTTTCCCGGACAAACAGCAGTGCAAATATTCAGCAGATCTAAATCACAAGTCATTCCAAGACCAGGAAGCCTAGTTTTTAAGTGTCCTCCTACTGAAATGAGGTATATGCTGTCATGTTTCTGATTTGGTTTGCTGACTGCAGTTTTCTGAAGTGCAGAATGCATTGTGATAAGAAATGGGCAACAGAATTATGTGGCAAAATGCCTAATTCACTTTGCTTTGTCTCCCTTTCTGTTTGCAGTGACGTGTACACAATTATTTTAACTTTCTTTTGCTGTTTTTGTGCCTCTTTATATTGATTAAATTTATTGTGACTCTTTGCTGGTTATGAGTGTTTGTCTCATACCCCTTGGAAAAGACCAAGATACCATTTGATGCTCCAGGTATATTCTAGACCATTTTTCCCCTATGTAGTCAAGCATATCCATAAATAGGTTTATTTTAGGACAGATAGTATTATGTTGTTTCTGGCTGTCAAACAAGGGTCCAGTTCCTGATCTCAGGCTCGTCATCTTTTTGCAATTGGAATTTATTTTGACTTAGTGAAGTATGACAGTAAAGATAACAGGTGATGATAAAGGAAGAACATGCTGAGGATAGATAAAATAGACTGAAGACATTAGTTGCATTTGGTTGAAATTCAAACTTGGGTGGAAACAGCAGAAAACCACTTTGGGAACGAAGCATGGGAGGATTTTTTTATTTCTAGTCTTGCTCTTAGCCCATTAAAAAGTTTAAAGAAAATTTAATTTAACGACTGTTTTTGCTCACAGCTTTGCCAGACTTCATTATCTTCATCTGACATTTTCAGTGTTGTGTGCCCGTTGATTATTGTTTGTTTTTGAACAAAGTCAGCTCAGATGTCTTAGCTGGTTTTGAGGATAAACTTTATGCAATATGACAGTGTTTTGCTCATTCTCATGATCTTTTCTTGGAAGTGCAGTAACATGCCCTACTCTGCAATAGATAATTGAAATCTGGCAGGCAATTGTTGTTTTGGTAGCGGAGAGGTAGACTGTCTTTTTACTGCAAAATTCCGCTTAAACTTGACAACATTTTAATGATTTAGAAAAAAAATGTACTTTAAACTGCCTTTGGAGACACTTGCTAAAATCTTGACAGCTAAAATCTCTCACTCAGCATGCCTTATTTTTCTTAAACAGTATTTGTCTCATCTTTTGGGACTGAGATCTGGTCCGGCAAATAGGAAAGGGAACGGGCTAAATGCTAACTATGAAGAACACAAAGAATAACAACTGGAGTAATGAGGGAAAGCTGGTGCTGCCTGGACAAAGAAGCTGCAATGAAGAAGCCTTTGGGAGCACGGCTAATTAGGGTCGCAGAAGCAGACTAGGGAAAGAGCAGGGTTGTGAGACAGGGCCTGGCGTTTGTTTGCTGAGGAGATGGAGGACAAGGATTAGTGGCATAATGTGGGGAGGTGGTTGCTTGGCAACCTTAATTCGGTCCCCTCATGATAGATGTGAGATCACATATTGTTTTTATGCAGAATTTCTGGCTCAAACGTTGCACAGGATGGACCTGCTCTAGGGGTGCTAGCGCTGTGCAGGAGAGATGGGTGGTTCTTGTGTGACTCCTGCCTCGTTTACTGCTTGAGCTGGGAAGTTGTTAATGAACGAAGCAAGGAAGGGTAGAGGAAGGTCATGTGGCTGAGATAATGCACTGGTACACTGGACTTTTTCCTATTTAGTGCTGACACACCCACTTAAACCCATTCTGTATGTGAAACCTCTAATAGTCTAATAACTAATTATCTAATTTTTAATGACCACCTTTAGAGTCCCATTTTCTCAGGAGTCACACCTGTGACTGATGCTCCAACCTCTGTGTTTGAAATACTGTTAAATACTTTTAAATTACATCTATGATGCCTGAGACAGGACATCTAAAATCAGTGGCTGCCTCTGCTCTTAATGTTTCTGTGCCTCCACAGCGCGTATTTTAAGCAGCGGTACTGCCTTTTCCTTGTCGCTGCGGATTTTTGTGGAGCTAAATTAATTTGCGTTTGTGCAGCACTCAGATGTTGAAGTGATGAGCACCATTGAGAAGCCCTGGAGGAAATTAATAATTCTACCATCATAGCACAATTGAATAATGGGCAGTAAACAAAGCATGGGCCACACAGTGAGTTACGAGGCGAAAGCAAAATATTGATCAGCTGTTTGGTGAATGAAGCAGTGGCCTTGTGCAAAAATAGCGATTAAGGGCTGTGTCAAAATACACAGATAGAAGGTGTTATTATCACCCTTGTACAGGAGCATTTTCCAAGAGAAGGATTAAACAATGTACTGATGCCCCATGTGCCTTTTGCTGTCTCTGGGGCAGGGTTGTTTGTCTGGCTGGTATGGAGTTTCAGGTTTGTGATGAGTTCTTCAGTGATTATTACTCCCACTTTAAGTGTGTAGGGTTCATGAGTGCACGGTGTGTTGAGAGTAGAAAGTCATGGGGTTTTGGAGGTTTTTGATTTTGCTCTGCACTGTTCCCCACAATGCCACTGTCTCTGAGTGTTTGGTACACTAGAGGTAGATAATGCTGAGGTACAGATTTAATTGGTGTCATGAAAGATCATAGCAATGCATCAACAGCTTGTGCCTGGTTGGAGATTAGATAAACATCTTTAATACTATCTAAGCAAAGAAAAACATGTTATAGTAAAAATCCATGCAGGTAAGGAGCTTAGTAAATCATAACAAAAAAAATGTTCAAAGACAACAAAGAATTGTTTCTTATCTATTGATCTTTTGTTTTGATTATTGATACACACAAAGTGGGTTTTGGTAGTGTCAGCTTGTACGTGTGGGGCTCAATAGGAACCTACTTTTTCTATCACATGAAATTTCTCCCTAGGTGGGTTGGCTCACGTCTGAACTTAGAAAAGCCCACATACTGCATGGGTTCCAGCTCTGTGACATGGGTGATGGTTCTGCTGATGGGCATACATCTGCTTTGTCCCTTTTTTGCTTTTTCTTCTTTTTATTTTTATATGCAGCTCTGCAAAGCTCTTATGGTGCAGCTCCCATGTCACAAAGTGCTCCCTCAGTTTTCGCCCTGTAGCATAATTAAAACAGACCTTTGTGTTTGCCACATGGAGAAGGTGAAAAAAACCCCCAGTGCTACCAGCAGCCTATACTATTTATGCTTTTTGCTTTGCATAGCAGTTTCTTTTTTCACGTCTGGAGTTTGAATGTAATCACTATGTCCAGAAGGAATGAATCTTTTCTAGTAAATCTTCAGACAAAGAAGTAAAAGAGAGTTTTATTAAACCACAGAACTTGAAAAGACCATGAGCTATTATTCATATGAGCTAATTCAGCAGCCAATTAAAGCAGTAACTCACTTTTATCTTTCCTAGGGCTGAAAAATTCCTGTCTGACTTCTGATTTCCTATTCAGTCAAATACTATTAGATTCAAGTCATGTAAGGGCTCTAACTTTAGCCAGAAAATGGAAATTAAAAAAAAAAAGGGCAAAAGCTGCTTGCCTTTGTCAGTGGCTCCATGGTATGTGGCCATTGTAGTAAACAAACATGGAAAAATCACATTATATTAAAAATTCCAGTTCAGCAGCTGAATGGGACTGTCTAGGAGTACATTTTCATACTGGTTTTTAAACTTAAGCTCAAAGTGTTCAAAAGTCCTTTGAAGTGTGTGCATTGGAGTGGACTTCTTATATTCTTACATTCCTACAGAGAAGCAGGCAGATAGAGAAGTCAGGATGGGTCACAGTGTCGGTACCCTACAGATGCAGCTTCACTCAACACATGAAAGTTGTTTTCAGCTGAAGGATGAAAAAGAGAGATGATTCAGGGAAGTTCCAGGGGAAAAAACGAGGCTGTAAACTGGAGAGTGAAGAACATCCTTTCTAGGAAGGATTCAAGTAGGAACCTACACCAGCAGATGAACATGCACTCCTGTTGTTAGCCACAGTTGTATTCTGTGGACTGCTATAGGATATCAGCTTCCAAAGGCTGATAGCTTTTAGAGTTAAGTCTACTCTAGAATCAGATACTTCATTAACCAAAATTTCATAATTTTGATTACCACATTTTTTGATGGCTTTTAGTGGAAAATCCAGCTGGTAACCCAAATATTTTGGTGTCATTAGTGTTCTAACATATCTCTAAAGTATAAACAACATTTTGGTGCTGACTGAAGGTCAGAAAGCCAGAAAAACTAAGACTCATGTCCTTTTGAGGCAATTGAATTAAAATATTGCATTCCATATGTAACATTAGATCATGCAATATGAGGAGGGTACTACAAATACAACAATATGACTTCCAGGATGACAACTTCAAGCTCTTGGATTTCTAGATTGAACAGTCTGTCAAGGATTTAATACCGTTCTTTCAAGATATGGATCTTCTGAAATTGCTTGTTAGATGCCTGGTTAGCAGTCAATTTCAGGCATCAGAATTAATTGGGTCAGAAGCCTTTGATCTCCTTTAACTGAAATTGTTGCTCTACTGTCCTTTCTACCTTTGCAGATGGACAGGACAAAATATCCAACCTAAATCTCCCCTTTTTGAGTTTAGAACCATTATCCCTTGTCCTATGGCTACATGCCCTTGTAAACAGTTTTTCATCAGCTTTCTTATAGGCACCTTTCAGGTATTGGAAGGCCACTATAAGGTCTCCCCGGAGCCTTCTCTTCTCCAAGCTGAACAAGCTCAACTCTCTCAGCCTGTCTTCATATTAGAGGTGTTCCAACCCTTTGATCATTTCTGTGGCCTTCCTCTGGACATGCTCCAACAGGTCTGTGTCCTTCTTGTGTTGAGGGCTGCAAAGCTGGACACAGTACTCCAGGTGAGGTCTCACCAGAGCAGAGTAGAGGGGCAGAATCACCTCTCTCAATATGCTGGCCACACTTGTTTTGATGCAGCCCAGGATGTGGTTGGCCTTCTGGGCTGCAAATGCACGTTGGTGGGCCATGTTGAGCTTCTCATCCACAAATACTACCCATTCCCTTTCCTCAGGGCTGCTTTCAAGCACATTGTCTCCTAACCTGTGTGGATAATGGGGATTGTCCTGACTCACGTGCAGGACCCTGCACATGGCTTTGTTGAACCTCATGAGGTTCACCTGGGTCCACTTCTCCAGCCTGTCAAGGTCCCTTTGGATGGCATCCCATCCCTCCAGCACATCACTCAGCTTGGTGTCATCAGCAGACTTGCTGAAGGTGCACTCAATCCCGCTGTCGATATCGTTAATAAAGATATTAAACAGCACCGGTCCCAGCACAGACCCTTGAGGAACTCTGCTTGTCACTGTCCTGCATCTGGACTTGGAGCCATTGACTACCACCCTCTGGATGTGACCATCCAGCCAATTCCTTATCCACTGAACAGTCCACCCATCAAATCCAGATCTCTCCAACTTAGAGAGAAGGATGTTGTGCTGGACAGTGTTAAAGGCCCCTAGTAAAGCCATGCTGGCTGTCTTGAATCACCTTCTTGTCCTTCATGTGCCTCAGCCTAGCTTCTATGAGGATCTGTTCCATGATCTTCCCAGGCACAGAGGTGAGACTGACAGGTCGGTAGTTCCCAGGGTCCTCCTTCCTACCCTTTTTAAAAATGGCTGTGATGTTTCCTCTCTTCCAGTCACTAGGACTATACTTGGTCACCATGACTTTTCAAATATCATGGAGAGTGGCTTGGCAACTACATCAGCCAATTCCTTCAAGACTCTGGGATGCATCTCATCAGGTCCCATGGATTTGTGTATGTTCAGGTTCCTCAGATGGTCACGAACCTTATCTTCACTTACAGTGGGAGGGACTCTGTCTCCCAGGTCCCCATCTTGTGGGCCCTCAGCGCAAGGGCAGTGAAGAGTGAGGTCACCAGTGAAGACCGAGTTGTTGAAATCCTCAGCCTTTTCCTCATTAGTTGTCACCAGTTCTCCATTGTCACTCATTGAGGGGGGTACACTTTCTTTAACCTTCCTTTTCTGGTTCATGTACCTGTAGAAGCCCTTCTTGTTATTCTTGGCATCCTTGCCAACTTTACCTCCAAGCACGCCTTGGCCTTCCTGACCTCATCCCTACACAGCCAGGCAACATCCCTGTATTCTTCTCAGGATACCTGTCTGTGTAGTTCCATCTTGCCTTTTAGTTTGACCAGCAGGTCTTGACTCAGCCACGCCAGTCACTTGTCTCCCTTGCCTGACTTCTTACACCTGGGGATCGAGAGCTCTTGCACTTTGTTAAAAGCATCTTTAAAGATCTGCCAGTCTCATAAAGTCTATTAAATAATAAATTCTCTAAAATCATAATCAAAAGTCTCTTAAATGATAAAGTCTCTTTCATGTATTGAAAAAATACAGTTACTATTACATTCTAACAACTATTTGGCAAAATGACTCACATTTCCCTAAATAAACAAATAATTAAATAAATAAAATTTCTACAAAGGCATCTAGTCTTCATCTGAAGTCACTGAGAGATGAAAAATCCATTAATCTTTGTAAAAAAAAGATTTCTAGTTTTTAATTTGAATTTCTCTGCCTTATGAGTCCAATTTTGGGTTTTCTTTGCATCATTTTCTGTTTTGGTTTCTGGTCTCTTCTCAGTCCTTTTCCTGGAAAAAAACAACCACCAAGATGATCTGGCCCCTCAGGTATTATCTTAGGCCTGAGCTTTATGGCTCTTCTTATTCCATTTCTAGCCTTCTTTTTAATATGATAAAAAAAAAAAAAGAAAAAAAAAAAGGTAGTAGATAAGAACATATTGTTCTGAAATGATCTCATCAAGAGGCAAAAACTGTTTCTCTGTTTTTCTCATTTCTTTTAATGTATTAAAAAACTGTATTAACTTTTCTAGCCATAACGCAGCTGTTAAAGAGTTCTTCCTCGCTGGGACCTACAGATACTTTTCAGACTCTGCTTCCCAGGTTATTTTTCTCTGTTATGTAAGATAGCCTATTTCTGGACCTATGCCTTTGTACTGGAACATATTATTTGGAAAATATAAAAATTTGATTTTTCCCAGGTTCCAGTGTGTTGCAGTGACCATCTCCATCTTCATCGCTTTAGTAATGATTTGAAGTTAACTGCTCAAGTATTCTTCTGCATCTGATTTTTAACAGTGTTCTTTCATCAAATTTCCAATGCTACAATTTACATGTGTTGTAAGTAGCTTTGTGATCTACCACCTATGAGTAGGTAAGCGTAAGATATCTGAAGCTATTGTGAAACACACCCTGATCTTGCTAGTACAAGCAGTAGGCTCCTCAGTAGGCCACTTCATCAATATGAAAATGTTTGAATGTGGGGATGTTTGCAGAGAACCGGGGGACAGTGTCATCCTGCTGAGCACTATGTTTAATTGTGTGAACAGTTTCATTAATTAGATGTATTGAAGTTGCGGCAAATGCTTCAATCAATAGTGTGTCATCAGTTCATAAATTTTTAAGTCTGGAAAAGGCTATTACTTTCTCTGAGTCATTCTGCAAATAATTATTTATGAAGTCACAAATTTTATTAGTATTTTAATATCTGCTAGCATGAGCTTAATAGTCCCATTTAGATTACTGACAAATACTGCTTCACATCTGATTTAAAGTCGACCCTTCTTTGGGAACCTGCCTAGAAATGACCTCTTTGGATAAAGCTGCACTGCCTGTGATTGTTTTCTTTGGTGTCTCTGGTTAGTTAGTCTTTAGGCATTTAAAGTGGTCACAGTTATTTAGGGCATTTCCAAAAATCGAAACATCAAATTAGTTCAAGTTGAAATATATCTTACAGAAATCTGCTATATGAATATAACAAATTTATATTTGTTGTGAGCTGTGTCGTGACATTGCTCAAGTCTAATTCCTAAAACTAAGCAAATACAAATTTTTAATGGGATTCCTAGGTATTAATATAGATCAATGAAGTATTCTTGTATTGTCAAAACAGTTCTGATTCCAGTCACTGTGTTTTATTTGCAGTCCTTCCTCTGGTAATAGTTTTTACAAATGGAATAAATTCAATTGTCTGAAAGGATGATAAGAATCCTGAGCAGCAAAAGGAATGCAGCATCCGTCACTTATGAGAAACCACGTATCTCTATTGATAATAGGGAATAATTCTGAAAGTAAATAAGGCATGTTTTGGAGAAACTCAAATTTTCACTTCAGCAATGCATTTAAATTGGCATTATTAAACATCAATAATAACAGAGATTCTAAAGTGAGAATCATCAGCTAAAAGTGCAAAATTCAGTAGGTTTGCATTAACACAGCACAGTCACTGCCCTTTTTTATCTTGATAGTCATCTGTCTCACCATTTTAGCAGTAGGATAATAGCTTTTCCTACTGTGGTGGTTCTAGGGGCTAAGAATTTGCTTTGACTAGCCCCTGGAGGAGAAAGGGCTGTAGAATAAAATTATCTTTTAAATATTAAGGTGGCATAATTATTTTAAAATCTGAGTTGTGGTGAAGAGCAGAATTGCTATGACAGTAATACAGCAAGCAATCTTTTCTTTTTCCCGCTGTGTCAGTGTTAACAAGATTTTGTTCCCATTTTACAGCTATGGAAGCTGAGGTCAGGCAGTAACGTGACTTTTGAAAGGCCACAGCTTGACCATCAGCATGTTTCACTAAGAAAATTGTTTTCTTCACTTGGAAATCTGTGTGCTCAACTGAACCTTTGTATATCAAATATCTTCTCATCTGGTAACTGTCAGTCTTCTAATAGAATTTTATTTTATCCTCAGGAAACCAGTTTGCATGCTCTAATCTGTAGTAGGACGTCCATTGATAATCAGATTAGTTATAGGAGTGTGGAGATGCCTTTTCTGAACAAAAAGGGAATATTGTATCTGGTTCATACTCGCATTACAAAAACTGCTAAATGAGTAGAGAGAGCAAGGGAAAGATCTACCAAAATGATTCATGAGCCACAAGAAATACCTCATCCCATGAGAAAGAAAGATCTTGGAATGTTACTGAATTAAAAACAAGACTCAGAGGTGACCTCATTAAAAAGCGTGAGCATATTCATAATAAGAAAATTCTGAGTACTACAGAAAGAATGGCTGGAAGCTGTCACCAGACAAATTCAAATTAGAAATCCTGTGCCTGTTTTTAACAGAAAGAGTGATTAATCACTGAAATACATGGTGAAGGGAAGAGATGGATTCCCCCATCTCTCATTTCCAAATTAAGACGGGGTGTCGTTCTGGAAGATGTATTTAAGTCAAACACAAAGTTATTGAGCTCAGTACAAAGGTAATGGCCTGTGATAAGTAGATCGGATTAGGTGATCACAAATGGCACTTCTGGATTTAAGCACTGTGACTCCATGAGATCATGTCTCTGCCAAGAGCTGGATGAGCAGCTGGTGTTTTTTTCATGGATCATAAATTGTACAGCTTGTAAAACGCAGCTTGCTCAGCCCCTACACTATTATTACTATTATTCAGGTGTGTGGAGTATTGTCTAGCATAATTTCTTTGTGATAATGCTGGCAGAATTAACTAGACTGATCCAAAGACCAGAGAAACTAGTAATGACTGTTGACTTTAATATAAGTTGGATTGGGTGACACAATTTTTTCTGTTAGCACCATGTAAAAACTTTTGTACCAACTCAAATCAAATCTCCATCTAGCCTTCTAACTTGTTTCTGGTACCAGCTAGGGTGTTAGCGGTGTAAGAAATGAGCATGAATAGAAGGATGCAGCACATTTCAGTTTGGAAGACACTGCAGGATGTCTCTGGTCCAACCTGCTGGCCAAAGCAAGGCCAGACTCTGGGGAAAGACCACTTTCCTCAGGGTTTCCCAGCTTCCGGTGATCAGTGGCCAAGAGGTTTCTTAAGCAGCACCAGGAATGCTGTGTTTAATGTCCTGCCCCCTGAATTTGTCTAGTGCTGTTCATGTGTTGACTGTTCTTAGATGCAGTGATAATGAATTCCACAATTGTACACTGCCCTGCTTCACTTTACTTAAACCTGCTCTTTCCCCATGGCTTATCCTGTGAGAAATAATAAATAATTTTCCTTCTCCCATTGTCTACATGATACTAAAGCTCTAGCATAGTCTCCTTCTTTTACCCTGGTAATAAAATGCAAATATATATGTTTGTGCTGCTCCCGCTTTAATACAAGAGATTAAAATGTGATGTTGATGACATTAAAAATAATGGAGCAAACACACGGTTGTTCCTAAAGGTCTTAGCTATAATGAGTTTTGGCTTCACTCAATAAAAAATCTTCTATAAAGCAGAGCCTATTCAAGACTGAGTAAGATGTGGAAAATCAATTTTCCATGGATGCTTTGGCCTTGTGCAAAAGCTTAGTGGTTTTTATAGTGAACCAAGCCTTTTGTTTTATGATTTGTTCTGCTTATAAATTGTGAGGATTGAGCTACTAATTTACAAAGGACAAACAAATCTTGTGTGACAGTTTAATCACATAATTAATATCTTAAGTCAGAAGTTTTATTGTATTTTGTTGCATTTGTGGGATTTTGCACATTAACACCTGAGCAGGAACATGTAGTAAAATGTATCATGAATTTATCAAATGCCAAAACCCATGACACAGCTTAAAACTATGATTTTTGATATTTGAATAATTGTCACGTCGTAAACTGCAGCTCTGTGGAGGCTAATGGAAAACTACATTTCAGTATAGTTCCTGAGGACTGCTCCCAATGCATTAATTAAGAAAATTACCTCTAGCTTTTTCAGGATGAGATTGGGTCCATTTTCCTGGAATAACAGTCTGATTGTGTTATGCACACTCATGTGCCATCAATCCCCTGCACCTTAGGGTGCCAGTTTTCAAGCCAAGGCATTGCACACCCTGAATAAACTTGGGTTCAGTCCCACAGGCTGCGGAGATTAGCACAAAGAGCCACAGACCTGAGCAGAGAGCATGTACTATTTTCTTAGCATGATGGAGCGGCATATCTGCACTCTGCAGAAGAACGGGAAACACACACATCCCTAAAGAGGAGTCTGTGAGCAAGCAGTAGTAGCAGGCAGCAGGGGCTGGGGAGGAGGAGAGACCTGGATACACCACAGTTTTCATTCACTGCATTTGATGAGCATGGTTGCCAGCTCTCGGGGCTGGATTTGATCCCCAGCAGGAGGTGGAGGTGGCAGCCTCTTTGGCCGAGGCTTGCAGAGCTGATCTCTGAAGAATTTTGGCTTCAAAGATGACAACATCCCAAAAAGCCAGCTGCTGAGCATCCCCAGGTGGATGCTAGGCTCAGCTTTCACAGGTCTTCTGTGTTTGTGTCCCTCATCTCACCGAACTGTAAACAATTAATTGTCATGTTCAGCAGCTCCACTGGTTTCTCAGCAGAGTTTTTTAAAGTCAGTTTGTTGACTCCCTGAACGACATAAAGTCGTATATGACAGTTCCAACTGGCTGCAGTTAGCAGACACGTTTCCATAGGTTTACTCTGGATTTATAGAAAGGATTATGCTTTTTACACCAGTGTTTACTTTTAGGTTAGAGCATTGAGGCTTTACTGACGGCTTCACTCAAGTTTAGGAAACCTGGGGGTTCATGCCTGAAGATCCTTGCTTCAAAGCAAACCCAAATGAAATTCAGCACTTCCCCCCAGGTATTGCTTTGAAATGTGGAGATATTTTGGAAATTTGGTAGCGTGGAAGCAATGGGAGGGACACACATTCCAGCAATCGCAACGGAAGCTATCCAGGATCCTCATAGCCTTGGGTGGGGGGTTATTAGACCTGTCAGAAGGGTTAGGAGCAATCTGTATTTTTCAAAGTTAGGTATTTAGGTGCCAGTCCCACTCCCATCTGTAGCGTGTCTCACAGCAGCATTTGTGCATGAGTGAGAGAGAGAAACAGAGAATAAAAAAATTCTGTCTGAGGCTGAAAATATCTGCTTTTACAGTTTCATACCCCTAGACCTGTATTGCATCATTCTTTGTATGGGAAAAAAAAATAGATTGCATCTTTGTATACATGTATAATCTTAACAGTGGAGGAAAATACAAATATTTGGTTCAGTTAATGTTTTGTCTTGGCTGGTTTTGAATTTAGGTTTGTGTGTTTATACAATCATTCTCCAGGTTTTCTCCCTGAGATTGTCATTAAATGAGTTCATCCCATTCACCCAGCCATGACTGCTGGAGCGCTGTCAGAGAAGTAGTCGCAGAAGTAATTGTGGGCCTGTTACCATGGTGTGCCCTGCTTCAGCTGCTGGAGTAATAAGCACTATTCAAACTATTATGTAAATGTCCTTGAGGAAACATCAAGTGATAAAAACATCAACAGCCGTAAGGACAGGACCCACTTACTGAAAAAAATAAGGTCAACTAATCCTTTGAGCTCTCTGAGGAGGAGGGAAAAAAGGGCTTCAGGGTTGTTTTATAGGAGGAGCCAAAGTTTGATACTGGGACCTTCACTTTTGAATGGTGTAAAGAACCATAGAGACAGGAAGTTGAAAGATGATTTCAGGCTGCAAGTATGGTTTACATTTTTAGCCATGGAGTTTACTAATCATCTGAATTATTTCTTAAAGGTTGTGATGGTTTTAGTGTCGCTGGCACTTCTACAAGTCAGTGTTTTCCTAGAGATATGTTCTTATCCAAACAGAAACTAATTTAGGAAACATATATAGTTACAGCGAAGACTGTGTTTCTTTATTCTAGTACTTTCTGCTTGCTTGGCAATTGCTGAATCACTCACTTTTTTTGACTACCAAAGGCACAGTGACTTCATACAGTATTGACTCTTATAACATGGGCATGGATACTGGGAACCAGTCACATAAAGGAAGGATGTTTCTATGTGCTGCTTAGATTGCTGTGTAGAACTTCTTTGTGCCAGGGCTGTCTCTCCCTGCCCTTTCATCTATTTGCTTGTCCACCGGTGGTGCCTGGCTCTGAGGTCATCACAGCTCCAGGTTGGGTGGCAGGGGAGAAGGAGGGCAAGGTGCTCCCAGTGTGTGCTGGGAACCTGTTTCTGATCATGCTGCTTGGATGAGAAGACAGAGCACCCAGCAGCCTTCTCCAGGTCCCCGCAGCAGGTCTCTACTAAGTACTTCTGGGACTGTGATTTGGAAGGCCCAGTGCTGGGACAGAAGGCAGGAAATGAAGATCTGAAGTCCCCTTACCTCCTCTCTTCCTCCGTGACCAGTCCATGCCTATGAGGGTTATGTATTATTGCTTAAATTTGACAGAAACCCTTGTACTGTTCTGTGCTGCATGGTCTGTAGCAGAACTGTGTCTTTTCAAGACACTCAAGTACATATAGTAATTATTATAATTGTAATAATTTCTAACATGGTATCTGAATCTACTTCAGTGAATGTTTGGTGAGTGCTGATGAAGGATACAATGTGTCCTGCCTTGGAGATGGAGCTGTAACAGGGTGCACCAAACCTCCTGTTTCAGAAGGTTTCAAAGAAGGGGTTTTTTTTATTTTATTTTTTTTTTTAAAGCAGCACAGAAAGCTGTGATCTGTCATATCTGTTCCTATTGTTTAACCCGGGAGAAGAATAACTCAGAAGACCTAAGGGTCCTTGAATTTTGTTTTGTTGCAAAGCTTATGGTATTAAAAACTTACTATTTTATTCCAGGCTGCACTGGAAGTTTTAGCAAATAGCTGGGTGGGTTTTTTTAACACAAATTTGTTCATGTAGGGTGCTGAAAAGACCATACTTTGCAAGTTTTACTGTCAATGTACAAACATTAAATCTACCCCATAGGTATAAGGAAAATATTTCTGTACAGTGAGGATAGGTAACACTGGAGAACCTACCTGGAAAAATTGTTGAGTGATACTTGGAAAAATTGTTGGAGATACTTGAAATTTTCTTGGGAAAGGTCCTGAGCACCCTCATTGAATTGGGAGCTGGCCCTGCTCTGGGAGGTCTGCCCTTAAATTTCTTTCAACCTAAATTATTGGGTGATTCTTTAAGAAATGAAAAAACCAGAAATACTTCTTGTTTTGGAGTTACAGAAGTATGGCTAGGTTTTCTGCTAATAACTCTTCTTTGTGATTCTATTTATTTTGTTTTCATTGTCTGCATCATGGAGTGCATAAATAAAGGGAAATCCCTGTGGAGATGTCTGTTGTTTTCCATCATACAGTTTTATGAAAAGTAATCATAGGAGACAATATAAAAAGAACTGCTCACTGGCGACCACAGCCCTGGCACAGCATCTCATACATGTGTGTCCATAGTGGGAAGCTCTGTGGGAGGGAGCATGTCATTCCTGACCTTGCTGATCCATATGCATATTTGTTGGGTAGAGATCATCACCCAGCTGAAGCATTTTCTGCTTTCTTTTGCTCAGATATATCCTTCAGTTCTAGTTAGTAGTAGATATTCTCGTTAGTAATAGACTAACTAGCTACAAAGCTAGTTACAAATTGCAATATTACTTGCCAAATGTAGGGGCATCCATCATTTTTCCCCATGTTCTGGAGAAATAGTAGGGTCTCAATACCCACACATTCGACCTTCAACTAAAAAGATAACATAATAACAGTGATTGAATGTTCAGCCTATTTAAATTAGCGACAGCAATGAGAGATGTGCATTAGTCCACAATTGACTTGATGGTACCCAGCAGAATATTCTTACCTTACAAGTTCTCTTTCATCTGGCATGATTGCTTTCCCTTTCTAGTCTGCGGGGACTCACCTCCAGACCTGCTGGGTTTAGAATTAGGCCCATTAGTCTATTATTTTTCCTTTCAGCAATGACAGCCTCTTTAAAACCAGCCCCTTTTATAGAGATTTTAAAGGTTTTTCTGTGGCTTTCACTGAAGCCTGACAATTACTAAACCATCAGTAAATTAGCCCTGTTGCTCTTCAAGTTCGTGTGCCGTTCTCAGGATTTTGCCTTCCCTCTAAGTTCTTTCAGGAATGACTTCTCTTGCTTCTCCGCTCCCCTCCCTACCCCACCCAAGCCCCCTCCCCTCACAAACCCCTTCAGCCATACAAAGTATTCCTCCTTGTAAATGTAAAGGCATTTTCAGTCATAGCACTTAGTTGGCCCTCGTGCATACATAAGGACGTCTCCTCTCACTTGTGAGACCATTGTGACAAGGGATCGTTTGCCATGAGCCACAAAGTGCAATGTATATACACATTTTCACATGGGTTTTAATAGCAGTAAGCCCATAATTACAAAATAAAACCCTTTTGGCAAGACAGGGATTGAGTAAATGCCGAGTACCAAGTATAGCATCACCATCAAATCCTTCTCAGATTGGCTATTTTCAGCTTGGTTTCTGATGCACTTTCCTGTTTATTCAATCTTTCCTTTATTCTGCTTGTGATCTTGGTCTTTTTCATTATTTCACAGCACTGTGGCCCGTATTTAATTTTGGGAACATCATCAATGTGTAATGCATGCAAATGGTTTTCAAGAATACTTTCAAGCTTCTTTTGAAACATTTACAAGGGCTTACCAATACTTCTGACTCTCTATTTTCTTTTTTTCCCTGTTTCATATTATAATTTCAGATGGCTCATCTCTTTACAGATTTAGCCTCTGTTTGTGTTCAGTTTTTCTCCTAATGCCAAAATGGGATCCTGATTTTCATAGAGGTGTAGAAGAGCCCAGGTCGTTCTGCCTTTGTTCTTTCCCTCTGTAGGATATGGGCTGTTCTTGTGCTTCCAGGAAGTTGTTCTTGAATAATTTTGCCAACTGTGAACATGCAATACTGCCAGAAAGTAGGAGGTCAGGAAGTTTCTTTCTGACATCAAATTAAACATCTTGCCTCCTTGATTTGTAATTTAATTCATTATTCTTCCACTGAAGGCCATCATCCTTGCTGTTTAATCAAAAATGTCACTGTAGAAGGACATGGGGAGTTAGCCTTCCCGTATACTTGTGTGGAACAATGAATGAAGCCAATTTTTCATGGAGAAGGAGGAAAACAGAAGGAAAAATGCTTAGCTTTCCCAGAACAACATAGGTGTCATAGTTTTGTGTGGCTGGGTTCTGGTGGAGAACAGGGGAGCTGCAGGGGTGGCTTCTGTGAGAAGAATCGAGAAGCTCTCTACAGGCCCCAGAGCTCAAACACCAGCTGGCTCAAGGCTGGAGTCATTGCTGACCAAGGCTGAGCCCATCAGTGATGGTCACAGCTCCTCTGGGAATCCCATTTAAGAAGAAAAAAAGCCTGCAAGCAGCTGCTTTTTGTCACCAGAGAAGGGAGTGAGAAGATGTATGAAGGAGAGGGCCGGGGGAGGGGATGAGGCACTCCAGGTGCTGGAGAGAGATTCCCCTGCAGCCTGTGGGGAAGACCATGGTGAAGCAGGTTGTCCCCCTGCAGCCCATGGATGATGATGGGGAGCAGAGATCCCATCTACAGTCCATGGAGGACCCCACACTGGAGCAGGTGGAGGCACCTGAAAGATGCTGTGACACTGGGAAGCCTGTGTTGGAGCAAGCTCCTGGGAATGAAACCTGCAGCTTGTGGAGAGACTGACCCATAACAAAGCAGGTTTGTTGGGGAACTTGTGACTCTGTGGGGAACCAGTCTGGAGCAGTCTGGGCCTGAAGGTCAGCACCCCATGGAAAGGAGCCACACTGAGGCAGCTGGTGAAGAGCTGAAGCCCTGTGAGACACGTTGGAGAAGTTCATGGAGGACTGTCTCCCATGGGTGGCACCCCACGCTGGAGCAGAGGAAGAGCATGAGGAACGCCCCCCACCCCCTGCTTCAACCCCACCCCCTGTCCAAGAAGGAGAGCAGCTCATGAGGAACTGACAGAAACCTCCATTCCCCATTTCCTGCCCCTCCCCCTGCCACAGTGTGATGGGGAAGAAAGGAACAAAATCATGACTAAAGTCTGGTAAGAAGGCAGTGGTGGGGTGGTGCTTTAAGATCTGATCACACTTCTCATATTCCGACTCTGGTGTTACTGTGAGTGCAGTGCTGTGTAATAAATTAGAGAGTTTTCTTTATTCGGTGTTGAGTCTGCCACTAATTGTGGAATGATCTCTTCCTGTCCTTATCTCAACTCCTAAGCCTCTCAATATGTATTTTCTCCCTTGTCCAGCTAAAAAGGGGAGTGATAGCATGACTTCAGTGGGCATCTGGCCTCCAGCCAGGGTCAAACCACCACAAAAGGAAACTTCAGATTTATAGGTCCTCACTGGGCATTTTACAAGCAGGAATAATAGGTATTAGCCCTCTCTTGGGGGTCTGCAGAAATGTATATGGCTGTGAGTGCCGGGAAGCTGCCCCTTAAAATTGTAGCTTTACTATTGAATCTGTTGAAATCTTGATCCATTCATTTCCTTTTATTTTTTTTCTATCTTGGATTCATATGTGATGATAAAATGGAATTAAAAAACCCCTCCCTTTAATTAGGAACTTTAATTAGGGACTGTTGATTAAGCAGTGGCTATTTACCATGTGGACTGATAAATAGACATGCATTTTTTTCAGATTAACAGTAGAAGCAAATGAACATCCCAGTGGAGAAGTCTATGGTAATTTTCAAATATAAGTAAATTGGAATTACGGATTACCAGAAAAATCTTGAATGCATTTCCCCAGAACTGCTAATAACGAAGCAGAGGGTTTATCTGGAGTGAAAAATCTTTAACTTTAGAATAATTAAATTTTCTATTTTAAACCCAATATCTTTTGGTACTGCAGGTGGGCTGTGAGATGTTATTCAGGTCATTTATTCACTGTTCCTGGTGGAGCAAAAGAAGGCAGATGATACAAAAATAGTCATCTTTATCATACCAAATATGAAACTTTCCAACAAATATTGGATGGGATTGAATTTTGTAGAAAATTCTTTCTCAGCATTTCCAGGGAACTAAATCCCTATTCAGGGGAGGGAGATACACAATTGCTTTAATTTTGCTATAGAAATAAAATTATTATATCAATTAAAACAAAGGTGAGGTTATACAGTTTATTTGGGAAGTGTAGTTGATTCAGTAGCATTTGATTTCATAAAAAGGGAGCCTGTGAAATAAGGGAAGAGACATTCCTTTTTCTGCCAATTGCAGTAACATTTTTAGGGTTTATTTGTTCCTAATGATGGTGGTGAGCCTTTGTTAAAATATAGTGTGATAGGCTATTACCTTTTCATCCTGTAAGGGTTTTTTTTTTTCTTTTTCTGATGAGTTTCTTCTGATTCAGAAGCTTTTGTACTGAACTATCACATGAAATCCAGTTTTGTGCTAGTGCTAGGTACAAGGTGCATCTTGTAACCATTGGTGCAACCCTGGAACGTTGCCACAGCAGGACCACATGGTTTTTTTGTGAAAATTTAGGCATGTGCATAAAAAGCATTCCTGTTTGCAGGGACAAAATGTGTCATTATTTCGATCACACTCATTAGATCAGTGCACACTCCAGAGTCACTTTGCTTAATCAACTGCTATGGTTTAATCCAGCAGAAAGCTAAAACAACATCCTGGTAGCTTGCTCACTCCTCCTTTCTCAGTGGGATGAGGGAGACAATAGGGGAAAAAAGGTAAAACTTGTGGGTTGAGATAAAGACAGTTAAATATGACAGTAAAGGAAGAAGATGATGATAATAGAATGTTAAAGTAAGCGATTCACAGCACAGCTGCTCACTGCTTGCACATCACCGATGCCCAGCTAGTTCCCAATCCATGGTCCAAACCCCCAGATAGATTACCCTAAATTATATGCTGAGCATGACATCATATGGTATGGAATATCCCTTTGGCCAGTTGGAGTCAGCTCTCCTGGCTGTGGCCCCCAACAGCTTTTTGTGGACTCACAGCATCCTTGCTGGTAGGTCAGTATGAGGAAGAGTCCTTGACTTGGTGTGAACACTGACTAGCAATAACCAAAATATCAGTTTGTTATAAATGTTTTTCTCATCATAAATCCAAACACAGCACTATACCCGTTGCTAGGAAGAAAATTAACTCTACCTGAGCCTAAACCAGGACAGCTAAATATGTTGCCAGCAGTAGCCTAAACTAGCATCCTCTGTGAGTCACACTATAAAGAAAAACGACACTCTTAGGGATTCCTTCAAAAATTAGGTTTCTGAGAGCAGAACAATTTGGTCATTAGGTAAATAACTTGCGTTTTTAACTGCAGTTTGATTGAATGTTGTATGGAGCAATCTTTTGATACCTGCCTTTGGTGTCTCCCTAAGTTGTATAGAACCCCAGGAAAAAGGAAACCATCCCTATAATTGAATTTTATTGTCTTGTTTTTAATGGTCTTTTAAGTCTCAACTCAAAGCAAAAAAACAAATTGATGAATAAATCTCATTAGAAGTAATCCATCTTTCTCTGCATCCTTTGTGTAAGATAATCTTGTCACCCTTTCTCCCAATTTTCAACATGTCAACCATTTGGTAATAGGATCCATTTCCTAAATAATTTTATATTGCCCATCCCATCTGTGCTATGCTGTCCTTAGTACTTCATGACAGAAAACGTATTTCATAACAGCTCAAGTGGGAGACTGCTATGAAAACATTAAAAGCAAGTTTCTATTTGCAGTTGTAATGGAAATTACAATAAAAATTACTTACAGAAATTGCCTGTAGAATACTTTGCAGTTGTACTTCTCTATACAATAAAGATTGATTGAATTCATTGTAATGAATATTCAGTGCTTTGAAATCTGATTGTGAGATGGCTCAGACACTTAGGCAAAGCACCTGAGGGATTCTAAAGCTTTCTGTTTCCCTTGACATGCTAGCTAACATGTCTACATTAGTCAGTACTGTGGCCCAGAGGGAGAAAAACTGTCCAGTGAAATGCCATGAAGCCCAATGTCCACACTGGATGCATTTCAAGAGTTTTTACTTTGGACTAATTCTATTCTGGTTGAGAGCGCTGAAATTATGTTACTGAGATATTGCATTCAGATGCTTCTCTGGAGTATACCTTTTTGTTTAATTTTATCCAGAAAGAATTAAATTCAAATTAATTTGTTAAAATTCTGAATTTCAGCTCCAAACCCCCCTCTAGCACAAGCCAGAAGTGATGTAGGTGAGGGTATCAAGGCATTTTTTATTACTGCTGAACTGAACCACTAAGGTATGTGTACCATTTCAGGTCTACCATGACTTCCAGAAAGCCAGCTGTGCAGAGGGGGTATGCAGCATAGGGGTGGGCATCACACCATAAGGGGTTTTGCTCCTTGGTAGTCCTATATTGATGTCTTTGCATTGGATCAATTCCTCATTACTATTTAACCCTGCTGACAAGTCCGGTCCAGCCTCATCTCTCTCAGTGGATACAGAAGCCTTCATGAGGTGGAGATAGATTGTTGCTCTGCTAGCGAGTTTCTGAGTTCTCCTGCCTTCTGTTGTAAGTGGCAGTTCCTAAAAGTATTTTTCAGCAGGGGCTGGACTGGGTAAAAAGGAATTGCAGAAATGCCCAGGATTGGGCAAAGCTTGTTAATGAGGGTGCAGTACCATATGAATTTAGGTATTTTGCATACAGCCTGAGCTACCTTCCACGCTGCCAGGTACTCCAGGAAAATAGTGACAGAAAATAGGTATATTAGTACCGGCAAAGCTCATCTTTACAGCATCTCTGTCCCTTTTAATAATGTTTTCTAAGTTTGCTAAATGTCAAGATGTCAAATCATACACGGTGAGGTTCACACTATTGGCATACGTTCCTTGGCTAAGCCATCTGGGGTGAAATTGCAATCCCAGTGAGAAAATTTCACTTTAAACAGGGGAAAGTAAGTTAATTTACATCATATTATTCTCAATGTTATGCTTATATTTTCATTTTAAATAAGAAGGGGAAAAGGAGTGCAAACTACTATAGATCTGGTGATTTTGTTTTAAAATCAGATTTCACATTTTCATGTGCATAACTATGCTAACTATGTTGAAAGGCAAAATTGCTCTTCCTCGTTATGCCTTGCACTGAGGAAGGATGGATGGTAATCCCTCTTCTCTTTGACTCCCCTCCTGCCCTGAACCCTGACCAGGGGAAATGGAACCTGTAGAGAAGCAACTGAATCATGGAGGTGAGTGACATGTACTGACAGATCAGGTCAAACTCAGGATACAGCCAGTCAGCAGGAGCTGGAGAAAGCATGCGTGTCCCTGTCCTGGTTTCAGCTGGGATAGAGTTAATTTTCTTCACGGTGGCTGGTATGGGGCTACGCTTTGGATTCGTGCTGTAAACAGTGTGGGGAATGCTGGGATGTTTTAGTTACTGCTGAGCAGGGCTTACACAGAGCCAAGGACTTTTCTGCCTTTTCTGAATGAATCAAACAGAGCATTTCAGCACATGATTTAGTTTTTAGCCCTTTTTATAGGAAAGAAAAATATTTTTGTTGGCATAAGTCTAAATGACTCCTTTTGGAAAGGTTGGGAAAGGGAAAGATTTGGGAAGGTAATTATTTATCAAATGAAATTTTAATGTGCAAATAATTTCACTGTCCCTCATAAAAATTTGTTCTAGTTGTTTCTCTTTCCACCTATGTTTCTTTCTTTAGTCTCCAGTCGCAGCTATTGTTATAATTTGCAGCTGTCATAATTGTTTAAGCCTGTGTGGAAGGTTTTCAAAACTACAGGTTTAAAATGAATGCAAAAAATTTGTCATATTTGGCAAAGGTAGCTTGTCCATCAGTTCACAACATTAGTATCTTAATGTATTCAGAATAAATAAGAGAATAATTTAGCAACGACTGGGGTGGCATCTGAAGGACACCAAAAATCTTCCCGTAAGGCTATGTTTAAACTGCTTTGGTCTAACAAAGATATTTACCTTGCTCTCAGATCTACTTCAGTAGGTAAACTCCAAAGAAAGGGTATTGGAAGAAGCTCCATAGGTGGAGCTGATGGAAAAGCACCAAGCCTCTGAATTCTGGTAAGAGATAAGCAGGTGTAAAGGTTGGATATTAAATAATTCAATATTATTGATACTTAGGCAATCCTAGCCAGAGACAGTAAGTAACATGAGAATTTTTCTGTTAGAAAATTAAACAGCCAGTGCTGATGTTTTCAGGCTCCACTCCGCAGGCCCTGGGAAATCCCTGCTATTATCCTCAGGGTCTTAAATATAACAAGCTGACAATGGTCCTACAAGAACTCACACAGTCATGTTCACAAGGTTCACTGAAAAATTTCTTTGGCTCCACAAACTGGAAAGATGAAATCTCTTGCTGAAGAGATCCCTCTCGGGTTAGGCAACAGCTCAGTGCAGTTCAGAGCCCCCTCAAATTCCCCTTCACACGCAGAGGCTAATGGGAGAGTGGAAAATTTTGTCAAAGGACAGCTAGGCAACCATGTCCTATTCTCAGGCTTTCTTATACTGCTCTTCATTTGTAAAACTGAGATAATCACCTTCAGTATAAATCTTAGTCTTGTTTGCTTTGAAATTAAAGGTAAACATTGTCTTTGGGTTCAGTGTGGAAGGATCAGGATTAATAGCACTTCCGCTTGCACTCAGCAGCTATGGGATCAGGTAGTCCCAAGGACTGCCTGTCTACCCAGTAAAAATACAAATTACCACTGTTCTCTAAAGAAGACAACTTCCCACAACTTTGACTAAATAGAAACATCGGGGGTTTTTTCTCATCTATTTTTGGCATGTGTGAATTTTCTTTTTGGGGGCACAATGGTGGGAAAGGATTAAAACAGGATCTTCTTCAACAGTGATGTGTTCTCCCCAGATATTACTCCATTTGCTTTACATATGAATGACTCTAATCACCCCTGAGATGGCTTCTGAATGCATATTTATGTTTTGCATCAGGAAAGGAAAAAAGTAAAATGAAACTCCAAAGACTTAAAATTTTACCTAAATAATGAAGGAAGGAGCACTGTGGACAAAGAAGGAAAAAATACATAAAAAATGATAATAAATCAGAGATCATGACATGTTAAGAACCTATAACTTGTACATTTTATTATTCATCACTTATTGTTAGGGAAATGTATGCAGTGGCTCCACTATGATATATGCAGATCCTTGACCCATTCTTCTGACATTCAACAACTGCGTGATTTTCATTAACCCCACCTTTTTAGGTCACCTTCAAGTGCTTCTGTACAACTGACACCCTCCTCCCCCAACAGAAAGAGTGAGAGAAGAGTGTTCCTTGTGTAACTTAGCATCATGGTAGCTGTTACCAGGAAAGGATGTATGCAGGAACTGCGATCTGCTGATGTGTGTGACCAAGTCTCTGGGTGATATGGTGAGAAGGCAGAAAACGGATGCTATCTTTAATCAGCTTGTAATTAATTTCTTTGCTATATTGTCTCACAGCTCCCATGTCAGATAGCTGCTTATACTTGGAGGGGTGCAGTGGAAAAGTAACAGGTAAGCACTATCAGTCTCCATCTGCACAATTTGACTGAATGTCTGTTAGAAGGACAGATGACCCTACACTGCTTTATGTCATGAGATTGGGAAATTAACCTGTCAACTCGAGAGATGTTACTCAGAAGCACAATTCATAGCCATTTCTGCTGAGGTTCTGGTAGAGTGTTTGGGGTTTCTTTTCATTGTTTGTTTTTTGGTGGGTTTTTTTGGGGGGTGGGGAGCTTTTGTGGGGTCTTGTTGTTGTGGGGTTTCCCCCTGAATTCAGGCATTTTGGTATCCTAAGTGGTTGAAGTTTATGTTTGACTTTGAACAGAATTCATACAAATGCCCCCAAACTGAAATGCTTTATTGAACAAGTATGATGGAAAGAAGCACTGGCCAAAAATGAATCACAGTATCATAATGATGAACCTCCCCAAAAGAGGGCCTAATCTATGATTTTGTTACTGATCTGTTACTACCATTCTCAGTTACAAGAGCCCACATACCATCATTCTTTCTAGCCTACTGTTCGGTTTTCTGGGTATTTTTGGGGTGTGTGGCTTTTTTTGGTAAATTACATGGTAAATTTTCTTTGACATATTATTATTGCTAGAAATCTGAGCAGTCCAGAAGTACCTGAGTACTTGAATACCTTATTATTAATTATTAATGTATGAATATGGAAATGATATAGACATTTGTGCCTGTAAGAATGCCTGTAAGAATGCAATGTAGCTGTATTTCATATATTTCCTAGCAGTAGTGCTTGAGAAAGAAGACAGAATGTGGGGGAATTGAATTACATCATCAGAAACTGAAAATTCCTGTAATGTTATGAAGTATTTCCTAGAAATAAAGCTATGAAGAAGTGTGGTTACCTGGGTAATACTGTAGGATGGAGTCAGAGGTATCTGACCTGTTCCTTGAGATGGATGCCTTCTATTTGCAGACCAATGAGTCCATATCTGTGAGTTACCTTACTGAATCATATTTATTTTTGTATTGCTTGCTCACTAACAACTCCTGAGGAGACTGAAACTGAAAAGATTCCCAAACTTGAACAGCTGCCTCAAAATGCATCTGTGTCTGAGGATAAGTGTGTCGGGGACATCCTGGGGCCCATCAGATCTGCAGTACAGGGTATGTCCCCTGCATGGCAGTTGGTGGTGATTTGCTCAGGAGCAGAGTTCCATCAGGCTGTGATCACTTGTCTGGGTCAACGCCCTTCTTTGGCACCTTGGCAGTTTTTTGTGGCTGAAAAGAAGGGTAGGTGGGCAGTGAATTTAATTTGGAAAGAAAATTGCCCCAGAGCAATTACTAACTGGCTGATGTTGCCTAAACATGATCTTCAACATTGTGAAACAGTTGCATTGATGCTTGTTGGAGCTATTTATTAAGTCCAGAGCCTAATCTTTCATGTAATCTTGGAATTTAAGGTTGTTCCATTATGTATGTTTTCTGATGCTGATAACATAAACAGCGGAATTAGCTGCCTAACAAACACTCTCATAGTTTTCCTTTGGGAAAACTGACAGAACTCTGTCTTACAATGACTTGTTTGCCAGCTGGGAGCTCTGTTTGCATGCTGGCAGCCGAAGTAAGGGTGCGGACACCACAGCCCTCTGACCCTTTCCATGAAGTCAGAGCCCTTCCACTTTTCCTCTTGGTGGCTTTGTTGCTGATGGGGTCATGTAAACTGCAAGGCCAGAGCTGAGATTTAGGCATTTGAGTATAGAGTCTGAAATCTGATTCTGCTTTGCAGTATATCTCACTACTTTTCACAGAATCACAGAATGTTAGGAGTTAGAAGGGACCTCGAAAAATCATCTAGTCCAACCTCCCTGCCAGAGCTTAAAAGTTTAAATTATACAAATGTAAATAAAACCAACTGCATTCATGCTGTCCTTATCTAAGGACACAAAAAGTTGTACTAGCTTTTTTTAGGGGTTGTTTATGAGATTTCAGTGTGATTGTTTATATTGGAAGATTAAAGCAAACATCAAATAGCAACATTAGTCCAAAAAAATGACTGAGAATTATCAGGTCATTGGTAAGCCTAAACCCAGGTGTGTAAAGTCTTAAACAGAATCACAGAATGTTGGGAGTTGGAAGGGACCTCAAAAGGTCACCTAGTACAACCCCTGCACCAGAGCAGTATCACCTAAATTAGGTCACACAAGAACATGTCCAGGCAGGCTTTGAATGTCTCCAGAGATGGAGACTCCACAGCTTCTCTGGGCAGACTGTTTCAGTGCTCCATCACCCTCACAGTGAAAAAGTTTCTCCTTACATTCACATGGAACTTCCTATGCTCCAGCTTGCACCCATTGCCCCTTGTCCTATCACTGGCCATCATTGAGAAGAGCCTGGCTTCATCCTCCTGACTCTCACCCTTTACATATTTATAAACTTTAATAAGGTCACCCCTCAGTCCATTCTTTTCCAGACTAAGGAGGCCCAGCTCCCTCAGCCTTTAGGTGTTCCACCACTTTGAGCATCTTGGTGGCCCTGAGCCGGACTCTTTCAAGGAGTTCTATGTCCTTCTTGAACTGAGGGGCCCAGAACTGGACACAATATTCCAGATGTGGTCTCACCAGGGCAGAGTAGAGGGGAGGAGAACCTCTCTCAACCTACTAACCATACCCCGCCCCCTTCTAATACACCCCAGGATGCCTTTGGCCTTCTTAGCCATGAGGGCACATTGCTGGCTCATGGTCATCCTGCTGTCCACCAGGACCCCCAGGTCCATCTCACCAACAGGCCAGTCAGTCCCCAACCACTGGTACCCTAGATGCAAGACCCTACACTTGCTCTTATTAAATCTCATTAATATTTTGAACATATAATTTCTGTAAGATCACAATTTTTGCAGACACTTTTGGCTGACTGAGTGAAAAAGAGTAGAAAAACACCAGAAAAACACCTCCATGCTATGGATGTGCTGAGGCAGAGGAAATTTCCTGTGGGAGTTAGTTCTGGAAATGGAAATCAAGAGAGCAAATTTTGGGATGTGATGCCTGTGCTTCTGTGGTACTGGTGGGGGGTTGTCCTCTACAATGCAGAAGCAGAAGGGAGTTTTATTCACCCTCTGCCAGACTGAAAATATAACCAGGCAACTACAGTAGAGCAGCAAGATGCTGGTTTTATGTAGCGGTATGTTGATTGCCTAGGTATCTGTGTATCTGCCACAGCTAGTAGTTGCTGGCAGTAGGAGGAAACTATTGCTCAAGTCAATGAAGCCCAAGGCAAAGCTGCTTTGAATCCTCCTTAGCTTCAATGTTGTTAGCTAGGAGCTCATTGAAAATGTATGGTGAGTGTGTGGAAGCGGTTGGTAGCTTACTGTGGTCCATGTGTGGCTGGTTGTAGGCCAGGGAAAAGTGAGAGAAGCTAAAGAATGAGGTGGTGCAACCCAGGACATCCTCCGTGGACGGCAGTGTTGGCATCTGCTCCACTGTGGTTCTCTATGGGCTGCAGGGGTACAATCTGCTTCACCATGGTCTCTTCCACAGGGTACAGGGGAATCTGCTCTGGCACCTGGAGTGTCTCCCCCTGCCTCCTTCTTCTCTGGGCCTGGAGTCTGCAGGGCTGTTTTTCTCGCATGTACATAAATGTACGTATTTATAATGAAACTGAGGCAAGGAAGCGCCTCTTTACCATCATCTCTTGAAACAGCTCTAGAAGCCCCTGAATACTGGCTAATGCTTCAGCTCCTGTGGGAAGCATTATATATAACTTAACATTTAGATCACTGGATGAGTGGAATGGAAAAAAAGTAATTTTCATTTGAAGGGAATATTTGAAGAAAGCAAAGAGTCAGAATCCTTTCAGGAGTGTTTTTAGATGTTTGCACATATGATTAGCTAATGACTCAGTTTCTATGGACCAATATATCAAAACAGGCAAAGCACTGCATAATGCAGTGCATCTGTGAGTTGCACGAGTAAGAAAATGATACAGTTAGCACTGACACAGCAATGCATTAATACATAGTCTAGATCACTAGGACCATTTTAGAAGTGAGGAAATTAATTTTTCAAGTATCTTTATGGACCTTGCACTTACTGTTTTTTCCCTTAGGTTCCTCAAAGAACATGTCTCATAAACATAATTGAAGGCCTGAAGGGGTGCTCAGCATCTATATCCAAAGTGGTTGGTGGTCCCACAAAACTTTGTGCTGTTTCTGAGTTTCCAGAAGACAGCAGATTCTCTACCCAAAGTTTGGACATCTGCCTGCTTGAAAGCAAACTGGAGCTCCAGTACTAGCTCCACAGATGCCCATGACTTGGGCATTTTATTCAATGGCTAACATTAAATCTTGGCTTTTGTCTTGATCTAGGAGCAAAACTACCTGAGGATAGAAGAAGTAGGCTTGAGGACCCTGAATGAAAGGATCCACCTCCTTTTACCACTTCACATGCTTTACAGTCCCCGGGAAGTGGTAGAATTTGGAAATCACTCAACTTTGCTTTCTGGTTAGGGCTTAGTAGCTCTTGCAAGTCTTCACAAATACCAACATTTAGCTGTTGTCACACTTTGAACAGGTGAGCTGCTGAGGGTAGCCAGTGCCCCGCAGTGAGCAAGTCTACAGCCCAGTGCACAAGCAGTCTGACTAAAACTACACTTCAAAGCATCACTAACAACCCAAACTAGAAGGTGGGATCCCTGGCATGCCATTTCTTTGTCTTACACTCACAGGTACTTTTACTTCTTTTAAAAATAACACATTCTTAATGCCTTTGCTTTGCTTTAGGTATAAATAATTAAGAGATCTTTTACTTCCTACCTTTAGTTGTTTTCCAACTAAATGTTGTCATTCCAAGTGACAATCTATGACAAATTTTTGCAAGAGCAACATTTTGATCACAGGAAATTTTAAAACACTAAGGACCTGGAAATCAAGCATATTTCTTTCATAAACTAGGAAATGCATTGTAATGAGAGCAGTCTTTCCAAAGGCATGGGAAATTGAGCAACATGAAAATATTTTTTTTTTTCTTTTTTTTTTTTTTGCCAAACACCGTGTGGGATCAACTTTGTGCTGTCCTGAATACAGGTGCAAATACATGCCTCATTGAATCAACTCACTCACAGCCACTCTCAGACTCTCACACTGTTAGAGGAATAACAATAAGAGGAATGAAGTTTGAATAGCAAAGCAGATCTAGCCCAGGAAAGCTATTATGAGCAAAGAATATAAAAATCTTGGTGAAAGCAAAGCAGGTTTTGTGAGTTTTGGAACATAATAGAAATATACCTGTGAGACCATCTGCCATTGCAGCCTCACACAATGCTACATGCCATCACAATAATGAAAAGATGTCTTCTGGAAAAGTAAACTTGTTGAACCACATAGGTGTGCTTTGAACCTGGTAATATGGCTGAAATTCCCAATAAAAGTCCTGAAGAAAAAGAAAGAATTTGAAGAAAACTGGGTAGTGATATTCTGACCTCCTACCCTATATTGTTACAATACTTCAGTAATGCTAATGGCCCAATTTCTTTTTAAAAAAAGAGAGGTGAAAGCATTTAGTATTTTACAGGCATACTAAAGATACACACAGTCTCCACTATGAAATGGGTTGCGATACTTCTGCTTGTTATGTTGGTAGGGGTGTTTGTCAGTCATCTTTGTTTTATCAGACCGAAGGACAAACCAGGACACCTATTTATTCACTGATAAAGTCTTTTAGGAACCTAGCTATTCCCTGGCTCAGTACCAGTGAGAGTTGTCTGGCTACTTTTAGATTCAAGTGATGTTTTCACAGGGATTGTCTGTGAAACCAAAAAGAGATGTGATTAGTTTACAGTTGTTACCATGTTTAAAGACAAAATTATGCCCTTATTTCTTCTATAGAATCTGTTCTGGGCTTCAGTCTTTGAGGTTTTGGCTTTTTATTCTGAGATTGTTTAAAGAGTAAACCTGTGTTTGCATCTCACTTGGCAAAGTTTATTGTTGCCTCAACACTTGTCCAACTTCTGTTACTACCAGAAAAAAAATGTTCTTGCAGGTGGAGACTGCTGTTGCAAAAAGATCTGCATGTTTGCTGCTTATCTGCCCAATTATCAGTTTGGGGTTTCTTCTTTAGCCCAGCATGAGTTCAGATTTGAGTCTTAGTCAAGTAAATAGCTGCTTCAAAGAGCAGCTGAACAAGGTATCTTCATTAAAACTTAACTACAAATAGTTTGAGTGCTTGGGCAAGGAAAGTGTCAATAGAAGTTTCTTTGTTCTATCTGCTGAAAGGTTAGACTACTGGGTTTGATCATCAAAACACTGAGTTTGTGGAGGCCAGACGCCCACCAAAGTCACTCTATCACTCCTCTTTTCAGCTGGACAGGGGAGAAAAAATATATTGAGAGGCTTAGGAGTCGAGCTAAGTCCTTTCCCACGGGGCTTTGACTTTTCACCAGCTGCCCCAGTGTGGGTCACTTCTATGGGGTGCAGTCATAAATCACAGAATATCTCTGTCTCTTGAGCCCAGACTGCACCAGCCTGGTCCTCCAAGGGGTCACAAGCCTCCCCCCAAGAGACCTGCTTTGACAGGGTCTCTCTCTTGCTCATCTCTGCATCTCTGTCTCTCTCCATGGGCAGCAAGTGCTGTCAGACGCTTGCTCCACTGTGGGTCACAGCATCTCCTGTATGTCTCCACCGGCTCCAGCGTGGGGCCTCTCCACAGGCTGCAGGTGGGGTCTTGGCCTTTTCCATGGGCTGTGGGGGGACAACCACTCCACCATGGGTTTCTCCATGGGCTGCAGGGGCATCTTTCTCTCCGGCACCTGGAGCACTTCCTCCCCCTGCCTTCCCTGGCCTTGGTGCCTCCACAGTTTCTTACATCATCTCACTCCTTTCTCTGGTGGCAAAATGGGTCTGCTTGCATTTTTTTTCTTCTTAAATGTGATTCCCAGAGGCACTGTGACCATCGCTGATGGGCTCGGCCTCGGTCAGCTGCAGGTCTGTCCTTTAGCCGGTTGGTGTTTGTTCTCTGGGGCCTGCAGAGAGCTTCTGGCTGCTTCTTGTAGAAGCCACCCCTGCAGACCCCCTTCTCCACCAGAACCTAGACACGCAAAACTACAACAATTTTTAGCAAATTTGCCTTTGTTAGCTACTCAAATATGGCTTGTCAGCAAATACAACATAAAGGGTCTTTATATTTAGAGTTCAGCTAAATAGTTGCAAGGGGCCAATTTCCACCTGTCTGCACATGAGTAGCAGTTTCCACTACATTCTTTTGCACTGTGTACAGTGACTGTACCGGGGACATTAGCATCCTAGTGAAAAGAAGAGTTATGGTTAGCATCTCACTATACAGTATAACGTAAATGTTATATATGGTTAAATTTCCTTCTGCCAGTAGTCTTTATTGCTATACTGTGCAGTTGAAGGGCAATAAAATTATGTCTGAAGGACACTTTACTGAAAATATTTTTCAGCCATCATACACAGCCAAATCAAGTCCCCAGACATGTATGTTATATACATGGCAGGATCTCAGCTCTGTATTCTAATGAGTACTGTTGATAAGCATACTACTGATCAAACTATACCTTATTCTGCATACTTAGATACTCACTATTCAGAATAAGATCTTCTTGCATCATGGTTGGTTTCACAATCAATTATCTTTGCTGTGATACACAGACTTGTAATTAATTTTGTAGAATTATGAAATATTTTGCCCATTGATTGTAAATAGATTAATTTCCATCTGATTTTCTGGTTAAAATAGAGGAAATTACTGAGACCAGCCCTGAGGAGAAGGACTTGGGAGTGTTGATTGATGGAAAGCTCAACAGCTTGCAGCCCAGAACAGCAGCCATATTCTGAGCTGCATCAGAAGAAGTGTTGCCAGCAGGTCAAGGGAGGTGATTCAACCCATCTGCTCCCCTCTCATGACACCCCACCTGGAGTACTGCATCCAGCTCTGGGTACACCTGTAGAGAAGGACATAGAGCTGTTGGAGCAAGTCCAGAAGAGGGCCACAAAGATGATCAGGGGGTTGGAGCATCTCTCTTGTTAAGGGACTGAGAGAATTTGGCCTGTTCATCCAGGAGAAGAGAAAGCTTCAGGGAGACTTTATGTCATTCTTCCAGTACCTGAAGGAGCCTACAGAAAAGCTGAAGAGGGACTGTTTACAAGAGCATGTAAGGACAAGGGGTACTGGCTTCAAACTGAAGGAGGGTAGATTTAGATTAGATATTGGGAAGAAATTCTTCACTGTGAGGATGGTGAGGCCCTGGCACAGGTTTCTCAGAGAAGCTGTGGCTGCCCACTCCCTGGCAGTGTCCAAGGCCAAGTTGGATGGGGCTTTGAGCAACCTGGTCTAGTGGAGGGTGTCCTTGCCCATAGCAGGAGGTTGGAACTAGATAGTCTTTGAGGTCCTTTCCAACCCATCCCATTCTATGTTTCTGTGAAACAATTATAACTTCTCTCTGTATGTGAAATCTCTATCCTAATGTTGATTGAACGATCACAAGTCTGTAGTTTCTTAGGCTGACTTGTATCTTTTTATTGTCCCATCTTCTAAGAAAAATTATATGCAGAAATGAACAAATGAATTGTGTCCTTCTTTCTTTCCTTGTACTTAATAGAGTGCCAAAGGTTGAAGATGCAATGTGAACCTTTATGCATGATTGGAAGATTACATCAGTCTCACTGGCATTAACACCTAAGGTATCTCTACTGTGACCAGCTCCAGCACTGCATCAGTTGTCCTATATTCCAAAAAATGATGAAATGAAAAACTCTGCTCCCTCGTCTGCTTAGTGCACCAGCAAGTAGCAAGAGAGGATCAGCAACTTCAGCTTGTGACTGCAGGGAAGTGGAGGTGAGAGATTGTTAAACAGATTGTGACATGAAACTAATGCAGAGTTTGTCTGAAGAGTGAAAGCACAGATGAGGACTGGAGAGGTAGAGGGCCAAAGAGCCAAAGTGATACAGATGTGGATGAAATATCATAGCACAAAAACAGGGTCCCAGAGAGCTGCTCTTCAATAGCAGTGTGATATCTTTTTATTGTTTGTCTCCCCAATGGAAAAAAACCTGGGGCATGAAAGCTGTGACAGCCCCTGGCAGCGACTGTAGTTTTGATCAAGGCTCAGTGAAAATGGGTAGAAATACAAATTATTATTCTCTAATGACAATGAGAAATACAGTTGATGACACAGGCTCAGATCTACTGACTTGAGAGCAGGGTCAAAGTGATAGGAAGACAGGCAGAGATCCATGAATAAACATCCTTGAGATGCCAGGGGAACAATAACAAGACAGCTACTGGTCATTATCTTTAGGTGTGTATTGAGGGGTTCAGAGGTGTGAATCATTTGTCAGGTATGTGACCATGAATGCAGGTCCAGATAAATTATGCTGCACGCTACCCCAAAAAACGAATAGTAAAGCTATTTCCTGAGCTTGGTTACACAAAGAGGAGTTCGCTGATTGATGCACTAACTGTGTATCATGCCTAATAAAAGAGGTGTCTGCTGTTCAAAAGAGCATCTGGCTTTTTATGTGCCAAGGTTGTCAGCCTATCATGCACAACTGATGAGTGGGTAGGGTGTTTAAGTCAGGTATCAGAGGACATGATAGAGCACTTCTTAATTAGACCACAATCATTGGGTCATTTATTGACACCCTTCTCTTTGTCTAGGAGGCAGCAGCAACTTTTCAAAGCCTGCAGCCAACAAGAATATTTGGGTTGTAAGACTGGGGTGAGGAGGAAGAAGAGAAATTTCCAGGTGTCCTTGCTGAACAGGGACTATACCTTGAGGATATAGTTAAAGAACAGGGAAAAGAGTTCCAAATAAATGTAATTGTTGCAGGCAGGTTTGGAGTACAAGCTATTTACACAATGGCAAAGATCCATGTGAAATACTTTGAAATAGAGGCTGACTGAGAAATAGTTTAATAGTTTGGCGTGGGGAGGGAGGAAGAGGAAGCCTTTTAAGTAGCATTTTACCTCTGTAAACCCAAGCTAAACCTAATCGCACAGGTTATCAGAGGATGTGCAAATAGGAAATCAAAGGACAGGACAACACTGGAAACCTTTAGATTATGTGGTACAGAAGTTAAGGGATGTGTTCTTTCAAGGATGAAGCAAATGCATCTGTCATCACATCTAGACACTTACATATAAGAAAAAAATAAAGTCCTTGAATTAAGGTCAAAACCCAGAAAAGCTTCTAGTCAAAAACAAGTGCTGAGTGAGATGTAAAAATAGGGAATGACAAAAATGACAAAGGAATCCCATATCCTGAGGGAAAGACAGGTAGTGATGTCCTGACCCAGTTGCCTTTCTGGTAGGTAAATGAGAATTCAAATCTAAGGCATATTTGATGACATGCTAAATTTGCTAATTTTCCATGTCTATATCCTCACTGTTTTTAACAAAGGACCTTAGTGTATCCCTCTGACCAGAAGGTTGAAGGTGGGGCAGCAAGGAATCTGGCCTTTCCACACCAGAAGTTCATAATACTCTGGTCTGGTCAGCTGATACAGTTGATTTTCAGCATTCAGTTTCTCTGTCCCCATCAGGAATGTATAAAGATATATTTAAATGACACTCTGAGTTTCAGTGAACAGTGGGAAGGCCAGCTACGTATGATCAGGATTTTGTTTTCTTTTTTTCTGAATTTGGAATTTGATTAGGAAGAAAGATTGAGAGCAATCCCTTGATAGTGTGTGCAGACTCTAAGTGAGTTTTGGCCTTCGGGCTTCTAGGCAAGAGGCATATAAAACACATGATGGAATAATGTTCAGATCCAATGCAGACAGATTATCACAAATGGAGAAAGAAAACAGATGTATGCAATTTTTTGTGCTTTTGGCTAGCTATATTGGGCAGTTTGTATCTAGGTTCTTGGAAGTGGTATCACTGCTTCCAGAATAAAGAAAGAGAATAGCACTACTGCTGATGGTGCCAGATTTTCCAAGCCATTTATACTCCAGACAGATGCCTCTAGCAAGGTGAAGGAACTGCATTGTGTCAACATAACATTAAGTATACTTTTAAATATAATATTAGCCTTAAGCACAAAGCTATCAGCATGAGAAAAAGCATATTCAGCCATTGAAAGGGTGTCCTTGCCAGCTGGTGGGAAATTACAAACCTGACTCAGTACCTACTGAGCACTTACTTGTCTTTGATGGATACTATGTACCCCTTCATCCTGGGTAAAAGTTGTAATTATAAAGTACTGCCCTTGTCCTTTACTCCACAGCTCGTTTCATTTAAACATGGCCTTGGGAAGGTACAAACACCAATTTCTTTTCGTCACAAGGAGGACCCTCACCATTTTTGGAATGTGTGGGTAAGTTGCAGTAGGAGATTAGGAAGCCTATATTGATACTCACAGTAATTTCAGTGAAGCTGAATATCTCTTTGATATGTCCTCTGGGGAGCACTGCTGGCTGAAGTAGCCCCTTCAGCCAGGGCAGGGCAGGCTCTGGCCTGAAGTACAGTAGGACTCCTGGGAGAAGGGAGAAGTAAAGATTTCATAAATGCTGGCCATGACTGAGAAGCAAAAGAATGGAGATGGCTGGGAAGATACAAGAAGTAGCCTCTGCGGAAGAAAGCCTGATAAAGACAACAAAAAAGCCTTTCATGAGCTCAGTTATGTGATGTTAAGACAACGTTTAGTGACAGTGGTATGACGTATCAGCTGTGTCCCACAGAGATACAAACCCCATGTGTTCTCAGAGGCCACCTTTCACAGGCAGTCTGCAAGGCTGATGTTCTTGAGGTGAAAGAGGGATATAACCTCTGCCCACTCTATGCTTACTGTAAGGAAGATGCCCAGATATTGTCACAGAGCTTGGGTGGACCTGATTTTCAAACATTGTCATTTACCCACAGTTGAAATTAACATGAGAGCAAAGAGCAACTGGCAATTTGGCCACGGTAGGAAGTATTTTTACAAAGCTAAAAATAAGTCTATGCCTTGGGCACAAGAGTAACACAGCATTCCTCACAGCCGTTATCAGTGTCACAGATGATGAAAAGAATGTCTGGTGAAAAAGAAACAAATTGGACACTGTGCAAAACCACATTTGTCCTGGAACAGGGTGAGTGGTGGGAATAGGGTATAAATGGAGAGGTAACAACAAAGGGCAGTAAGATGCTGCTGCCACAAGTCAACAGATCTACTATTCCTCAAAAATAATCTGCTGCCTCATCTCCCAGGCTCCATGGGTGTCAGGACTATTTACAGACAAGTCTTTGCAATGGAGACCCTGTACTGCCATCCTTAACATAAAACTATGTGTCACAGCTCTGGAGTGCCCTGCCTCTGTAATGCCCCTGAAAGCACAGAAACAGGTGTTGGGCACTGCAGAGTTAAAGCTGCATTGGCATCTACCCATGCTTTTAGCTAACGAACCATCTGGCTTAGTAAAAGAGGTTGTTCAGCTACAAATCAGCAGTTTTCTTGCAGATGTTTGCTACTTGCTATTTCTAATTCCCTTGCTCCCACCTCCTCCTTTTTTTGCCTTGCACAGCTCTCACTTTGCCATTTGTCTCAATTCTTTCTGAAGAGGTAGATTTGATTCCAAATGTAGTAGTATCTGTGACTCTCATCACAATTATTTCTTGCTACGTTCAGAACTTCAAGTTTTAGCATCTTAGAGGTATAGATTTTGCATCTGAAATGAAGGTATGACATCTTCTACAGACTCTGGTAGGATACATTTCTGTCCTGGATGTACAGTTAAGAAGTAGGAATGTCACAACCTACTTTCCTCCTCTTCACAGCTTACGTATTTAAGGTCATGGACATCTTAGTTTTCCTTACAACAACCCTTCATCATTTTGCTGTAGAATAAAGAGAAAACGTGCTGCATTCTACTATGATTTTGTAAGCTATGTAGCACCCCATTCACAAATATGTTCAAGGGAACCAAAACAAATGCTTAGGAAGCTGAAGAAAGTAAATTATGGGGATTGGAACCTGGGCCTTGATGTTGGTATAGAAGAGAAATTCTTGTGATCTCCAGGGCATTTGTATGAACTGCAACATCTGTTGCAGTTTAATCCCAGGCATCAGCTAGCTGCTTGCTCACTCTCCCTGACAGGATGGGGGAGAGAATTGGAACAGTGAAAGTGAGAAAACTCATGGCTTGAGATAAAGACAGTTTAATAAGTAAAGCAAAAGCCACACACACAAGCAAAGCAAACCAAGGAATTAATTCCCCACTTCCTGTGGGCAGCCAGGCATTCTGGCATCTCTGGGAAAGTAGGGCTACATCACACATAATGTTACTTGGGAAGATAAACAGCATTACTTCGAACATATCCCCCTTCCTTCTTTTCCCCAAGCTTTATATGCTGAACATGATATCATATGGTATGGAATATCCCTTTTGGTCAGTTGGAGTCAGGTGTGCTGGCTCTGTTCCCTCCCAACAACTTGTGCACCCCCAGACTACTTGCTGGTGGGGTGGTGTGAGGAGCAGAAGAGGCCTTGTCTCTGTGTAAGCCCTGCTCAGCAGTAACAAAACATCCCTGTTTTACCAACGCTGTTTCCAGCACAAATCCAAAACATATAAGCTGCTGTGAAGAAATTTAACTGCCCCAGCAAAAACCAGCACAACAGCCTACAGCATTCCTGCCTTTTATTTTATCTCAGAGGATACCATTCACCTCCATTTTCTTTTACTTACTTTCTCCTTGGCTTGGGGGTGGCATTCCATTTCCTAAGCATTTTACATGAGAATTTGACCTTTCACATTGGTGTGAATCCATGTGGGTGGAAATAATGGGTTCTGTGTATTGCCCAGTAACATTGAGTAAAAACTAATTTATTGTGCTGTCTGTAACAGTAGATCCTTTGCTAAAGCTGTTCTCCTTGTAAGGTATGGATTTTAATATTTTATGAAAGGCTACCTGCACATCTAGAAAATTTTAATAATATTTAATAAAACCCAAACAACTGTTAGGGAAGTGGGAAAATGTGAAAGAAAACCTAGGGCCTTAATCAGTATCTGTATAGGAGACAACAAGGCCCACAGCAGGTAGCAACTTCCTGAGGGATTGCTCTTACCTATTTGCTTCCTTCCTGTGAGCAGTGAGTTTAATGGATAGGGTCTCTACAGGTGGGCAATCACAAGCCTATCATTTTTATTTTTCCTGACAGAAAATTGCATCTCTTTTTCCTGGCAGAAAATGACATTTCCCCTAGAAAATTCTGATGCTTTTGCATAAGTGGTTTTCCTTGTCAGATTATCTCTCTGAAGTAACATTTCCCACTGGTTTTAACAATCGAGGCAAATTCTTGAGCAAATTCTTCTTCTTTACTCATTTATTTTTCGTTAGTGTGCTGTGCTGGTGGCACAGTCTCTCCCCCTAGGTAACTACAGGAACAGGTGGAGACCATAGTTCCTCTGCCTTCAGTGCTACCAGATTATTCAGAGGATGATTTACAGGTGGTTTAGATATGTTTTTTTCTGCTTTGAAAATGTTCCCAACAATTCATTAGGAAGAATAAAGCCTTTCTCTGCTTAAAGTAACGGCTGAAATTGAGGAGGCTGTAACGGTCTGGATCTCATTTCTGCAGGTACATCCACCAGATCTTACTGGTACAAGAAGAACTCAAATAAATAAATAAATCCAGATTATTGTGTTGCAACTGTCTTTTCTTGCCACGACTACAACAGCCTTGGACTTCTCTGTCCTGTTCAGCTAGCAAAGTCGATCCATGTTCTCTGAAATGCTCTACCTCTAGATAAAGACTTGTTAACCCTTGCAACATGGGTATCGGAGGCATTTACCCAATGCATTTAAGACTCCATTTTACTTTGCTATATCGGACATTTCAGAGATATATATTTCTGGAAATCTCATTACAGAGAGCTGTTAAGAGGAGTTTGCTCTCCCTCCCTTCAGCCATGTGAACACCAGTGACGCTGAACCACAGGCTGGCCACTGCTCCTCGTCATTGTCATGGAGACTGTTCCATCCTCTGAGCAGAGGCTGATGGTTGGTCATTATATCCTCCCTTTGTAATGTGAGAGAAGCTTTAGAAAAAGACAGCATGTTCAAACCTAAAAACTACAATGAAATAAAGCATGAGTATTGGGTTACTCCACTGAAAATGATGAAAGTCATACCTATAGCTAGAATTTAAAATTTTTCTGTTCCCAGAATTTTTGTTTTTAAATTCCCTGCCATAATAACAAAACTGAATGTGGGTGTCAGCAAGGAACAGCCCCAAAATCCTAACATTGATATTATTTACTTTTCACAAATAAGTTTGTATCAGACTCTTGGTGTTCCTTAAGTAGGTATTTAAAAAACATTCATACTCTTAGGCACAGGCTTTATATTTAACATGCCTATGCTCAATGGACCTTGAAATTAATTAAAGAACATCATTTATCTGAATGATGTCAGACAACCTCTTTTGCTATTTACTCTCTTGAAATGTTATTCTTTTGTCAAGACAAGTTGTTGTGAAGTCTGAATTCATTAATAAGAAAGATTCTCTCAACCATCTGTGAAATATGTGGGGACAAGCATTTTACTATCCTCTAGAAAATCTTAACTGTGTGATGCTTTGGGGTGCACAGATGTTTCCAATGCCCTATCAGACAATCCTATCAGGTTGCAGGTGATAGGTGACCCCATTTGCTTTCACTAATTGAATCGCACTTGGATTTCCCCTGGGTTTGGCAGGGAAAGCATCTCTGATAAGGATTCATGAGAAGAATAAACCTCACATGCTTCTATCAGCTGCTCTGTAAGACAGAGAGAGGGAGAAAAAGAATTTCCTGTGCAGGTCCTGAACCTGGAGCTAGGCAGTGAAAACACAAGCATTATTACTTATGGCCCCGATTATAGTGATGGATGGTACTGTACAGAACTTTTTCTTCTGTACTCTAATTGAAATCCAACCCAGGCTTCCCTGACCTCTTTCTGCTTAAAATTTGTCTTTCTTTGGGCATTGCAACTCTTCATTTTCTCCATGCATAGCACACCTACTCTGTCTGATGTGAGGGGTTGGGTGGACTCCACTAAAAATACAGAGGCTAGTGTCACTGTAGATTGTTAGAGTAGGGCTTCATGGGGTTTGTGCATGTTCCTGAATTTGAAGCCAGTCAGGCTGTCCTGTGCTAGCAGGATTGTAACCACAAATGCTGCTAGATGTTGGGTTAACTAATTGTGGCTGCTGTGAAACCAGAGGACATCTTCTAACTCTGGATGCAGGGGCATTCATTTCAGGAATACAGTCATCCCTTTCTAATCACAAAGACACTCACAAAGGCTGATTCTGCACTACTCTCTAATCACTGCCTGTGGCAGCAACTTAATCTTACCAGAATCCTAATTAAATTTACAGTGAGGCTGGGCTGAACCTGGCCTGCATCTGCATCAGTGGTAAAGAACAAAGCAGGCTTGCCAAGCATTTCCAGACTGGCAGATGCAAATACAGACTTTCAGTTTGACAGAAAGCAAGCTTGCTGCATCAAGAGCATCAGCTATTGGGAATACATCCACAGTTCTCCTGCAACACTAGGTTTAAAGGAAGACACGATTACTAATGCCCTATGACAGCCACATAGTAGGTCTCAGATACCACAGATTTCAGCTTTCTCATAATTTACGTTCCTCAGGAGTTATGAGATGACTACTGAAAGGAAATTTCAGTGGGGAGGGAGGTTTACTACTGACTGGCTCAGGACTGTGGACAGCAGGATGGGGTCATTTGGTAGCACTTCCAATAAAGGTAAGGTAAAATTTACATTTGTGCAGGCTTTCTCATAATTGTAACCCAATTAAAAATGTATAAGGAGAAGGAGTCAGAGAGGGATTAAATCTCAACTTGTTTCAAGACAAAAAGAAGAAAGGATCCTGTAGTCTGCTATTTTGTATAAAGTTAAACATTCTCATATCTTTAGCACATCTCAAAGCAGTTCACTTATGTGCATTGAGTGAAGTATGTGTTTAACTGTTATGCTTAACATTGTTCTCACTCACTTTCCATTCTTCTTGGACTGCTCTGTCACATCTACCTCCTTACAGTTATGGTCTGCTACAGACTGTGGAGGCAAAATTTTACCAGTGACTGGAAGGCTGCTAATACAGATGTGCTGTCCTTTACATGGGTTGGCTAGTCAAGCTGGAGACATATTTGCTATTGCTGACATTTTGTCAAAAACCCAAGGCAACACTAAGCATTAATTATTAGCAAATAAAGTATGTTCTTCAAAAGCGGTTCCCTTAGATTCTTTAGTTGCATTCCTGCTTTTTGGAAATGAGTGTCCTCCATCTCTGCACTTAATTTTTTCTCTTAGTGTCCTGGTTGGTTCTGGCCAGGACAGAGTTAACTTCCCCAGGCAGCCAGCACAGGTGATGGCACTGTTTTGCTCACTAGGTGACATCATGCCTGGTAAAAAGGGCTGGGTGGGGAGGGGTGGGTCCATGTGTGGCTGGTTCCATTGTGTCTGTGTTGCTCTGTGTTGTCACTGCGTGTGTATTCTGTAACAGGTGCTGTTGTTCCCCTCTCACTGTGCTGTGTCAGTAGCTGTCCTTATCCCAACTCTCCGGGCTCTGTCTGTCACCCTTCCTGGGGAGGGGTGAGTGAGCTGCATAGGGTACCAAGCTGCTGCCTGGGGCTGAACCACCACAGTCCTTTTTGGCATCCAGTGTGGGGCTTGAGGGGTTGGCATAGTGGTAGATCTGACCCGATGAAGCTTCAAAAAGCCAGAATCAAAACTCAATAGCCTTGGTGACTATGAAGCAGGTGTTCTTTATTGCAGTGCTGGGCACACAGGGGAGCACTCCTCCGAATGTGTGTGCCCATTAAAGCCAAATTTCTCATATTTATACAGATTAACTATACGTATTTGCTATAATTTCTAAGAAAAGGCAGAGTTATGCAAATTATTTCCAGGAAATCATTGACATTAGCTCCTTCCAGATAGAGCATGCTCACTGTCACTCAGGGGGTCTTCTGGTGGTCTTCAGGGATGAAAGCTGAACGTCTTCCTCTCAGTGCATGCTCTTTACAGTTTTCTCTGTAGTCTCAAAAACATTCCTGTGCTCAAAAGCACATTCCTGCACAAACTAGTTAGGAACCGCTTCTAGCTGGAAACAGGATATACTCTGTCTCTTAATTGGTCCTTGGTCTCATTATTTATTACTTCCCTATCTTCATTTTCTTTATCTTCAAGGCTGTTCCACTGTTAGGATTAATTTTTGTAGCTGCTCTAATGAAAAAGCTTAAATGGCTACAGCCATATTCTACTAAAATTTGAAACATGCAAATACTTTCTATTCTCAAAACCCCCAAATTCTTCTTATATTAAAGCTATATTAATTAATTTTCTCTTAAGCTACATAATTGAATTACCAATTACATTAGAAAGCAAGCCGTGATAAGTATTTATCACATTATTTAAGCAGGTGCTGGTTACAATGATGTTATTTTTGGTCATATGGTTGTGGTATGCAAACCTGCACCTGCTCCATGTAATCACTGATGTGCTGTTTATCCCTTCAGGGAGGGAGGAGGGGTGACCGGATTCTGATTTTGTTGTACTGTGTGATAGCAACTCATGATAAGGTAATGTCAGAGGCCATGAGCCTAACCTGGTATTTGTATGTGGTGTTTCTGTCCTGCTCATACCTTGGATAATATCTTTCAGTGTTGTTTAGAAATTGCACCCTATTGATGGGGAAGATGGGAGGGTATGTAGAGTGGTGGGATGTTATGGGATGCATCCTCCTCTCTTTTTTCTTCAGGCTTATTACAATAACCTTTGAGAACTTCGACTACTCCTGGGATGTTCAGGCCAGTGTGTTCCTATTGCTCAGTCTCCTGAATGTTTTTCAAGTCTTGTTTAGGGTTACAAAAAACTGTTTTAGGAATATCACTCAAAGATCTTCCCCAGGGCTGAATAGTCAGGGGTGGCATGGCATATGGGAGGGTATATGAGTGTATCTGGAGATTTTCTCACCCTTGATGGTCTGGAGCTTCATCCCCGAACAGCTACAGGACCCTGAAAAAGTGATAGACTTTTTGAAAGAGAAATGCTGTGGCTATTCCAAGGAAGCACAACTCACTGCACTGTGCTGGGCCCCAGCCACCATCTCCCAAACCTTGCTTGATGGTAGGCAGTGCCATCAGGGGGAAGAGAAAGAAAATCCATAGACACTGAAGCTCCTCCAGCCCCCACAACAGGCACTGTGGTGATTCAAACCCCAGAGACTGACACTGTACCTGAGTCAGAAATCCAACCAGTACTGGTATCAGTCGCCCCTATACAGAATAAGAAATACACAAAGAAAACAGTCCACTTGGTGAAGGATGATGAAGAACTGGGACCATCATGAGAACAGGGGGAAGTGACAGAACCAGAGGTAGTCACCCTATTTCTGTCCTGAGTGAGCTGAGAGATATGTGAAAAGATTTCAGCTGACTTCCAGGTGAGCACTTTATCACTTGGCTGCTCTGATGCTGGGATAATACGGTCAGTAGCCTGGAATTAAAGGGTAGGGAGGCCAAGCAGCTGGGATCCCTTGTCCAAAGAAGAAGGCATCTACAAGGTGATCGGGAAAAAGCCACAAGCCCTCAGTATGAGTAAATGAGCTGCAAGGCAAAACAGTCATAAAAAGGGATTCCTCCAGGAAAAATGTCGTGCCAATTTCCAGTGGGCAGCCCACTGGACTGCGTGAAAGGCCTGATTGTACCTGTGATCCTCTTGAAGGGACCTCTAAGTCCTTTTTACAGGAAGTGAATAGCAAATGAGATGAGGAGGATTAGAGCAGCCCTGCCTCCAGCCAGGTGGAGGAAAGGTACAATCAGATTTATTGGACTGTGTGGATCTGATGGCCTGGCATGTCAGATCCACAGGAGGACCAAGCTGTAGTGGATGCTAGTGCACAGTGTATCCTTCACTGACACTCCATCCTACCCGTGCCTCCTCCAACCTTGCCAACGCAAACCCACAATAATTAGATATAAAGAAGTCTGAAATTCTTGACTGTGAGGGTGGTGAGACAGTGAAGTTGCTCAGAGAAGTTGTGGATGACTCCTCCCTGGCAGTGTTCATGGCCAGGTTGGATGGGTCTTTGGGCAACCTGGTCTAGTGGAGGGTGTTCCTGCCCATGGCAGGGGGTGGGAACTAGATGATCTTTGAGGTCCCTTCCATCCCAAACCATTCTGTGATTGCATGATTCTACCATCCTTGCAGTCTAGCTTAGGAACTGTGGGTTAGATGAGGGACAAGGAGGTGGGTTGAGAACTGGCTGAATGGCTAAACTCAGAGGGTTGTGGTAAGCAGCATAGAGTCTAATTGGAGGCCTGTAGCTTGTTGTGTGCCCCAGGGGTCAGTATTTTTTCTAGTCTTATTTAACAAATTCTTCAATGACCTGGATGAAGGGATGGAGTGAACCCTCAGCAAGACTGCTTACGATACAAAACTGGGAGGAGTGGCTGATAGATCAGAATGCTGTGCATCCATTCAGAGGGACCTGGATAGGCTGGAGAAATGGGTGGGGAGGAACCAAATGAAATTCAACAAGGGCAACTGTAGGGTCCTCCACCTAGAGAAAAATAACCCCAAGCATCAGTACAGATTAGGGGTCGAGCTGCTAGGAAGAAGCACTGCAGAGAAAAAGCAGGTGGGCAGCAAGCTCTCCATGAACAGGCAGTGTCTCCTTGGGGCCAAGAAGGCCAATGTTATCCCAGGGTGCATTAAGAAGAGCGTGACAAGCAGGTTGAGGGAGGTTATCCTCCCCTTCTACTCTGCCCTGCTGAGGCCACAGCTGGAATTCTGTGTCCAGTTCTGGGCTTCCCAGTTCAAGAAATGCAAGGAACTACTGGAGAGATTCCAGTGGAAGGCTATGAGGATGATGAGGGGACTGGAGCATCTCTCGTATGAGGAAAGGCTGAGAGAGCTGTGTCTCTTTAGCCTGGAGAAGACTGAGGGGGCTTTGATTAATGCTTATGGATATCTCAAGGGCAGATGTCAAGAGGATGGGGCCAGACTCTTCAGTGGTGCCCAGTGACAGGACCAGGGGCAGTGGGCTCAAACCCAGGATGTTCCATCTGAGCACAAGGAAAAACTTCTTCACTTTGAGGGTGACAGAGCACTGCAATAGGTTGCCCAGAGCAGTTGCAGAGTCTCCTTTGGAGATTGTGCAACCTGCTCTAGGTGACCCTGCTTTAGTGGAGGGGTTGGACTAGATGATCTCCCTAAGTCCCTTCCAACACCTACTGTTTTGTGATTATTTTTACTCCTTTGCTAGATGCTCATCTTCTAACCCTATAAATGTTTATTTTATAGTTCCTAATTTATCAACTGGATATTCAGAATAGATAGGTAAGTTTTTACAGTATTACTGGGAGCTGTTTACCTCATTATTTCTTGTTATGCTCTTTGTGGTTTTAGGAAAACAAATGTGTTTGAAGAAACCTGGATACATCTGGGTATTCTTGCATCATCCATAAATATCAGATTGATTTGTAGAGAAGCGCTGTGCATTTTAAAATTATCATCACTAGCAATATTTGATTTTTAAGGATTGCAGAAGGTAGAATCAATGAAAGACTTGTTTAGAATGTGCTGGGAAGTCAGAGAGTCAAAACTACCAAGCCCTGGAAATTTGGAGAGATTCAAAAGTCAGAAGCTTTATTTTAAGAAAAAGTAACACCCATTTTCATTGCAATCTGTCCTTTTTATCTAGCAAATATTTTCAGTGGAAATAATATATTGAAGAGAAATCTTGTATGCTTCTCAGCACAATGCACAATTATAATGATCAAGGAGAACAGAGCTGCTGATGCTGTGAATAACTGGCTTTGAGTTTCATTTTAGGTATGAATGTCAATAGGGCCTTTTCTGAGACCCAGATGATGCATGGACCTTTTTATTCCACTTTGTCATACTGAAAGTCATCATTGCACAGTGGGGAGAGTCAATGTTTACAGGTAATTTTACATATTTAGTACATCAGCCCAATAGCTTGTAATTATGCAACCTTTTGGATTTGGGATGGGAATTCAGAAGGGTGTTTCTGAAGGAATTCTCCTCTCATCTCATATTTAATGCCATCTATCAAACCACTGGCATATGATGAAGATCAACTTTAGGTATTCAAATAACTTCAAAAACACATTTATTTTCACAGAATTAAACACACTACTGAAATATAAGAAGTAGTATATTCTGGATTTTCCTCTTGGAAGTGTGTTTCCAGCATTTGTCCATGACTATCTTAAATGACTGCACGCAGTGTCTAGGTCCTGCTTTGAGGCTGAAGGTTTGCCAGAGGGCCTGTGGCATCCCTTCCTAATCTTTTAGTCTATGGTCTTCCTGTTAAAAAGCTTTCCTGGTATACAACCCCATCTTCTCTTTTACCAGTCTTTCCATACCTTTCCTGTCTTTGTTCAGTAAAGAAGAAATTTCCTCTCTTATGCTTTATGTTACCCCAATATATTTTGGACTGTCTTTTTAGAATGTCCTTATACCTCTCTAATCTAAGTTGGTCGATTCTTTAAAATTTTGTCTTGGATTTCATGCTTTCCTGCCCTTTGCATTGCTGGACCTTGCATCCAGTCCAGTTGTCTTTACAATTCTGGTTTCCAAAACCATGTCAATAAAATCACCAACCTGGAAAGCTTTCAGGAAATCCATGCCAAGTCACCTCTACTGAAGGACTAAGTACAAGATTAAGTAAGGTGCTATGGACCTCCTGATACTTTTTCCGTTATTAGCCAGTTATGTTAATTCTTGTGAATGAGCCAGAGACCACCTGCATTTCACTGTAATTTTTCATTCTTATGGTGTAACAGGCTGATAAAACCATTAGAAATAATTAGTTTACATATAGCTGTTGAACCATTTGGTTCTTCAAGTCCTTATTTGAATATACTTTCACTAGACTGAGGAAGAGAGAAGTCTGATAAGAAACAGTTTCTACTAGTGAATGGGATGGTGAACAACAACCATCACCTTTGGGTGGCTCTATTTCTTTATCAGCCAGATTAGACATACAGTCAAGGGTAAATCAGAAAGGAACAGTTATAAGTTATGTATATAATCTGTTGAGAAGATGTGTAGATCCATTTGGAAAAAAAAAAAAAAAAAAAGGTAATTTCAGGCTTTAAGACTAAATATTTAAAGGCAAAGAGTAATGTCAGCAAGAGGTATAACTCATGCATTTTCATTGTGTTAGGTACAAATACAGCAATATACATCAGAGTCGATCTGACCCTCAGTGTTACCCAGAGAATATTTCTCATTCACAGAATGCCCTCTAAAGGACAAATGTAACACGTAATCTTATTTGGTAATATACATTCATGTCTCAGAATATGCCGGGGAATTATTAGCTTTTGACAGACTTCCTTTTGGCTTTAGCAATTAGCAGGAATGAAACTCGTTAAGATTAAATTTATCCTTTGAACCATGCATAATTTCCAGACTTTTTCTATAACCCCATAAAGCAGTGGAAGAAGCCAAGCACTGAATTTTCAAATAACTATGCGCTGATTTAGGCAGCTCCTATTGAAACTATTCAGACTATGAAAATGACCTATATGGAAATGAAATTCATGGCCTTTGTGAAATGAAAAGTGTGCCCTCTTTCCCCAGCATCTGAAAAGAGCATGTGAGCATAGGGAGCTGTAGAATAGGGGGACCAGGATTTGTGGCATTGTTTAAATTATTGCCCATGTGTGTTTTAAGTTAGATTGAAAGTATCAACATGAGGAAAAGAGCATTCTTTTAGTATTGGCGAAATGAAATTGCTGCATAATGCAGTGCTGAAGGCTTTCAGAAGAATGGCAGGGGTCTGTGTCTTATTAACCAAGATTATTGATGCAGGTAAATGAAATGGAAGTCAGTAAATTGCTGATGAAGTGGAGTTCAGTGGATCGTTTGGGTCCATTCCATACTGAATTTGTCTCTCCCATACATTACCCTCCACCCTGCCCAACTCAGTTTAAAATAATGGGGCTACTGACACTTTTCTTGTTACATTTACAAAAGTAATGGCTTCCTCTTTCTGTTCACTTGACAGGCTAAAGTAGGAAAAACAGTCCTGATGGTAGACCAGTATTTTTCTGAATTGCACACAGAGTTCATTAAAGCAGCAGCTGCCAGTGAAAGTTTATTAATGTGGAGAGGTACCTGCAGATCAGTCGGGATCCTTGGTGGAAGTTGAGCAGTAGCCACCACTATGGGAGGAATTTGATGAAGCTGCAGCTTGTCATGATTACAGCGTTGGATGTTGCAGGCATAGGAAAAGGCTTCTCCTTACTCTTTGACAAATATGTTACTGTTGTCGCACAGAAGGAAGAAACTTTGGTAAAAAAATAGGCAGAACTGAAGATCTGTATTGGAAATTATTATCTAAAGTCAACTGCGTCTACAACATCCTTTTGGAAAAATCCGCTGACTACAGCGATTTGCATGCAGGTGTGTATGTTGTAAGATTTCATAGGTTGACAAAAGGAGATCAGAGCTGGAATTATCTATTTCATAAAAATATCTTAAGTTATCAAGAGTCCTGTTGCTACTGAATACTCAACAGATCCTTCAAAAATCTGTTTCAAGGGCAGGGCTGTGGCAGTTGGAGCCCGGCCCTGCTGCTGCCTCGCTGGGACATGGGCTGATGGTTTGTCAATGTCACTGCGTTAAGCGGGGCATGTGGGCTGTGCCCGACCACCATAACTACCACAGCCCTGACCAGAATGGATGTGGCTTCATCTTGGCAAGGACAAGCAACAGTGGGAAGAGAGCATAAGGCTATATTAAAGCAGCACATCCCTAAAGTAACAGATCTCTTTAAATCCTGGCTTGGTGAATGACTTCAAAATACGGCCCCTGACCCACTGGTACCTGCATGAAATTAAGAATAGAAGCTTAGACGCATTATTGCTTTGGAGAGTGCTGAGGCTGTTTAGGAAGTACATTTGTGCTAAGGAAGTCTAACGACTCACTGACACCTAGGGAGGCATTGGAAGGAGGAAGTGACTCACAGTCTCAGATTGTCCTCGATTTGCAGAACAATCAGAAGGAATAAAGTGAGGAATTCCTCACCTGGAATATTGTGTGCAGTTCTGGGCTCCCCTGTTCAAGAAGGACAGGGAGCTACTGGAGTGCGCTACGAAGATGATTAAGGGAATAGAACATTTCTCTTCTGAAGAGAGGTTAAAGCACTTGGGACTTTTTAGTCTAGAGACGCCTGAAGGGGGATCTTATCAGTTCCTATAAATACTTGAGGGGTGGGTGTCAGGAAGATGGTGTCAGTCTTTTTTCAGTGGTGCCCAGTGACAGGACAAGAGCCAATGGGCATAAACTTGAATATGGGAAGTTCCACCTAAACTTCTTTACTGTGAGGATGGCAGAGCACTGGGACAGGCTGCCCAGGGAGGCTGTGGAGTCTCCGTCTCTGGGGACATTGAAAACTGGCCTAGATGCTGTCCTGTGCAGCCTGCTCTAGGTAATCCTGCTCTGGCAGAGGGGTTGGACTAGATGATCTCCAGAGGTCCCTTGCAACCCCTATCATTCTGTGAAAGTATTTAAAATGCCTCTACCTAATTATTATTTCTATGAGTAGCTATCAAAGCCTAAGTAACAGAGGTGACAGGGTTTTAAGCATGAAGTAGTGAGCTACTGAGAAAGAGACATATTTCCCTCTCCTGGAGTACGTTTGGAATATTTTCATTTCAGTCCAGCTGGCAAAGCCTTGACTGATGCTGCAACATCTGGAGGACTATGTAAATTCTTAGGTGCTCTAGGACAGGGCCAGAGGATGAAGACCCTTATCTGAAGAAACCTTTTTTGCAGTTCAAAAGGCTTTTGGGGTTTACAAGGTCCAGGCACTGGGTCATCAGTACTCTCTGGGTTTCATCCACAGAGTGAGGCAGAAAGCTCAGTGCAATCCACCAGTTATTCCCCAGCTCTTGCGATGCAGTCTGACAGCAGAACCCACCCCAGGCAGACCCATTCCCAGCATTGTGCATCATTAGTTCTTCCCCTGCTCTGAGAAACACTCACTGAGTCAGCTCTTCAGAAGCCCTGTTAGTCAAATAAAGCCATTCCTCCTTTTCTGCGTCCATATTTTCTGTCTAGGATTCCCAGCACTGGGATCTTTCCCTGCCAGAGACAGAAAGGACAGCGTGTGCGTGAGCAAGCACTGCTTGCCTGCGGGACATGCCAAAGTGTGTTCGTGCTGAAGACAAGCAGTCAAAGAGCTTTGGAAGCACAGGCAGAGCTGGGGAGACTACAGTTACTTAGACATTGACACAAAGAAGGGCAGGGAATTTGGGTTAGCATTTTTCTAATTAATCTTTTTATCACTTTTTTTCAGTTCAGAGTAAATCTATTTAAGGTTCCCTGATGGTTTCAAAGAAGGAAAGAAAAAGGTTTTTAATTAGAGCTGTACAGTTCATGTACCTAATGAATCAATAGTAATTGAATACAGTGGAGGTTTCTTCAAAGCACACCCATGGAGTACAGTAAATCCTTCCTTTAACAGGTTTAATTCCATGGCAAGTGATCTTTTAAGAGGATTCTCTGTCATATATTGGCCTGAATGTATGTTTTTTTCATGTATTCTCTTGAGTTCATCCAGATACTAAGTGCCTGGATGTCCAGTGGTATTAATTGTAGCCGCCTTTGAAGATGTGTGTATTAGAGTCACAGACATACTTGTAGATTAATACACTTCCTAAAATTGTGATATTTGCTTGATGTGGATTTACGAAGTGTTGCTAAGTGGATTATCCCTACAGACTTCTGAAAATGGCCTATAAATTTTCATCTAGTTTATTTTAACTGCTACTTTAAATGTTAAGGCTACAAAATAGCTTCAATCAACAGATTGCAAAAAAAAAATGAATTCAGGCCATCAGAAGGAGAAGTCTTACTGAATAAGTGATGTCTTAGCATCACATCAGTCACACTTCCTTATGGAACAACAAGAGATTCATAAAGGAACACACTTCCCCAGATCAAGAAATCATTGTACAGTACACACTTTTTGGAGAAGATTCTTCTCTAAGGAAATCCTCCACAGCTGCTCCTTCAAAGAAAAGCCTTCAGGTATGGATGCAGACCTGGACCTTCAGGTCTATATGTCTTTTGAGGACAATTGAGGACATTTAGGATACCAGGCTTCTGATACAGTAGTTAAATTCATACTACCTGATTGACAAGAACAACTTCTCAGCCTCACACAAAGGTGCTTTTGTAGTTTTTTGGTACAGCCACAGAATTGGCTAAGCTGTCTTTATCCTACTGTGACTTCATCTGCACTAGGAGCTTGCAATGCTGTACGTGCACGGTTCACAGGGCAAAGCACTTGAGCAGATCTGCCTTAGTGCCCCTCCTGTGGTAGCCCGTCAGCCAGGATGGAGGGGACTGTGCAGGAAGAACTGGGCAGACAATGAAATATTACTTTGATTCCCCCAGCAATTCAGATTGTTCAAGAATTTCACTGATGCCCAAAGGATTTAGGCTGTGTGTGAACCAAGGTGTTGTTCTGCTTTGCTTGGGGATTTTATGTGGGATCTTTTTGTCACATATGAAGATAAATAAGCCTTTCACCTGAAAAGATAAGACACTTTGACTGTGACAGAGGGAAGGAAGCTCACATATACATGCACCAAAACTGTGTGTGCTTTAGACATGTGGACCCTAAGGTAACTCATCTACTGTGGAAAAATTCATCTCTCATCACACAGGCTAAAATCTGTCAGGTTGGGCATTTGCCTCAAGAAGGACTGCTCCCTAAGACCCAGATCAGTGTAGGAAAAATCCAAGCTTTCATTTTCAAAAAGCTCTCCAACCTTCATTTTTATGAAGAAAATACAACTTGAAGCATGCCAAGACTATAAAGGCAGAAGGCATATATATGATACCTATATAGTATATATTGCAGTTATCTACTATAATATACATGCTTTATATAACAGAATGGAACAAGCATATTTAATCTTATGATTTTTAAATTATTATCTCCTTTCTCAAGGGTCTTTGTGCTGATTCAGGAACATTCATAGCTACCAGCACTGAGAAAAACTCTCCTTAAGAAAGAAAAACACCCAAAACTACAAAGCTAGTTTTTTGACCAAGTAATTGAAAATCTGAAATTAAAATGCAAGCTTTTTAAATTTGAGCTGTTCCCATAAAAAGTCTGATGTATTGGCTGGCCAAGATCTGTGTTATGTCCTGCCAGAAGTTAGATTCCAGCTTCAATGTCTTTTTAATCCTTTTTTACAAAATTTCTCCTCTGCAAGAGCACCCTTTCATCATTCAGCTCATCATCTGGCATTATATATTAAAATTCATAAAATTCAGCAGCTTTGTATTAAATTTAAGAAACATTTAACCATTTTGTCAGAAGTGTCTTGATAAAGAATCTAGAAATATTTAATACCTCAATGTGAAATAGAGGGAGTTTATCTGTGCTTGTTTGAACTTGGTTTATTATTGTCAGAGAAGGTTTGTGTCTGCAGCACCTGAATGTCCTTCTAGAGGTAACTCTTGACAAATGATGAGGAACAGCTAAACAATTCAAAAACATAATTAACTTCTGGATGCTCTTTTCTGACATAATAACCTAAGGTTATAATGTATTCTTTGAGTGGCACTGGTGCTCCCAAATTGCACTTCAGCTGGAAGGATCTGTGCTTCAAGGAGCTATACCAGAAGGCATTTTCCAGGATTCCTTTCTAGTTGTGGCCAGTTTTTGTTCTAAAGAAGTAGGATAAATATAGTGGGAATCTCTTGGTCTGCAGATGACCATCCCCCTGCTTCCTTTGAGTTTGTTTGTCCAAGTGGGTTTATCTCTCCAAAAATTGATATAACAATGTCTAAGTGCATGTAATAATGCTTACTTGCCTCAAGAGAACATTGTGTGCCATAAACAGCTGATTGACTTCTGTGCTATGCACAATGTTTCTGTCAATTCTTGGATTTCATATGGTTGTGTTAAAAAATCGGATCAATGGAACAGGTTGCCCAGAGAGGCTGTGGAAGCCCATTCCCTGGAGGCATTTAAGGCCAGGTCAGATGGGGCTTTGGGCAACCTGGTGTAGTGAGGCTGTCCCTGCCCATGGCAGGGGGTTGGAACTTGGTGATCTTTGAGGTCTTTTCCAACCCAAAAGCTGATTCTATGAATGGATAAATGTAAAGTGATGCATACCAGTTTTAAGTTCACATATAAAATGTTGTGTTCTGAGAGACTATTACCTCTCAGGAGTGAGACCTGGGGAGATTATAGACAGTACTGTAACACTGTAAGCTTAGTGTTCAGCAGCTGCCTGAAAAAGCGAACATGTTCAGAAATACTAGGAGGGGAATAGAGGAGAAAACAGAAGACATCATTATGACAACAAATACATTCATGGTTTGCCCACATCTTGGCAGCAGTGTGCAGTTCTGGTCCTCCCATCTCAAAAAGTATGGCTGCAAAGTGGAAAAAGTTCAGAGAATGGCGACAGTGTTCCAGAGGTGTGGAACAGCTTCTGTATGAGGAAAACCAAGGTACATCTATCAGTTTTAGTTCAGATCAGGCATCTTTTTATGATCTTCAAATCAGTCTTACTGACTTCAGTTCAGACACAGGACAGTTGGAGCACCTGAACTGTATTCCATTTGGATGAAAGAAAAACCTGATCATGTTCTGGAGCATGCTTAGTGCAATCCAGCTGTTAATGGGTGTCCAATCCCAGTTTTATGCTGGTTGGAAGAAAAAAGCCTCCTGAAGATGCCAGTGACTCTGCATCAATAATTTTATTGTACAAATGCTCTGCTGTTACCTACTCTGTAATGTAGGCATAGCTGAGGTGGACTAGGAGACTTCAAACCGAATAAGGGATGATCGATTGGAGATACGAGAGAGGTCAACACAATTCTGAGTAGCATGGAGAGGAATTCTAGGGGTCAACGTATTGTTCAGACACAAATCCCATAGAATTAGGTATGATGCTATTTTGAATCAGATTCAAAACAAAGAAGAAGACGTGGTTCTGCACGTTACATGCAATGGATCTGTGGAACTTCTTGACAAATAATGTTTTGTATAGGTGAGGGCAGATCCAACAAGTACCTGGAAGAGAGATCTGCTCACATTTACTAACCAGGTTACTAATTATGTCAGGGCCAGGAAATCTCCTTGCCTGAAAGTCGCTAGATCTCATATGTTCCCTTTTATATCTATTTCCTACATATCCACTTATGACTACTGCTGAAGACAGAACATCGACCAAGATAGGCCCTTGCTCTGAGCTGGTGTTACATTCTGTTTTCTGTTGTGTTATGCTCCTATATACCTTTTCCTAAAGAAGTGCTGTAAAAATGATCTTTGAATAGACAGACTTGAATTTTACCTTAGTGGCTGGCGCTGGTGATTTCCATACTAGATATGTTTCTCAGAAGCCTGTGCATGCTAAATTAAAGTGCTTTTTTCTAAATAAGTTTTAAGTGAGTCATTCAGATGATTTTCAGCATCACAGGCTACCTAGGCTCTAAGTGACTGCAACAATAAAGGGTATTCATTTGAAGCAACCACAATTTCCTGTTGATATTTTATGTTCATTTTGATTTAAGCTTTATCATTGCACCGCTGTGTAATTTCATGGGTGTATAGAAATGCTCAGTGTCTTGAACGTGTGGTTGGAAAGGAGGAGGAGAGATAGCTGAAGGAGACCCCAAGTCTCAGTCTCAGTAATTTTGTCATTTATGGCAAAAAGAACATTTTTTTTCTTATATATATGGATGCCTGTGTGTAGTAGTGAAATAGATCCACCTTTGGGTTGAACATGACAGTCTTTGACAATAAACAGCAACACTATATGTGACATTTATTACACAAAAAATGTGATGTTTGATTGTGATGGTTGAACATTTTGAAGCATTCTTCTTAAAGAGATGGTATAGTTAGGCGATACTGTACCAAAGCCATAAGACTTGTCAAACTGAGTCAAAGAACAATTGTTTTAGAATTCTGAACTACTCTTCTATTTTTTTCTCTCCCCTCTCCCCTTTTTTCCTCTTTTTTCCTTTTTTTTCCATTTCACCCAGACTACAATCCTTCCAGCCACACAGCTTTCCCCGCTGCTCTTCTTGGGGGAGGTGTTGTTATTGAGGGGCAGCTGTTTCCAGTATTGGATGCCTGTCCTTGCCACACTCCTTTGATGATGGTAGGGGACAGGGTCTCCTGGCTGGCTGGCATAGCCTTGGGTGTGGAGTGTGGTTAGATTGCTGCCTGGGATGGCATGGCTGCAGGGAATACTTTTTATTACAGCTGAATGACTAAACTAACCAATAGCAGTAAATATTTAATGTGAGTCAGGCAAGTCCTATGAGTCAACACTTCACAGTATTACAAGATGCATTAACAGCTGAGGACTTTGAATTCCTGTAACTGTACTCTGCTGGTAATGATCTCAGACTACAGGTTGGCAAGATGTGCCTGTGTAGCTCTGCCAGGGACCAGGTCATTTGGGTGCTGGGCAGTGCTCTGACTCCCAATTGCTTGTGTGGTTTGAACTGTGCTTAACCCGAGAGCAAAGCAGTGTGAGTGATGGAAAAGTTGCCAAAAAGAACATACCTCCACTCTGGCCTCTGGCTTAGTATGCTGAAAAGGCTCGTCATTTAAGAGGTATGTAATCATTAAGAGATACGTAATACGCTTTTTAAAGTTAGATGGTCTGTAACTTATTTTTAGGTGCAATTTAAGATATAGCAGGAAAAACATTTATACAGATACTGGTTATCAGCACCATACAGTTGTTGCTCTTAAAACTTGCAGAGGGGAGAGAGACTCGCAGAACCTTCTGGGGGTTGATTTAGAGAGAACTGCACCTCAAGAGGTTGATATATTCCTGCTGTTCAAGTTATCTGTTGATTGTGATAAGAATGATTTCATCACCAGCCTCCTGCTTGTGTAGCTGTAAATACTTGCTTTGCTCTAGGAAAACTCTGTGCCAGAGTTATTATCAATGCACATGATATCATTTACCAGGTGTTTCCAGTATGAAAAATGTCTTCACAATAGCTCAGTAGGAACATCATTTCAGAGGTTATTTAATTTGTTCTCATTGTACCTTGTGTGTATGCTGGAGAGAGCGCGCATGCACATTAATGTAGGCAACTAGAAATGAGAAAACTGCTGAAATGCAAGAAATGCCATGGTACAGCACCTGTGGAAAGACTATTAAGGAGAAATCAAGATTAGGGAACATATTTCCATTTCTCTGGAATTTTTAAAATGAGAGACAGCATAAAATGGAGAAACCTAACCATTGACTCCACTTTTGTTGAGAGGTTTGATTTTTATTTGACTTTCCCTTCTAATATTAGGAAGATATTAATTTGGCAGAGGGGTGCTTTTGTGTCTGAAGGTAGAGGAAAGGGTTAAGACTCTACCAATATGTCACCAATTCCTTCTTTCAAAGGCTAGGGTAATGTATGAGAAGGTCTGTGAGCATGGCTTTTTTTAATTTTAATCCTCTTCCATTAAATTCTAATGACTGGTTGCTAAACGATGTCATGCATTTCCTGCTCCTTTTATGGGGAACTGTTTTATAAAGCAGCAGCTTGGAAGCGTGCAGGAAGCAGTCTTCTCTGGAATTGATTGCATTTCTGATAGAGCACTTTTGTACTGTATCCCTGGAGAAACGCTGCAGGTCATAATGGCTTATGTTATCCTTGTAGCTGCAGCATAATAATTCAGAGTAGCAGAATAAGGACGGAAACAAGATCTACCATCTTTAAACCTCTTACTAGAATCAGTTCACTTAGTTTCTTCCTCATTTTTTTTTTTTTTAAAGAAAGCAGATCATTGTTATTAGTGGAGTGAAGGGGTATGTACAATACAATGAAAACCTGTGGCTCTGGAATGGCTGATGTTTATAAATTGTTTGGGATTGTGATCCTCGAGAACCACGTCCATTTGATCAAGGGATGAGGAAAGGGCAGTTGAACAAAAGCAAAATTTGCATACATTGGGATGGCAGTAATGATCGCATCCCTTCTTGTCTGTCACATGGATTCATTAGAAATGGGTGTCAGCCATCAGGCTTTGATTTTTCAGCACAGATAATGAACCACGAAGTAAAGGAAACAAAGGCTGGCCCCATGGCAGAGCAGTGTGACAGTCTGGTTATGCCAAGAGCCTGGCTGCCACTTTTTTGGCTGCCAGTTCAAAATAAGGGGATACTTCCCGTTATTTCTGTTTCTGTCCTCAATCAAATACTGGAAAGAAATGTGTGGGTCTTACATGCATCTTCACAGGAAAATTGCTTTCCTTGATTCCTGATAGAAATCAAGAAGACCATCCCCTGAGCAAATTCTTCCTCATGTATCTGATTTAGCCACTGCCTGGGAGTGGAGAAAGCAAGTAGAAAAATGCTCTTGAGGCTTATAAACCACATGAAATTTGCTACGGTTTCTTTTTTTTTCCCATTTGAAAGTATGTTGGTCCTGCAGAATATATAAAAATACAGGGGTTTTTACTCTTTCTTTATGCAGATGCTTGGAATTTTAGCATGGGACTAAAGGCCTGTGCCAAATAGTAATTGGCACTGGACATCTATCAATCAGGTAGTATCAGACTGTCACAAGCAATGTTTTGTGACAGGACTGGTGTTAGCCTGAGGCAGATTTCCCATGATATGTGGTAGCTTAGGCCAGTTTTTCTTTAATGCTCTGGTAATTTGGATGTTGATTGAACAGTCAACTAACTTGGCACCAAAATTGCAGGTAGGCCAAGAAGATGTATTGCTGTGACCGGGGAAGGGAAATGATATACTTAAAATATATTAGTAAATGTACCTCTGGCTCCCACTGTAACATTAGGAAGGCCACTGACCTTCTCCCTATTTCAACTTGCCCGTTTGTGACATGGTGATAATACAATCTCCTTGAGTATGATGGAGTTGAACAAAGAAATATTTGCAAGTCATTTGAAACTTCGTGTAAAAGGTTTTGCAGTGACAGCTCCTGAGCAGACTGCAAAGTCTTGCAGGTGAGGTACATAGTGGTCACCCTGAGAAGAGACTACTCCTGAAAACTGAGAGGAAGCAGTGGGTAGAGGGGCCTCAGGCTACGTGTGGGGAAACAATGGAGACAACACCCTCCCTGACAAGAGTTTTGACGCCTTTTTCTGCTTCCTTTTTTTTTGCACGTGTGTGTGTGTGTGTGTGTGTGTGTGTGTGTGTGTGCGCTGAGTAGCACTTAGCATTGTGTGTGAAACCATTGGTTTCCAAGCTTCTCATGTGGGAGAATGTAGCCTGTTCTTTTTCCTAGAATTATGAAAACAGGCATATAAAGGAGATGGCAGGAGGGAATGAGTAGGCAGTATATGACTAATGGCAACTTGATATAACTGATATGATTTTCACTAATGATGTCACTAGCTCCTAATGATGTACTATAATCTTTACCTTAAGGAGGAAAAATAATAATTAAAAAAATAGTTATCTTAAGCTGTGATTCCTCCTTTGTTATATCTGCTCTTCTAAGCCCTAGATTTGTGAAGCAGTGGAAAAGGTGAAAAGAGAACAAGCAGAAAAGCACTTGAGATGTTTAGGTATTACATTTTCAGCAAGATGATTTGAAAACACAGATACAGGATTTTTGTTGTGGTGTTCTGTTGGATGTTTTGCTTCTTCCAGTGCACACTGGGCTAGGAAGGTGAGGGTTTGAGGAAAACTAAGCCTGAAATTCCTGCCAGAATTCAATGGTAAAGGCCTTGTTCTTTTCTCTGGTGCACCTTTTTTGATAGTTTTAGGTATTTTGAATTTATTCTGTAGACCCAACTAATCAAACAGTCCAGGAGTGACAATTCAGGGAAAGAGTGGAAAATGATAGAAACCTCTGAAGCATGGCTAAATGTCATCTCTGAGAGCACAGTGCCAACCATGCAAGGAATATGAGTGATAATGATGGATTAGTGGCATCCATTCTTCCTCTCTGCCTTTTCACTACACTGAAAAAATAATTTCTTGAAGGACTTGTTACTGATTGCCTGTTAATGTTTGTGTTTGAGAAAGGAATAATATTGGGAAGCACAATATTCATACATCATTAATTTTGTTCATATAACAGTCTGAGACTCTGGTTGGAAAACAATCAGAGAAGGATCTTTAGTTCTGAACTTCCCTTTTGCTCACTGAAATATTTTTAATGTGGTGAACTTATAGTCCTGGAGACTCACATCCCTATTTCAGTGCTTTACCTACTTTTATCACTGGGATATCAGGAAATCAAATTTTATCATATTCCCTTACATTTGAATGGAGCTGGGGTCTCGTTCTGTGTGAGGCAGGAACAAGGAACTGTCACTATTAATATATCTGTTTTTCTAGGGATCAATTAGCCATGTCGTTTATCATTTTTATAGCAGGAAACTGACAGTGCGATGATTGTGAGGACTCTGGGATAGAGTAATAAGACTTTTTCTTTTCATGTGGAAACTGTGGTCTATAGAACTGGGGTTTTGCCCATGGAGGTCAGAGAGGTGACTGACTTTCCCAGGATCTTTTCTTTCTGAATGGGGGAAGGATTTTATCTGCAAGTTGCTGAGAGGTGTTAAGAAGGAATAGCTGAGTTAGGAGCAGACTGGTGATGCTCCCTTATTTCCAGAAGGTCTAGTCTTTGGAGGAATGATGATTATTTGCTTATCTTGCACTTGTCAGTAACAGAACCCCTATAAGGAATAGCCCTAGGTGTGAGTTCCAGAAGAAAGAAGCATCCAGGAGTCTTTGTAAAGATGTTCACAGAGAGCAAGCGAGCACAAAGTGACATTGCGTTTAGTGAAGTGCCTCCATAGCATTCTCATCCCTTTGGATGGTGACAGATTCTAGAGCAACACACCCCAAGCAATACAGGGGTCAGCCAGCGTGTGAGGCACTCAAAATTCCTGTGAGCAGTTCCCAGCTCAAGTTGCATACTCAGTGCCCAGGGAAAAATGTGGATCACAGTCCACTGAGCAAAGAAATTTAGGTATAAGTAGTTATTTTGTAAGCATGGTATCTTCTTCATCTATATTTCCTATCCTTTTTTAAAAAGCCATTTTGATTTACATTCCAAGAAACAGGCAACTCAGTGCCTTACTAGCTAAGCTATTTAAGTTGCTGTTAAAAAAACCCTACAATTTTTAGGTTTTGTCTATTGAGGGTCTATTTTTTATCCTTGGGATCTCACAGTGAGTTTGTTTTGCTAGATTAAATAATGGCCTGTCATCAGAAATCTCTTCTGTTTGTGGACCACAAGCAAATCTCCTAGTCTTATGAATAAACTGATCGGGGCAATCCTTTGAACTCTTTCAGGATGAGGTGTGTATTCAACAGATTTTTGACAGCGCAGCTGGTTACTACTGGTATATAACTAGTAGTCTCAATTACATATTAAAAGAAATACTCCCTCTCTGTCCTAAGGAACCTGCTTTGGCAGAGGGGTTGGACCCAATGATCTCTTGAGGTCCCTTCCAACCCCTATGATTCTGTGAATCTGTGATTCTGTGAAATACCTATTCCTATACACCCATTTCTGCTTACTCTCCTAGGTAAAAGAGGAGGCAGATACAGCTGGTCTAACTGATTACGTACTGGGACTTTTAAATCCTGCTCATTGTCACTGATTTAATGAATTCTTTAAGTAAGGTTTGTAAGTGTGTGATCCACCACCTGGCTATGTTAAAATGTGACGTTAGATATTTTGTTGTCTTCATTTTCTAAAAAGTTAACTCTGAAGACCTCTGTCCCTCTGAAAGTTTGGCTACAACAAGTAGGTCATGCAGGAAGTCTCTCTTCTGAACATATTCTGATATTATTATTTCATTCTCTCCATCAAAATTCTGCTTGAAATTTTAGCTCTTTGACCCAGTGATATATGACTGGCAGAGTGGTGCTCCTGTGCTCAGCTCCAGCCCTGCAGCATGCTTACATGCCTTTTTTCTATCTACCATTTGGTTGAATTTGCTATTGTCTATACCTTGTTACTAAAATCAACTGGAGGAAAAGAGCAGACAGTAGCCCATTTCCTGGAAAGGAAAAAAGTTTGTAAATTATTGCACCATTTCTGCTGCCATGTTTCTTGCACATTCACCTGTTTTCCCTTTCCAGTCAGCCTATGTCTCTAACTCAGCAGCATCAATAAATCAGAGGCAGTAGTCATACAGCTTAACATAACTCTGAATTGTCTGGACATTTCTGCAATTAAATCTTGAAAAGTACTTGTTGTTAAAATATTTTTCCAAATAATATAATCTGTTCCAATTTTTTTTGTTTGTTTTTAGCTTGGGCCTTTTAGTTTAGTGTAAATTTTGGACACATTTTCCTTTTGCAAATAGTGTATCCATTAAGCTGTATGTTTAACATTGCTCAGTTTCCTGTTGGTGTTTACCCTGCAGTAATCTCCAGCAACAGAACAGTGAAAGCCTCTGTTTATCATTTGGTATTCATTCATTATTAATCTAAGATTTGCCAGACTCCAGGAATCTGTTGGTTTTACTGTGGCATGTAAGTGAGCAAGAGGTGCTAATAGATTTTTGAGGTTCCGTGGTAATACATACACACTTTTTTCTAGGGTATTGTTTTTTTGAGGGCAATGAATCACATAAAAATGTGGTAGTTTTGGTACATTTATAAATCCCCATATTTTTCTTGCATCAGCTATCTCAGTAAGAAGATTATACTTCTAATGATTAACCCCAATGTTTTTTTCAAAAGTAGATTGAGCTTCTAAATGTAAAAGCAGCTGCTATTGTTACTTGCAGGGAAATTCAAACAAATGAAAATGCCTACATAACTGATAGTAACACCTGGCTGCTACTGGGAGTGGGTACTCCAGATCTTGAGTGCTACCAGATACAACTCCTTTATTTGCACTGTGCCATCCCACAGTATATTGTCTCTGGTGTAAGATCTTCTATTATTTCAGACTGCTGTTACCTTCCTGCTGTTTCACTCTGAATGTGTCTTGTAAAATGTGTCTTATTTGTAAAGCTAATAATTTACCAAGTCTGAAAAGCTTTTCATCTATTTAGTGACTAATATCTAGCAGTATACGTAGAAAGAAAATCTATAATTTGACAGGTGGCGAGGAAAATCAGAGTAGTAAATTTAGATCAATTCATGGTTTACATTCTTGGAAATGGTTTTAACCTTTAAATTGATGCAAAGCAGTTGCTGGAACAAAGGCACAAATTTACCAAACATCTCTAATGTTAAATATAGTAGTAGTAGTAGTTAAACATAGTAGTGGTAGTAGTAGTCACCAAGGCGTGTACCCACATGAAATTTTTGCTAATCAGTTTTACTTTACTACAGTTGTGGAATTGCTAGTTGAGATTACATAAATTATGAATATTGCAAAAATCAAGAGATAACTGAGAAATTGAGTTGACAGATAGTAAAAGTAAAATTTTGAGACTTTTGGAGCCCACAGAAGGCTGACAGCAATTCCTATGCCAACAGGTATCGAATAATTCAGATTTTTTCCCTGTGTATACCACGTAAACTAAAACTTGATGAGAAGAAATCTGTCCTTTGCATGATCAGACAAGTAAGCTCAGTAGGTAAAAGGTGTTTTTTACCTATAGAGATGGCTTGTGTCCATCCCTCTGTGAGAGAGGCACTTAAATTTTCCTCTTCCTTGTTTGTGTACCCCCACCTGAGGAAACCCACAAAAACACCAGTTCTTGTTACTCCCCAAGGACCGGCATGCTGTGAGAGACATACTCCTCTAATGACAAGGTACGTACAGCCCCATGGAAGTAGAGGGATTAGAATTGTAATCAAAGTGTTCTTGCAGCAATCGGTAGAAAAGCCCTGAGAAAGCAGAAGAGAAAAGAGTTCTTTAAACCTTTCCTAAGCTTTCTCACATATTCGCAGGCGGGCATGAATACAGAGACATGTTACTCCCCTGCTCCCTGCACACCTGTGCAGTTCTGCACATGTACACACACTTTTGTTCCCACTCTACATCCAGCCTGGAATTTGAAATGGGGTGACCACCTTTCACAATGGGAAGGATGTCTGTAGGCCATTGCTGCCAGCAATGGCAGGAAAGAGGAGGAGAAGGATGCAATAATTTGAATCACAGGGCCATGCATCCTGAGAGTTATTCTCATAATCCCAATGATGTTAGCCTGTCTCCATAAGACAACTGATTATGGGGGATACCAAGATCACCCAGTGCATTATCACAGTCATCTTAGCTTGCAAATAACGCCATGAAGAAAATAGAACATTAAAGACCTATTTTCCTTGATCAGTTTTGAGTAGTTAACATTTATCAAGAACATATTACTCTGTGCTCATGTTCATTGTTATAATCATTATAATTCTGAAGGTTAAATTTGGTCCCTGGGCTAGAAGGACTTCAGCAAGTATGGAGTAGGATGCTTTGGTACTCTTTTAGATTCCTCAGGGAATCCTGTCTGAGACCCAGCCAGCAAATGAAGAGGCAATGGGTCTACTGCAGGACTAACCACTTCTTCCATCCTCTTTTGGTTGTTCTGGGTACTTAGATGAAAACAGATGCTTAAGTTTAGGCCACTGAATTATGCCCTGGGACTGAAGTCATCCTATGTTTGCTCCCACTGTACGACACTGTTTTTAGACAAAATATGACATGACATTTGATAACTTTTCCTACCCTGATAGTTATAGTTGTCAGAAGAAATCCATGACTGCTGTGGAAGTACACATCATGCCTGATGAAGAGGCAGTCACTTTATTCTTTGGAAATCATAGCATTAATAGTAAACAGCTCCACGTATATTTAGCATCTTCATCAACTTCTACTCTAGAAAATGAGGATTTGACAGCCTTTAGAGCATCCTTTCTTTTTTTTTCCTCCTGGAACAATGATAATGCAGTTTGATGTGTTTTCTTCAGTGTATTGGGTTACATCTGTGATGTAAATCAGTCTTACCTGGCTTGACCAGAAGCTAGACTTCTATATTGAGACTTCACAGTAATTAAACCACCAAACTTATAAAACACAGGTTGCTTATTTCAGATCAAACATAACACAAGACTGCACAGCATCTGCAATACTGAAACGATTCTCTAAATGCACATCTGTGCTCCTGATGTTTACAGATTTTATAAATCCACCATCTGACACCTCTAGGAAATGTGTGTGCCACATGGAGATCAATACCTGGTTGGTGGGAAATTGGATCTCTGTTAGTGTGGGAGATCGGTGCATTTGGGATACAGGGGGAAGAGCTCACTGTAGATGTTTTATGTCTGTATTGCCTCACTTTTTCTGGTAAAGTGCTTCTGTTCTATGTTTTGTCTGGTACACACCTTAAGCAGAACATCCTAAACTAGAAGTAACAGTGGTCTAGTTTCCTGCCTGCATAGATTTCTTCTCTGTCTGTTGAGAAACCAAAGCAGGTGGTCTCCTTTTAGTAGATTTGCACCAAACCTGCAAGTGCCTTATAAGGAACCAAACAGAAGTTTCCTGAAAAAATGGCAGTACTGGATATCTTTGATACATGTTGACATCTGAAACGATGAAATTCAACAGTCTGTATGTGTGGTGAAGGCAACCAGCAGTAGGGAACACAGAGAGCAGCACTAGTGTCATGTATGCATTCCTGGACTTAGCCATGAGATTTAGGTTACAGGGGTCTGCCCTGTCTGGTATGTGATACAAAGTAAGGTGTTATTCTCTCTGTGCTTCTGTTTGCCAGTTTTAAAAAATTACCATAAGGCTGGTGACTTTGGGGGGGAGGCGGGGAGGAGTGGGGAGGGAGGCAGGGCGGGGGAGAACGACGAGGGGTGTAAGAGAGAGGGAGGGAGGAATTTTTATTCCTTCGGGGGAGTAAATATCATATAAAGGTATCACAAACCTGTAAGGGGTGTGCAGAAAGCAGTAATTTTTGACAAAACTGATGTTACTTGTGTCAGAATGAGACCCAACTTACAAGGCAAAAAGAGTAGGGATGCAAGGTAGTGGGATGGTCTGAAACAGTGATGCTGCAGGACAAAGTTGACCAGAAGCAGATATTTCTCTTCCCAGGCTAGTTCTTTCCTTAACATGAGGCCACAGCAGACAGTTTATCAACTTTATCAAAAAGAGTATCAAGAAGGGGCCTGATTAGAATGTCTGAATGTTCCCCTCCTGGATCAAAAACATGAAAGAAGAAGAAAGAATGGCTGAAAGTCAAAACCTCAGATACACATGCACATTCAAACTGAACTTGGATGGCTTCTGGGAAGATATGCTTTTGCTATATTCAAATTATTGCACTCAGAATGGGTGTAATTGAATGAAAATCTTTGGCCTCTGGTAGAAAGATGCTCTAATGGTTTCTTTGGCTTCAACATGGGAAGCTATGGCAACAAATGACTGCAGTAATAAGACTGTTTACATTCGTTAAATGTAGTAGCTGCTATTGAAGAATCTGCCACCATTGTCTTCCCCTGAAAGTCTGTATCACAGAAATTTAGCTCCAGAAGCAAGGCAGGTTGCCAGGTGTTGAGCTGAATGAATGGCCTCTCACTTGCTGCAAGCAAAGGTGGCTGGAACCAGCTGATAGGAAAAGGACTTTTGATATGGTAGTCGTAAAGGGCAGGTTTGCACCTTGCTTCTTTAAAGTATCACACTTTTCAGTGTTTTAAAATAGTATTGTGATAAGGTCTTATTCCTCAACATTTTAAAACAGAATAAAAATGGGACTGTGCTTTCTCTTCTGGGTATGTTTTGGTTTTTTCTTTTTTTTTTTTTTTTTTTTCTGAATTCACAATAATTCTTAGTTTCAGCTTTCTATTTAGTGAGCACATAGTGCAAAATGCAGACAATGCCCAGTGGATAAAATCACTCGCTGAAAGAATTTCAATGAAAAAGATGACATGAACATCAGTCATTTTTGTGTTTTTTGAGCTCTGGTGAGTGAGATGCACTGCACTGGCTGCAATAACATTTCCTGCAAACATACAGTAGAAAATAATGCATTTAGGTTTGTGCATGTACAATTGCAGAGGCTTATAAGTGGAAGGTATCCTACTACAAATCCAAAGGAGCCCCAAATTTTTGCCAAGATCCTCAATTCTGCCTCACTGCTGGGAATTTGGGTGTTTTTGCAGGAGGATGGTTAAATGAAGATTCAGGTTTGAATCCTGACATACAGTCTTCAGTTACTACTGCTATATTATTTTGTGGTGTTCCCATACTTGCCGATGATGAAGCCAGAGTTAGCAGCCCTTGATAAAGGATGTTGCCGAGCTCTGTGTCCTGTTGTTGTAGTCTGCTTGCTAGTGCTGGAAGACATGGCTGTTGCAGTTGATATTCAGCTCACATTCCCAGGCTTTTCCTTACACCACGAAGGCTTTGCTGGATCTGCTTTTGTGCATGATGAAAGCTGAGTACCTGGAAACATATTTTGCAGCAAGGGATAAACTGCAGAGTCACCGAATCACATAGCGTATAGGACGCTGCCTGTAGCAACGCATCTGCCTCTGTGAGTTCACACAGCTACTTAAGTATCCATGTGGACATAATGAATGCAAATAAATTAACTGTGCATAATTATATGCTTACTAACACAGAAGGAAGCAAGTTAAAATTTCATTTGTCATGCTGACCATATATATTTCCAATCTGAAGGAGCAAGGTTGGGTTTTATTTTGTTTCTTCTAGCAAAGTGGGTAATTAATTATTGTTTTTTTAAAATCCTATCATAATTCACCCGATAATGAGTTGAACAGACCTTTGTGCACAGGCAGGTACATTTTCAGAGTATTTTTACTCCTTGACAATTTGCATCATGAATAATGGATGCCAAGTAAACTTGATGTCACCAATTACAGGGTCGTCTGCAGCTGGCTAGGGATTTTGTTTCAGTTATATACTGACACTACAGTAACACAGAAAACAAAATGCAAGGAAAATGATGATTCAGTATCCTCTTACAAGCAGTACTTTCCCTTGGTTGAATGTAAAGGCTGTGAATCCCTATCCAGTTGGAAGCATTAATTATGAGCATGGGGCAGAAGGTTTCATCTTCATTTGAAACTTGCCTCAGGGTAACAGAGCGGTATCAAACCCTTGTCCCTGGCTTCTGGGCATCTTTAATTACCTGCCTCCAAGTTTCTAACCACCCGGGCTCCCCTCTCTGTTACTATGACAACATCCTTGCTCGCAGCATCCCCGGTCACTTGGAAATGCATCCAGGTAGTTTAAGCAGTATGGAAATAATACACACATATAGAAGGGTGAATGTGGAAAGGGCATTAATTTCCTCCCTTCCCCTCGTGGCTCCTGGGAGGCAGATTGCTGTGGGGAAGCCTGCAGCCCGCTTGCACACGAATCTGAATGGTTGGCTTGGTTGTCTTCCTGGATGATAAAACCCTCTCTCCATGACTTGTTCAATCTGTCAGGTTTCTAGTGAAGTGTCACATGGGGAAAGAGGGGGAAAAAAAAGCATGGAAAGTGGGGAGGGAGTATGGAGGAGGCCAGGGAAGCGCCAGTCTGGCTGCTGCCAGCTGAGACCCGCTTGAAGCACCTGAGGCTCTGGGCTCCCTGCTGCTGCAGTTCTGTCTGCCTGGGGCCGAGAGGGGTGAGCATGTGACAGGAAAATAGCTCCCAGGGACACCGTCCCAATGGGGCAGTTGGGACCTCCTGTGCAACCTGCTGGACCCAAACGGTTCCTCCCTGCTTCTCCAGGCCAGAGTGCAAGCCTGGATTTGGGTGTGTCTCGCCCCTAGGACTGTGCTGTTAAGACTTGTGGGTCATAATGTATCAACAGCATGGCAAAGAGTATGAATGATTACTTTCTTTTCTGCTGCCTGTTGTTGCATGTGAATGCACTCACCCTTTGCTGTTGTGCCAGTCTGACTGCCTCAGCTGGCCACACTGCATGCTGGGTTTCTCAGTTCTTGATGGATTAATGAAGCCCTTCGAGTCCAGCTCCCTGTGGTAATAATTGCAGTTACAGCACAAAATTTCCACTCTGCTTTTATCCTTTAGAAACAGATGTGGTAGGAGTAAGACTCATCTGTTGTTGCTCCTGTTACAAACCCCACGAAACAGAAGCTGTTCTCAAGTGTCATCTGGTAGCCTGTCACCCAAAGCGTTGCTGTCTGCCATTTTTTTGCCAGTAGGGGAATAACGCATGTCTACGTGCTAGCAATGGGCTTGGCACAGGATGTCATTCCCTGGTAAAGTACGCTAGGAAGTAAACCAACAGATTTATGGATATTCAGCTGACCATGGAAAGGCAGGCTAAATCTTGCAGAAGATGACTTCAGGAAGCAGTTGGGAGTAAACAGACTATTGACCCATTGGCAGTAATCTTTATTACTCTGCAATCACGATTCTCCCTGTCTTCCAGCTAGAGAAGGCGGCAATCTGGGCTGAAAGAAAGTTCGCAGACTATTGCAAGGAAAGATTTAGGTAAGTGGAAATATATGTTTAGAACTCAGTTTTTACTAGATTTTGTTTCGGTTTGGTTTTTTGCATGCTTTATATCTTGAGGTGCAGGGAAATGCGCTTTGTTTTGGAGCCATACTTTTGCTACACATTTCCTCATTGTTAAATTGTTAAGGCTGCCAAACTTTATGATTAAAATAGAGGCAAGAATAGTGGCACAACAACAAAGATTTGGTTTTTAAAGGGTAATACTTCGTGGTTTTGCCAGACTGAAAACTGGGAGGCAGGAAGTCTTTCACTTGACTGCTGTGGGGGAAGGGCAAAAAAATCACCTCATGTAGCTGGATCCACAGTGCTGAGAATATGTAGAGCAACAAAGAAATGAAACCAAGAATTAAATATGGTCCCAGTTAGGGCCATCTCATACAAAGTGAATACATCATGAAAACTTTGAGGTTCCTGTCTGATTAAGACTCTAGTGGGTTTCCACTTAGTGATTCCAGTTCTAACTTGGAAAATTGACAGGCAAACAGACAATCAGACACACAAAACCAAATACACATCTTTTAGACAAATCAAAGTGCTCAGAGAAATACCTATTGTTTCCCATGTATTTTATGGTTATGTGTATCATACCATTATAAAAAATCAAAACCTTGTAATTCAGAATTTCTGCATACTTGTGCTTTTTAAATATGCAATTGTGTCACTTTAATCCTTGCCTGAGTTTCTTGCATCCAGCCATGAATTTACTATTTGTTTAATTTGGTGTTTTAGGAAACATTAATTTTGTGAAGAAGAACAAAGAGCAGCTCACGTAGGGGCTGTTGTGGAATTGTCAGTGTCATTTACATTACTAGAACAAAAGGCTGAGATTCCTCCTACAAATGGATGGAGACCTGTGGGTCACTGTGAAGGACTGAAGCCCTGGCTCTGTGCACTTTTATGTCTCCTTACCAAATTTGGATCCTGGCCTAAGTTTTACAAAATTCTCTTGCATGATTTGAAGGAATAACCTGGCTTGAGCACTGAACCTAAGTATTTAAAAAATAAATAAAGGCTGTAGCTAATCTGCTAAACCTATATTTAGGTACCTGAACAAGTGACCTGATTTCCAAAGCACTGAAGTCAAACTCTGAATTAAGGCTCTTGCTGACATCTGTAGGAGTTGTTGTGTGTGAGAACTTCAGAAAATCAGGTCATTCATTTTTGCAATTCTGAATTTGGAGTTGGAATCTAATTTTGTGTTTCCAGTTTTTGAAATCTTTGTGTGCTTATAGTCAGCACTCAAGTCTGATTTGGTTTGGAGATTCTGTCCAAGTCTAAAAAACAGCTTGTGGAAAGCTCAAACCTCTCCCCACCAGCAACACTACCCTGTCTTTTTAAGGGAAAGAGATCTTAGAAATGTAATTCAAGTGTCATGGTGACAGGAGGTTAAGTTATATATTGGCTAAGGGAAAGGAACTCAGGACACTTCATGGGCAACGTGTTTCTATGCCAAGCCAAGGTATAGATTTTAGTATTATCCGTTCCCTTTCTTCTTTGACCTTTCTCCCATGTTTCCTATCTTCAGTGTTCTCTTATACAGGGCAGAAGCAGAGAGGAGACTTTGTATGTCAGTGAAGCCCTGTGAGATGGTACCTTACTTCAGACAACACAAAAACCACCCTGACATCACCATCCTGACTATGATATGCCACTGTCCCACCAGGGACAAACCCCACACATAGTTTGCTGGCTCACAGGTCTGCAACTGTCCTTCTTTTGTTCAGGCTTGTGGCTTCAGCCACCAACCTGCCTTGAGCCTCCTGCACGCTGGTCCTACCTACTGTCCTGCTTTACCTTGGACTGCCTGCTGGATGGACACACAGATCTTCACTGCAACCTCAGGTGCTAAACATGAGGACAGCAGACCCATGTCCTGGTCACAGTGGTGGTAGATATCAGCTCTGACATGTATGACCAGTGGGTATTTGTTCAGAGGGACGTGACATATAGGCATGTAAGGAAGGAAAACAGAGTAAGGTTACTGTCAATTTTTTTTTCTCCTTGTTTTTAATTTAGTACTTTCACACCTCCTTTGTTTAGGTGACAAGGCTGTGAAGAGCTACTTGGAACAGAAGGAGTTACTTAGCAAGGTAGCTCTTGGTTAATGTGCAATTGTCAAGGCATATATGATGGAGGTTTAAAACTAAGGAATTTTACTGAACAAGGGCTATGCTCAAGTTCAATCACCAAGGTTCATCCCATGGACTAAAGCAACAATTTAGTCCATTTTTCTCCTTATTTCTCAATATTAATGCACTCTCTGCCTGCTCCTCTCTTGCTGATGCATGACAGGTTAAGCCAAGAAACTTTCCAAACTAATGACATGAGTTGCAAGAGCCTGTAGTAACAAAAAGAGAGCAGGAATAGATGTAACAACTCCTCTGTAGACTAGCCTGGTCAGAGGACGTTAACATACCTGCTGGAGGGCTGTGTGTGCATTCAGGCATATTGTTACAGTCCTTCCTGCCTTCATCAGTCAATTTGAACTTGACAATATTGATCAAACTTATTAACTTTCTCACCTCTCTTATTATCTTATTTATTTAGGGTGTAAGTGCTTTGGCCCGTGGAAAGTCTCTTGTCTTCAATTAATGCTGTTTGCACTGGGGTCAGCGGCATCTTTAGATAATGTTATATGACACTATAAAGCCCTGATTAGCAGTGACTGATGGGAAGATCCCTATTCTGTATACGCAGCTATGTAAAACTCTATGCACTGCCATACAGGAAATGGCTAGTGCCTTGTGATTGTCTGATAAAGAACACACCTGGACTCCTGCTGGGACTTAGTATGGCCCTGGTTTAGAGATTTACAGGAGTTTGATCAGGGCATGAGGAAGTTTATCCTAGAGGAGTGGTGTTCCTCAGAGGTCAATATTGGGACTGGTGCTGCTTAACATCTTTGTCAGAGACAGTTGTTGACTGTGAGGGTGGTGATGCCCTGGCACAGATTGCTCAGAGAAGCTGTGGCTGCCCCCTCCCTGGCAGTGTTCAAGGCCAGGTTGGATGGGGCTTTAGGTGACCTGGTCTAGTGGAGGGTGTCCCTGCCCATGGCAGGGGGGTTGGAACTAGATAGTCTCTGAGGTCACTTCCAACCCTGACCATTCTATGCTATGTATGAAAATAATCTTTAGAAACAGAAAAAAAAAGGGGAGAAAAGGATTTGCCTCATTTAGTAAACAATGGAGTATGTTCTCCAGGGTATGATAACTGAGGACAAGTACTGTAGCAAAATTTATATCCACATAACTAAAATTTCAGGAAATGTAGGAAAATCTATCTGGACAGCCTCACCTCTGTGTTCTTTTAGACATATTTCTTTCACTATTTAATGGAAAACCCTTTGTCATTTGTGTCTCTGTTTCCTGGGAGAAACTGTAGTTAACTAACTATTTTTCTAACATAAAGAACAGCTGAAAAGCCCCTCTTTTGACATCAAGGAACCTACGGTTTCATGAATTGTAAGATAAAGTTTCTCATATTTTTATGCACACCTCTTCTTCTCCCACCAATTATTATACTATCAAATGCAATGAAGAAAATAGTTCTGGAAAAAGTCAGTCCTGTCACTGCTATGTACTTTTCAATTCTTCAAAATTAAAGGTGTCTTTATACCTGACCTGAGAGTAGTAATTTCATTCCAGTGTGGATTGATTACAACATTTTTTCATAATCATTTTCCCTTGTAAATGGCATTCACTTTTATGGCTGATGGACAAGGATGTTCACAAATGTTGTATCAAAGTTGTGTTTTAATGGATTACTTTGCTTTCAACAGAGAAAATACTTTTGTGAGGAAGTTTTGAGTTTTCCCAAATACTTTTCTACATTTATTTGAAAACAACAACAAAACCCGATAGTATTTCTAATACTAGAAATGTCACTGTTCTTTCTCCTAGGCAATGTTACATCATTTTTTTGACAGCCCCCTTATCCTCCATAGATTGGGTTCCCAAGCTGACATGTCCCTTACTGTGTTTCAGGGTTTTATTCCCAAAAATACATTACAGAATTTCAGTAAGAGGAAAATAAAATTACACCTGAGAGATGTTGTTCAGTTGTGGATCAGCCTTAGAAAGAAAATTTATGAAAATTTAATTTCATAATTTTTATAATCCAGAGATTCTGTGGCAACCTCTCTGCCTGACCTTTTTGGTTTTCAGTGAAGAATTTATGTCTTTTGATTAAGGATAAAATGTATTGGTTTTGAAATTTTTGCAAAATTGCTGAATTCTGTAGGATGCGCATGGAAGGACATGTTCTATCTGTTTGGCATGTAATTTCTACTTGGATCCAATAGGAGGGAAAAAAAAAAAAGCAGAACCACATTTTTACATCATAATTATCAGCAAGGAGAATACAAAACATAGTTCAAAAATCTCAGTGGAAAAACATCATGTTTGTTTTAATTTCTGTTTTTAATCTAGGAAAACTGTAACATCCTACCTAAAATTGTTTCACCCCTACATATACATGCACAAATATAGGTATTTATATATAGAGAGAGGGATACACATGTGTGTGGTGGGTGTGCCTGAGTATTCAACAGTATAATAAAGAAAAAATTACTTCTGTGATGATCAAGGTGATTCCCTTTAACCTTAAAGTTATTGACCCCTCAGGTTTTTTGCTCATGTATTTTATTATCCTCATAGGTTCTAGATGGAGAAAAGATCAAGAGAGTCTATATTTCTGTAGTCTTTCATGGACTGTTCATTGCTGGAATTTTATGAAAAATAGTGTACAATATAACAGGACCTTGTACAATCCACATTCTCCTCTCTGCTCTGGGCATAATTCAGTACTCTCCATACTGGAAATTTCATACATAATTCTCTGCAAATTTTTACTATATGCTTATCACGCCAAGTAATTTTTTTTTAAAATCATGTAATTTGATTAGCCAGAAAAGGAAGGTTGAAATTCAGCAGCTGCAGTGTTCAAGGACCCAATTCTTCAACTTCTCAAGAATGGACATGCTTTTGTAGGTTTTCTTTGGACCCTTTTTCACACTACTTTTCTTGTGATTTGAACTGGAATTTGGGGATGAAATTAGACACATTTTAATTTTTGTCTAAAGTTGTGGAAAAGAAATAAATTTGTTCGTATGACTGAAAAAAATGAGCAATGGAAGATTAAATGTCCTGAAAATATTGGTTGTGGAAAAGATAGCAGTTAAAACTAAGTAAAAGACGTTTTTAGGTAGTTGTAAGTTTTCTTCAATAGCAGTGGTTGAATTATGTCAACTCTTCCTTGAAAACCAAGTTTAGACATGAATAATTTCCTGACAAAAATAGAAACCTTGGGCTAGACTAAAAATGAAACTGTACAAAATATCTTAGTTCAGGACCTAAATTACCAAGAGGTTCATCCAAAGGCTATTTGTTGTTTTGCAGATTTTTGCTTTGGCTTGATTTGAGAAGGAAACATTTGTAAAATTTCACTTGCAATAATAATAATAATATTTGGCTTAACCTGAAAAATGCAATATCTATGTCAATGGTGTTCCCACAGGCAGCAGAAGAGTTTTAAGATTTTTATAATTCTTTTTATTATTCACAAAAAGGCTCATAAAATGCCTCAATCATTCACAAATTCATACTGAATTTGTATACTAGTGTCCACATAAGAAAGAAGAAAACAAACCTCAAACCCTCTTAAAAATTCAAAAGACGTTGTGTTTAGGAAAAAAGCACTGTTTTTAAAAGGCTAAACATTTAAACACAACAGCAATGAAACATTTAACTTCTATTTAAGTAAAATAACTTGGTCTGCCCATCCTCCCATGGCAGGGGGTGGTCTCCCTTCCCATGGCAGGGGGTTGGAACTAGATGATCTTTGAGGACCCTTCCAACCCAAAGCATTCTATGATTCTATGCTCCTTATAAAACATTTCTCCATTAAAGGAAACTTTTAATTTGAGTCACACAAACACTTTTTTCCTGGATTGTCAGTGGGACAAAAATTTTTTTCCACAGCCTTAAATATTGACTGTAGAGCTAAAATGATGGAATTAGAAATTTTTAATGTAGATGAATGTGAAGTTAATTAAAAAAGTATTTAAAACTTCCCATTAATTCTATAAAAATAAAAATGGAAATTTTTTTTAACAAAACATATTTGTCAAGATATATGTGAACTTTATTCTGAGCAGTGAAGGCGGAAGGATATTATGAACCTTTTCTAACCTTTGCACCTTCTTACGTTGCTTCTGCTCCTGGGCCCACCAGCCCGCCACCCAAGCGGACATGCAGCTCTGCACTCCAGGTGCAGCACTCCCACCGTACTCCTCCTCCTGCATGGTTCTGTGGCAGACAAGTATTTGCAGCTGCTGCTAGCTGGGTTTCCTTTGGGTTTATAGGTTATCTGATTCTGTTCTGGCTTCCAGAGGGATATCTGCAGGAGGGGCTAGAGCATTTTTGTGGAAAAGGTTATCTTTCCTCTGTGATAAGTCCTTTTTCATCTTTTCGGAGGCATGCATCTGAGTGGACATTAAATCATGTCCTCTTGATCTGGCAAGTTCAGTTATTTTCAGGTATAAGGCTGTTTGGTCACATTTGCCATTCATACCTGACCAGTCACATTACTTCTCTGACCTGGGAACAGAAAAAGATCATTTCCAATGACTTGAATTCTGTTCTGTTGGAGAGCAGCATAGGCAAGAGCGACCTGTGGGTCCAGGCGGGCAGCAAGATGACCATGAGCCAGCAATGTGCCCTCATGGCTAAGAAGGCCAGTGGCATTCTGCAATGTATTACAAGGGGTGTGGTTAGTAGGTCAAGAGAGGTTCTCCTCCCCTCTACTCTGCCCTGGTGAGACTGCACCTGGAATTTTGTGTCCAGTTCTGGGCCCCTCAGTTCAAGAAGGACATAGAACTCCTTGAAAGAGTCCAGTGCAGGGCCACCAAGATGATTAAGGGAGTGGAACACCCTCCTTATGAGGAAAGGCTGAGGGAGCTGGGCCTCTTTAGCTTGGAGAAGAGGAGACTGAGGGGTGACCTTATTAATGTTTATAAATATGTAAAGGGCGAGAGTCAGGAAGATGGAGCCAGGCTCTTCTCAGTGATGTGCAATGGTAGGACAATGGCAATGTGTGCAAGCTGGAGCATAGGAAGTTCCACGTGAATGTAAGGAGAAACTTTTTCACTATGAGGGTGACAGAGCGCTGGAACAGGCTGCCCAGAGATGTTGTGGAGTCTCCATCTCTGGAGACATTCAAAGCCTGCCTGGATATGTTCTTGTGTGACCTAATTTAGGTGATACTGCTCTGGTGCAGGGGTTGTACTAGGTGACCTTTTGAGGTCCCTTCCAACTCCCAACATTCTGTGATTCTGTTTAAGACTTTACACACCTGGGTTTAGGCTTACCAATGACCTGATAATTCTCAGTCATTGTTTTGGACTAATGTTGCTATTTGATGTTTGCTTTAATCTTCCAATATAAACAATCACACTGAAATCTCATAAACAACCCCTAAAAAAAGCTAGTACAACTTTTTGTGTCCTTAGATAAGGACAGCATGAATGCAGTTGGTTTTATTTACATTTGTATAATTTAAATGTTTAAGAGATAATTAAACTGCCATGTTTCATTTGTTTTCATTAAGAACACAAAACATGGCTATTTATCCATAATTTGAGATATCTTACTCTTGCTTCTGGATGTAGCTGTGTTGTGTGTTGCTTAACCAGACTGGATCCAAAGACAAAAATTCTCTTTTTAAGGCTAGAAAGGACTACGCCTCATTTTGGTTTTAGCACATTTCAAATTTTCATTCTGGGCTAGTTACTTGGTAAATGAGCACATAGTTAAAGTTATAGTTTCAAGAAAAATGTTTGAAATATTTCTTAGAACTCTGACTTGGAGCCTATAAAGTCTGTTCTTGGAATAGAAACACAAATTGCAAAATAAAATTGAATTTGGACCCTTAATTCTCATTCATTCTCAATCCAAATATGTCTTTCCTCTGCTGTGAACCGTGGATTTCCAACAAGCAATTCTGCTTTTTCAGATGTCCTGGTATTTTTCTCTTAATTTTGCTGAGTTTCACAAGGATTTATTAATCAGGGATTAAAGCTGGATTTGGAGCCTTCTTAGAATATTTGTAGGAATGTAAATTCTGCTAGAGTATAACCAGTACTTTTTATGAAAAGGAGCTATCATGGGCATCAAAGAGAAAATGTGTGAATACAGGAGACATCAAAGTCAACAGGAAAGTGAGGGACATGAGTGAGAAAACCAAAAAGAACTTTGAACATACACCTAGAAACTGCAAAAAACCCCATAGACTCTGTGCTATGATACATTTCATCTATGGCAAGAGCTGTGTTTGTAATCAAGGTGGAGGAGTGTTCCCTCTTCACTACATTTGCCTGCTATGAACTTCTCAAAATATTTGATTTTTTGATTTTTGATTTTTTTAAAATTTTTTTTTTAGCATTTGATTAATGGATGCATTCTAACTATGAGGTCTTACCAGGACACCGTTTGCTCTTTCAGAACCATGCATGAATAGTTACTACTTCTCTAAATACGATGTATGGGTTTCTTCTCTCCTCATCTGGGTCAGCAATAAGCATGGGTGAAACGGGGTAAAAGAAGCATGAACCTCAGAAGCAAGCAAAACTGTGAGTTTGTGAAATAAAATGCTTTTTCATTTAAAAGACATTTGACCACTTGAAAAATCTCAGCGAACTTGCACATGTAAATAATGCTGAAGTTTTGCACACATGTATGCAATTAGTTAAAAGCCTATTTGCTTGTCCAAGAACATTTTCCTACAGCTGGAAATACTTCAGGGCAACGTGAGCTGAGTAGCTGCTGAGTCCTGGGGACTGTTTCCAGAATTATGGTGTCCCAGAGGTTATCACACAACAGAGGAGATGAAGTGGTTTTCAGGAAGGTCTGTAATACAGTACAATTAAGACTACATCTCTAGAAGGCTAAATAATCACCTTTTCATTTTGTGGAAGGCAGTTGAAAAAAGAATATTTTCTTTTTCCCTCTGATGGGGAGACAGGGAGTCCTTTTTCACCATTTCTGTTCTAACCAAGCCAAATGCATTTATCCCTGTTGAATGCAGGACTCAGGCAGCAGTGCAGCAACACCGCAGTACAGGGAGAAGGAGCCTTGCTCACAGGAGGAAGGAGCCTCTCAGGGCTCTATGCAGTTCCTAGCTACAGCTAGCTGAATGTTTAAACAGCTGCAAAAAGAGGCTAGGGTGGATCACTCTCTGGAGATGGCCACTTCTCTTCATTGACTGCTGTCAGAATGACTTGGCTAAGAGGCAATGCCTTTCAAATGGCTAAAACTCAGGGAGGTGAATCCCAGCCAAATGCTGCTGTTTATGTACAAATGTACAAGGATGCTGGGGATTTTTATGCAGCTGCACCAAGCCTTTTTTGTTTGTTTCATTGGTTGTTGGGGCTTTTTGGTGGTGTTTTTCTGTGTGTGTGCCAGGCACAACTGATTGCAAGGAAATGGAAGGAAGTAATGTTCTATAAAGAACCTGATCAGAAATAATGCTGAGAAGATCTATAATACATACTTGGACATTATTGAACAACGTAGGAGAATGCTGCTTACCAGACCTTTGGTGATGTTTGGACATTGCTGAAGACTAAGGAACAAAGCATGGAACTTCCTTTGAAACAGTCAGTGCTCCAGGTTGTTAGCAAGAGGAAGGGAACAGAATAAAAGCAGAAAATTACAACAAAACATGATTCAGTGCTTGGATACAGAATGTATTACAACAGGCCAATGATGAGTCTATGTCCCATGCTGGGAATCAGACTTGCCAAGGGATGTGATGGATTAGATCTCTAGCGATCTAATGAGAAGGTCAATGTCTTGAGATATGACAACAATGTAATTCTAAGAGATGAAAAGGTGAAAGAATATGAAAGCAAATGTTTTTACAGGATGAAAAAAAAATTATTAACAATTAAGCAAGGTACTTGTATTTGTTAGTATAATTTATTTTTCCATATAAAAAATATACATGTTAAAAGTTTATGACAAAAATATACATGTTAAAAGTGTAAGTAGTTCTTAATATGTATGATATTGATTCTCTGGTGAAATGCACCAGAGTAATATGGTAATGGAGTAATATGCCCCTTTATCTTGCGAATTCTTGGGAAATTATGAACATGAATCAAAATCTAAAATGAAGGTGATAAAATATTATTTTCCTCTGATTATCTAATAATTATTTTCTTAATTACTAACATAATCAATTAAAAAAAATTAGCATTTTACAGACATCTTTATTATACTCCTTATCCTGGTTACACTCTCCACCACAAACGTGCCCTTGATTTTGAGAACAAATAATCAAACTTGCTAAGTGCTAGTGGAAGTGTCCCATACATTGTAACAGGAAGGATCAGTTGTGAGACTGCAGTTGTTGGAAGGAGTGTGCTGGGCAAGGGTTTTGCCTTTCCCTGCCCTTCACCCTGCTGCTGCAAAATTAATTCCACTGGGTTGGCACTTTGCTCTCTCCCATCCCCTCACCATCGCACTGCTGGGTTTTCTTTTCACACTGCATCAAATGTGAAGCACTTCACCTCACCTTGAAGGCCCTTCAAAGCTGCACTTTCCCTACAGATCATCTATAATTCACAGAAAGTGTCATCTCTCAGCCCTGATAGGTCACTTCGACATTCACTTGTTAACATTTCAAACAAGCGCTTTCATGTCTTCTTTTGTGCTGCCTCCAAGGATCTTGCTCCACACCTCCTGAAGCTGCCTCATTACCCTCCGTCAGACACCGCTGAAAGCTCTCCCTGGCCAGGGTGCCTGTCACTGTCTCCAGACAGTGAGGCTGCTGCCAGGCTGAGCTGGCTGTGAGCTGTACTGCCCGCCCTGTCTCTCGTCTCCTCCCGAGCTGGCTGTTTCTTCTCTCATGTTGTCAGGGTTTTGTCCTTTTTTTCTCCTCTTGACTTTGTACCAAGCTTGACAAAGCGGGGTCCTGATCCGTGACTCCATGCACCATGGTAATAGTAACTTGTAAGAATAGAATGTGCTGGTACCCATGAGCTTAGATATTGAAGATGATGTGGTACAAAGTCTTGATTCAGTGTAGAATTTGTCAAAGCCACGCTTCGTGCAGTGAGACGTATTTCTGTCCCGCAGACTTCAAAGGGAGAGGACGTATATTTAAGTCTGTGGTTAATTATCTGTCTCAATCAGGCTGTTCAACAAGCTGCAATTTTGGTTTGATGAGCCACATTGCCTCAGTCTTGGCATATGCAGGCCCCTCATTGTCACCCTTGCTCCTTCGGCTGCGTGCGGACACTTTGTGGGGAGTGCCATGGGCGCAGTGGCAATTAACCATACAAGCAGGGGAGGCGGAGAAGGCTCTGTTCGAGGGACAGCGCTTGGCAAGAGGGTCTTGTCTTCCATTTGGGGTTAATTATAAATAACCTCTGGTTTTGCATAGCTGCATCCATGCACATGTGAATAGAATTACAAGGAAGCGGAAAGTGACATATGGAGATCAAAGGGAGGCTGGAGGCCTGGAGAATGAAAATTATCTAGCACCTCTAAATATGCTCAGGCAGCCCGTCATGTTACAGAACAAGAACACATTTGTCTTCTGACAGCCCTGTGTGACCTCTCTGATTTACTCTATGTACCGAATGCTGGAGCAGACTCCAGAAGAGGACAAAATGTGTTTGTACAGCAGGGCTAGGGCAAAGAAGAGCATTGTTAGTTGCTTTGAATTTGTGGAACAAAATACTTTGGGAGCAATATAGCAGTGCTGGATGTATTCTGCAGAGATGTAAATAGACAATCATGGCACTCTATAAATTTCTGTCTTATTTATGGACTGCCCAACTGATTGTAGTTTGGATTTTTTGCGGTTCAGGGTGGCGATTATGCACACTGCTCATGTGAGATTCCTATTTTAGGATGCTGCAAATGTGAATACAGAAAATAAAGTGGCAAGGAAAATTTGAAAGAAATCAAAATGAACAGTATGGGGTGAATGTGGTGTCCAGAAATGCTTAAATCTGGGCTGGGCTGAAATCTTGTGCATCTCCTGGCACAGTCAGAGAAAGTTAGGGAATCATCTGAGCTTGATTAATTTGTTGGGATCTACCAGTGACTGCCTGAACATCTATCAGGTTTGCTCTTTTGGCCAAGTGACACACCATTAAGACTATACCACTGCTGCTCCCTCCTGCCTTGTTGACTGCTCTGGCCTTTCCTGGGCAGTATTTGGCTCCAGGGCAGCAGCTGGTCACCTCTGGTGTACCCAACGCTGCGGGGTGCAGTGCTGTGACAGTACTGCAAAGATACCACCTCCTCAAGGTATTTTTAACCCTCTCTTTCTATCAATGCACAGGTTTCACCAATGCACAGCCTTTTTGGAGTCAGAAAGCCTTCAAGAATGTAAGAGAAAAGTACCTGTCTTTGTAAAGTAGCATAAAACAAGAACTTTTCCACATGCCTCTGGCCTAACTTATTTAGAAGTGTTTGTGTAGCTGCTACTTGTTTATTTAGACAGCTTAAATAAAGCTTGGAAGGAGTTATAAGGAGCATAGATTTGTTTGTATCATAATAGCAAACACTTTTTAAGATCATAATGAAGAAATACTATATTAATAACTGAAAGCAGGAAATAATCAGGGATTACCTTTAAATAAAGGATAAACAAGATTATTTCTGTTTCCCCTGCTATTTCCCGATTATCTTTCTAGATAAAATGTATCTAAAGTTTTTAAATGGTAGATGGTGCTAAAAAAGAAAAAAAGTGAAAAACATGAAGCATGGATTAAAGGATAGTGAGATGCTTCAGTTACTGACTGTGACAAATTATCTAGTAACTTAAGAAATCAAAGAGTTATAAGTTGTCTGAGTTAATTTTTATCTAACAGAAGGGCTGGTGGGCATAGAATCATAGAATCATAGAATTGTAGGGGTTGGAAGGGACCTCGAGAGATCATTGGGTCCAACCCCCTGCCAAAGCAGCTCTCTAGGACATTTCACTGAGATAGGCATCCAGACGGGTCTTGAATCTCTCCAGAGAAGGAGACTCCACCACCTCCCTGGGCAGCCTGTCCCAGGGCTCTGTCACCCTCACTGTGAAAAAGTTCTTCCACTTGTTGGTGCAGAACTTCCTGTGCTCCAACTTGCAGCCATTGCCCCTTGTCCTGTCTCCACAGACCACTGAAAAGGGGCTGGCTGATTCCCCCTGCATCCCCTGCTTAAGATAATTGTAAACATTAATTAGGTCCCCCTTAGTCTTCTCTTCTCAAGGCTGAACAGTCCCAATCTTCTCAGCCTTTCCTCATAGGGGAGATGCTCCAGGCCCTTAATCATCTTTGTAGCCCTTCTTTGGACTCTCTCCAGGAGATCCCTGTCCTTTTTATACCAGGGAGCCCAGAACTGGACACCATACTCCAGGTGGGGCCTGACCAGGGCAGAGTAGAGGGGGAGGATCACCTCCCTTGACCTGCTGGCCACACTCCTCCTGATGCACCCCAGTATCCCATTGGCTCTCTTAGCCACCGAGGCACACTGCTGGCTCATGGCCAACCTGTCATCCACCAGGACCCCCAGGTCCTTCTCCACTGAGCTCTTCTGCAGCAGGTCATCCCCCAGCCTGTACTGATACAAACGGTTGTTCCTTCCCAGGTGCAAGACTTTACACTTGCTTTTGTTGAACCTCATCTGGTTTCTCCCTGCCCAGCTCTCCAGCCTGTCCAGGTCTCTCTGGATGGCAGCGCAGTGTTCCTGTGTGTCAGCCACTCCTCCCAGCTTTGTGTCATCGGCGTACTTGCTGAGGGTGGATGCTATTCCCTCATCAAGGTCGTCAATGAAGATGTTAAACAGGACTGGACCCAACACCGAGCCCTGGGGAACACCGCTAGTCACAGGATAAAGCACAACTCAGGAAACCAATGCATTTTGTCATGTTGTTCACATTTTTGTAAGTCACCTGCAGATATTCTCAGCAGAATCTTCTCTCTGTGAATGGCTGGAGAAGATTACATTTGGAGGTCCACACCTGGAGAGGTGGTGTTGATAGACGCAAGTGAAATTGTGGAATTTTGGCTGTGAATTTCTATGGGAAGTGCACAAAGCTAATCCTCATCAATAATCATTAGTTCAAAGAAGATCCATTATTTTTTATCCATAGGGTCAAAATATGTCCAGACCCTGAGGCCACTATGAGGACCTACTGGCTCTGCCCAGCCTTCTGCAGCCCTGCCCATGAGCCCAGGAGCCCATCTCAGAACAGACCTGGGCTCCAAGTCTTTTTCTGAACTATATTTTAGGTTAACCTGTGCCTTGTCCTTGTTCCCTGGAAGGATGTTGCACCTGCGTGGTAGTCTTACTTCTAGCCCTCTATATGTCTCTATCTCTTGCAGCTCCTTCTGGGAGTCCCTGGATGGACCCTCATCCTGATTCATCACCTTGCCTCATACGGAGTTGTTAACCAAACCTCTCCCCACCACAGTGACCACAGCCCTGTGCAGATCCTGTGCATCTGTGCTTGGATGGGCACAGTCCTGCCAGCTGCAAACCAGCAATGCACCATATATCTTTGAACAGCCGGTCTCTTCTGAGCTTGGCAAATGTTCTGGTCTGTGAGTCATCCCTTTGACAGCAGTCACTTGCATGCCTGTACTCTCCTAAAGAATAAACAAACATTTTATGCTCTGACCCCAAAAGCTATATTTTAATGAGCTATTGAAAAGCCAGGGTTTCCTGCTGCAATGCATAATGTCTTGTATAGCATTGAGATAGGCCAGCTGTTTGTAAATTTTAGGGGTGTAGTACTAAAAACTGCCTTAATGTTAGGAGACTTTTCTTCTCATGGAGTCAAGGGGGGAGAGAGGAAAAAAGAGGCTTAAGTAGGTTTCTGCTCTTTAACGCTCTCTGGAGGAGACTCCCTCTCAACAGTGTCTACTAGACCCCAGGAGGCAAGGTTCCTTACTAAAGGTTTTTGTTCACCACCCCCCCCCCCCAAAAAAGAAAAAAAGAAATAAAAAGGCAGAAATATGATTGCATTGCTGTCTGGGGATTTGAATTAATCTTCTGGTAACATTACATATTGCTAAAAACACAGGAATTTGTCCATAGAAGATTGGGCTTCTATGAAAGATAAATGGCTGCTTTAGATGCTGCTGGGAGTCACAGAAGAGTGACAGCTCCAGTGACCACAAGCCACATTCAAGAGTCACTGAGTAACTCCTGCAGCACTGAGTATCTCTTGCTGACTGTTAACATGTTTCATTACAAAATTATTATTTAGTATATTGAACCAAGTTGTATTTTACATAAATAAATGTTTCATTTTGCATAATAATTACTTGTTGTGCTGTTGACTTGAGAGTCACCAATTTACTACCTTTTGCTAAAACTAACAGCCTTAGTTAGATGGCCAAAACCCTATCACTGTCCATGAGAACTGGGTGGTGTCTATCCATGTTTTATTTCTTGTTGTCAAGGGATAAAGCAATATGGAAAGAAATAAAGGTGCTTTTGAATTAAAAGATAGGGAAACCCAGCTGAAGTGTTATGTGAAGAATGAAAGGCAAACAAGTTAATAACTTGGCTTAATGCATCTCACTTTGTCATCTCAGTTAACAGTACAGTGAAGAAAAGAAATCTGTTCAATATGTACAGTAAGTAGTGAAAACAAAGGACTACTAAAAATACCAGGTATTTTGAACTTGCCATATATTTGTAGAAAGTTAAGTGGTTTCATGGCAAGTATGCAATCTATTCCTTACATTCCTTTTTTAATAAAACCTGCTATTGAAATGTATATATTTTTACTGGTGCCTACTGGTATAATGCAAAATTTGGAAAAATTAAATGAAATGGTATTTCAAATCAAAATGCTAGTTTCTTTCAGTCAGAAAATATCAAGGTTACTCTGATATGGTCCAACATTTCTTTCCTCTATGATTTTATTTCAAAATGAACCCCTGTGGCAGAAAGACATCGTTACCTGTCCATTACCTTTTTCTGTTATCATGCTCAGGTCCATTCAAATGACTGAGGCTGTGTTACATCGGGAAGAGTATCGCTCCTGACTGTGCTGCAGTACACCTACTGCTTTACTCTGGGTCATTAATGCATATTCATTAGTTTGTGTACACTCATTCTTGTATCCATTTATGTGCATACTCCCAAAGTGCACTTCAGATGGACTCGTGTGAAAATTAGAGATCAGAGTTCATGGCTATGTTCATTTTACAATGGGAATTCATTTAATCATTGTTGAAACAAACTGCTTCCTTGTATACTGAAGAAATATTTGCAGTCTTTGTGGTGAATGTTGTAGGAACCAGCAAATGACTAAGAAATAGAGATGTCCGAGGTTACATAGTTATGCATTATGTTTTCATGCTGAACTGTTTTATGCTGTCTCTAGGTAAGTGCTACCTTGAAGATAAATCTAGGTTAGTTAAAAAACAAAAGCAAAACCACAATAATAAACTTGTCTTAATTAGTGGCAACATTTTTTATGTCAGATTCCATGCATTGTGATGATGCACTGATCTGATTCGGTCTCTGTCTGGAAACTGAAGTAGAACTACAGCAGAAGATGCAGTGCCTTAAGCATAAAATGGTAGATAGGTTCTAAGATGGCTTTACAAACCAACAAAAAAAATTACAGAAAAAAATTTCTAATAAAAAATGATATAGCTCATGACTAGACATAAATTAATATATATGTAGAAGTGGTCTACATTTTTAGTACAGCAACTAGATAGCAAGCCTATTTTTTAGCTCATACTTTACATATCAGATTTTGTCCCTGAAGCCAGTGCAATTTAAATGGACTAAACTATAATTTTAGTAGCAACTGCCTTTTAAAAGGAATTGATTCATCCTTCCTCTTGCCCTCAAGTTGACTTCCAGTGCAGCCGCTCTGAAACACCATAATTTATAGAAACTGCCAATGTCGTCCATTAAATTGGTCTGCACCAAACAGTTTGCTAATGACACGGAGCCTTGTTGGCTGTTTTTAATGATTATCTCAAATAGTGTTTGATAGTCTTCTCACATTGATCACAATATTAGCTCCTTTGTTCTTCTGGCAGCAGCTGGGTTTGTCCTCTCTGGGATGCTTTCCTCCAGTGCATGTTATGGATGGACGATGATCATCCCTTTCCAGAGGAGGAATGGAGAATAAATGACCTCTACTGTTCACTTTTTCAACTGTAATCATGTTATGTAGACCATATTAGGCAGGTAGATCCTCCGCTTCATAGGATAGGTTGGAAAATATTTTACATAAAAGAACAGGCACTTCAGATCTGTTCTCAGGACACTTAGGAGACTCAGGGTGAGTGGGTGAGAATCTGGGGGGCTGGAATAGATGATAATTGCAGTGGTGGGGACATAGGTCAGGGAAGGCATTTTACTGGTCTAGACAGGAATATCCCCCAGGAAGTACTTTGTGTCAGTGCTTTTCTGTTTGACAACATTTGGACCCATCACTGAAAAAACTAATGTGGTTTAAAATTAACAAGGTGCTTGCTTCCTCTTTCTTCCTGGTGTTTACTTTGAAGTAGTTTGCTGTAAGTACCGTGGCTGAAACTGTTTAACTTCATGGTAGGCCTCATAGCCTGTTGTATGCATTTGGAGGAAGATGGTGCATTTAGTTTGCAGTTTTCTATTGCTTATTTTGTTTCCCCATGGGTGAGGGAAAGCCAGATCAGTTCCACCACTCACAGAATGGGGTTTCCCACAGATTAGGATTTGTCTTCTTCATTGCCCGACATGAACAGCCCATCCAGAGATGGGGTGGGATTCTTTCACTGACAGCAAACGAGGACTGAGGTGCATGGATCAAGCATCCCTGTGTCCTTGGCTGTTCCAAGCCTGAGAGCATTGGTAGCTGCTCACCACTTCCTAACACCTTTCTTTTTTCTGCCCTCAATATGGAGAATAGATATTATTTGAGGCAGAACTTACTGAAATACATAAAGTCTTCATGAAACTGAGAATGAAAACAGCTTTAAATGATAGAATAGTAAAGGATATTAAATTCTTCTTCAAAAGATACATATTAAAAGATGTATAAAGGGTCTTCTAATTGCCCTTTCAAGTTTTGCATGTGATGAAGCTGAGAGCACATCATTCACCAGAAGTGCCTAACACAGCATCTAATGTTCATTACAATTGATAGTCATGTGACTTTTTAAAACAGACTCAGACCCTGGTGGTATGTGTTAGATCTACATGGACAGAACCACCACCATGATGGTCTCACATCTTGTACTAACTTTTCTTCTTTCAGAGAGTACAGCATCTTTCCCATTGCTGAAACATCTGATGACAGTAATTCTCATCTTCCCCAAGAACCATCATCTGTGTGATATGATAATGATATCCAGAAACACCGTATTTCGAAGCATTTAAAGACAGGTCATGAGATTTATTGCCCTTCTAAGAAATGTTTTATTCAGAGCGCATCCACATAATTCATTACACCGTCTTGTCCTCTTGAGACAAATCTACTGCTGAGCATACAACAAACAAATGAGATATTTCTCATCAGTGGGATAACTGCCTGGAAAAAAAAATTGTCAAAAAGCAGCCTCCCAAACTCCATATAAGAAAAATACATAAAAATTCTTGAAATTATCTATCTTTCATGTTATATCATGCTTTCAGCAGGAAAATAAGTTCCAAGAGAAATATACATGAACAACCCTAATGGGACATGATCCAGAAATCAAAAAAATCCTGTTGGTTTGAGGATAGAACTGACATAAATATTCACATGATTTTTAAAAATAATACTGCATGTTTTCTTCCAAATAATCCAATTTAAAGTGTAAGATCATGTACCTCGGAAATGATAAAAAATAGTATTAGATGATTTTATGAATGTGTTGCTGTTTAAGAATGAAATAAAGAAAACAAATTGAATTTGATTCTGAAAGTTTCAAAAATTGTTATCCAACTACTGAAGAGTTCTGACTTACAGTTTTGGAAACTAAACAGAACTATTTTCTGATTCATGATGACTGTGAGTATTGCTGCAGTTTCATAGCATACTGTTAGAGAAAGTCAGCCAAACATTTCTAAAACGTTATACAGAAGTGCATTCTTCTTTTATTGTTATTAACAACACCAGTTAAATGATCTTTGAATATGGGAATCGATTTCCTAAACTGCTTGAAGACCTTAAAGATTTGTGATGGAAATAGAAATAAGTATTTTGCAATGGGTTGAAGAGTGAGGTGAACACGGAAAAGACAGAAGGTCTACTAAGAGGAAATTACTTCTTTTGTTCACTCAGCACACTTTCTGAAGCAAAGACCCAGGAACAGGGTGGGCAACAGGAGCAGGGAAGTGATCCTTCCTCTGTACTCACCACTGGTGAGGCTGCACCTTGAGTATTGTGTTCAGTTTTGGGCCTCTCACTACAAGAAGGGTACCAAGATGCTGGAGTGTGTCCAGAGAAAGGCTACAAGGCTGGTGAAGGGTTTAGAAGACAAATCTTATGAGGAGCAGCTGAGGAAGCTAAGATTGTTTAGTTTAGAGAAAAGGAGACTGAGGGGAGACCTCATTACTCTCTACAACTATCTAAAAGGTGTTTGTAGTGAGGTCATGGTTGGTCTCTTCTCCCTGGTAGCTAGTGACAGAACAAGGGGAAAATTGTCTTAAACTGTATTAGGGGAAGTTTAGGTTGGATATTAGGAAAAATGTCTTTACTGAAAGGGTTGTCAGATATTGGGACAGGCTGCCCAGGGAGGTGGTTGAGTCACCATCCCTGGAGGTGTTTAAAAGAGTAGATGATGTACTTGGTGACATGGTCTAGTGTTGGACCTAGTAGGGCTGGGTAGATGGTTGGACTTAATGTTCTTGAAGGTCCAACCTTAACCATTCTATGATTCTATGCTACTGGTGGAGAAAATGAAGATCTAACAAAAGTTGGCATAGAATATCCCATCAGCAGTAAAGGTCAAAGCAAAACAAAAAAACCCACACAGGAAATAGGAAAAAACTTTTTAACTTTGCATGTGTACATACGGCCCAATACTCCCCCTCCTGCCCCTCTCACCCCATTTTTGCCTATGCATGCAAGTATTTATGTGTTTTCATGTTTGTATGTGAAGGCTGATGCACAGAGCAAAGCACTGCCTCCTTCTCTTGAGAATAGAAGCATAGCATGAAAGACAGAGTAAAAAAAAGGCAGTAATGCTAGCTTTAAAGAACCTGGAATTGACGTAGGTAAGAGAAACTATGATGTGCTGCAGTGATGTGTTCTTCCAGGGGGCAGAATATAAGTTCTTCAGCAGAAATAGAGACTTGGAATTCTCTCCTTTTACCCAGACATTTATTTTCACATACTTTCAGGAACTTAATAGCCTTGGAGGCTTCTGTCCCTCTTTCATATTTCATTAAAATAGATAAAAATGTCTATAGAAGTTACTACCTCTTTAGGAAGCCAGGCTGAAAAATGGATTTAAGGTGTCTAATTTGTGCACTTGAATGGAAGAATGGAAGAAAAGTTTTGCCAAAAAAATATTAGCAATGTTGAGAAGAATGCCTTAAACATATCCAGAAGTGGAAACAGTGGTCCCTGAACCATCAAGATTGTTTTCTAAAATATTTTAAAGTGGTTTTATCTTTTAGATTTATAGAGAATAATGAAAAGTCTGTCAGCTAGGACTTTGGATCAGTGATTACAGTCCATCAACAGCTGTACATGTGAAATGGCTTTGTAACCTAGTGATCCATCTCCAGTAGTGTCTGTTGGTATGCTTAAGAAATCCAGGACATCAAGAGCCTTTCTCACATGCTCGCCTAGCTTCACATTCCAGCTTTAGCAAGGAGATGGTAATAGAATCATAGAATGGCATGGGTTGGAAGGGACCCCAAGGATCATAGAACTCCAATCCCCCTGCCACAGGCAGGAACACCAACCTCAGGCTGGATCTACACAAGGTTGCGCAGGGCCCCATCCAACCTGGCCTTGAACACTTCCAGGCATGGGGCATCCACCACCTCTCTGGGCAGCCTGTTCCAGTGCCTCACTATTGTATCTGTGAAAAACTTCCCCCTAATGTCTAATCTGAACCTTCCTTCCTTTAGCTTTAATCCATTCCCCCTTGTCCTGCCATTTTCTACCCTTTTAAAAAGCTGATTCCCCTCCTGTTTTTATGCTCCCTTCAGGTACTGGAAGGCTGCAATGAGGTCCCCCTGCAGCCTTCTCTTCTCCAGGCTGAACAAGCCCAGCTCCCTCAGCCTGTCCTCATAGGGAAGGTGCTCCAGCCCTCTAATCATTTTCGTGGCCCTCCTCTGAACCCTCTCCAACAGTTCTGCATCTTTCTTGTACTGGGGCCCGCAGATCTGGACACAGTACTCCAGATGGGGTCTCAGGAGGGCAGAGTAGAGAGGGACAATTACCTCCCTGTCCCTGCTGGTCACCCCTCTTCTGATGGAGCCCAGGATACCATTTGCCTTCCCAGCTGCAATAGCACACTGCTGGCTCATGTTAAGTTTCTCATCTACCAGAATTCCCAAGTCCTTCTCAGCAGGGCTACTCTCAAGGAGCTCTTCTCCCAGTCTGTAAATATGTCTGGGATTCTTCAGGCCCAAGTGCAACACCTTACACTTGGCAGTGTTGAACCTCATTAGGTTCACCCGGGCCCACCTTTCCAGCCTGTCAAGATCCCTCTGGATGGCTTCCTTTCCTTCTGTGGTGTCAACCACACCACTCAGCCTGGTGTCATCTGCAAACTTGCTGAGGGTGCACTCAATTCCATCATCGATGTCACTGATAAAGATGTTAAAGAGCACCGGTCCCAAGACAGACCCCTGGGGGACACTGCTTGTCACCGGCCTCCACATGGACATAGACCCATTGACCCTTTGTCTATGTTCGGTCATCCAGTTTCTTATCCACTGGATGGTCCACCCATCAAATCCACATCTCTCCAATTTAGAGATAAGGATGTGGTGGGGAACTGTGTCAAAGGCCTTGCACAAGTCCAGGTAGATTACATCAGTTGCCTTCCCTTTATCTACCAATGCTGTCACTCCGATGTGATAGAGAACCTTAAAAACAAAATGTGTCCTCTCTCTCTCTTTTCCTTGTGCAACAAACTTATGCATTAAGAGCACAAGAACAATTGAGAAAAGGGAGAAACCAGATGCGAATTATTCATCCCTGTCTGTATCCTTCTGCATTCCTGGGAGACCAGAGAAAACTTAGAAGACCTTATCAACGTGTTCATCTTGCTTTAGCAGGTTCAAGAGTTGGTGAAAGCACTTGAAAATGTACTTTTGACAATAACCCATGAATTTGTAAGAAAATTTCTCACTTCACTGGAATATATCTTTTCCACACTGCCAGACCTCTTTTCAGGAAATACACAAAAGAGTAGGCCAGAGAGGAGGAATGGAAGGCTTTTTTCAACAAGCAATTTCTTGGTGAATTTAGAAACAGAAAATATGCTTCATAGAGGCCAAAGTCAACACCATTCTGATCCCTATACCAATTTGCAAAGCTGCTTCCTCGCAGGAAAAAGACGGGGAAATGTAGCTACATATTCCAAGAAGTTCAATTACTTCTGTGACAATTGCAGACCTCAATGTTATCTGAAACACAGAGCAACAGCAATTATTCCTGTCTTGTTTCATAGTAAACAACATGGATAAGATAAACAAATGTATTGACAAGGAAGCAGTCTTCCAAAGCTAAGAACGGTTTCTTCCCTGAGAAAGCTCTTGCAGTCCAAAAATTGTGTCAAAATAAGCTCTACCTTTTTAATAGAGAACATTTTGAGTGTCTAATCATCTTTTAGGAGTGGGTTGCTCTATATTTTTAGGTATTCAGAATGTGAGACAAACTTCGATGATTGTTGAAGTATATATTGAAGTAATTCGAAGAGCTCCATAAAAAATTGTGCTTTTTTCCCCCAGATTTTAAAGGTTTAAATTAGGTGCTTGATATTATTGTTGGGAATTTACTTCAAGTTTGAAGCTGTTAATTAGTACAAGTATGGATTTAATTTTTGTTCCTAGAGAAATGTGTCTACATTCTGCTGTCAAAAAAAAAAATATTAAAAAATAAATAGGCAATATCTACATCATTCAGTATACTGCTTTGTTAAGGGTCAAAACTAAAATTTATGACAGATCCATAGTATAAACTCTGGGCAGTAGTGAAGATTCAGATTTATCTATGGTAGAAACAGATGTGAATAAATAATGTACCATCTAGAAAAACAGGCAAGAGGAATTGAACAGCATGATTAAAAAATTGCATTATGGTCTCCAGACATTTGTTTTAATATCAGTTATTTACTTGACATCCCAATCCACCAAAACAGAGAAAATTTCAAACTCTACCCAGTGAGAATAATAAATGAAAGAATGCTTTATTGCACACAAATTTTAAGAGACTTTGAAGGAACAAACAAGACATAAATGTTAACAAATTAGTATATTTACAATCTCCAGTTGTTAACAAATGTGTATATATCTTTGTAATCTCCATTTCACATATCTATCCAAATTATCTTTGTTATTGACTCTTGAAATGACTCTCTTTGCATATGGGTAACAGAGATTTCCAGTACTTTACTGCTAAAATCCCAAATCTTCAAACTATCCCACTTGATCAAACTTAGTTTTTCCTGCTCCAGGGCAGGCAAGTCAGCTGCAGACTATTCTAGGGTTGGGTACAAGAGCAGGAAATAATACCACATTCTGTATTTATAGTGCTTGACTTGTTGCTGTGGTGGTTTGACCCTGGCTGGAGGCCAGATGCCCATCAAAGCTGCTCTGTCACTCCACTTTTTCACTTGGACATGGGAGAGGCTTAGGAGTTGATAAGGACAGGGATAGCTCATTCTGCAATCAGCGTCGCAGGCAAAACAGACTCAACATAGAATAAAAATAAAACCATCTAGTTTATTGCACTACACACACAGAGAGAAACCAGAGTTGGATAATGAGAAGTACAACCAGGTCTTAAAATACCTCCTCCCACCCCTCCCTTCTTCACAGACTCAACTTTACTCATGATTTCTCTCCCTTCTTTCCACCCAGTGCCACAGGGGGAGATGGGGATAGAAGTTTTGATCAGATGCTCGCAAGTTGCTTTCCATCTTAGCTTGGGGGGCATTCCTCACACTCTTTCCCTGCTCCAGCGTGGGGTCCCACCCACGAGAGACAGTCCTCCACGAACTTCTCCATGAGTCCTTTCCCATGGGCCTTCACCTCTTCACTAACTGCCCCAGAGTGGGTCATTTCTATGGGGTGCAGTCTCTGAGGCCCAGACTGCTCCAGCCTAGTCCCCCATAGAGTTAGAAGTCCCCCAGCAAACCTGCTTTGGTGTGAGCCTCTCTCTGTAGGCTGCAGGTCCTGCCAAGAGCTTGTTCCATCTCAGTCACACTGTCTTCCATATTTCTCCACCTGCTTCAGCATAGGGTCTCTCAATGGGCTGCAGGTGGGATCTCTGCTCTCCATCATCTTTCCTGTGCTGCAGGGGGACCACCTGCTCCATCATGGTCTTCTCCATGGGCTGCAGGGAAATCTTTCTCTCTGGTGCCTGGAGCAAGACCTCCCCCCCTTCTTCACTGACCTTGGTATCTGCAGAGTTCCTTACATCTTCTCACTCCCTTCTCTGGTGGAAAAAAGCAGCTGCTTGCATTTTTTTCTCTCTTAAATGTGATTCCCAGAGGTGCTATGACCATCACTGGTGTTCTCAGCCTTGGTCGCTGGTGGGTCTGGCCTTGAGCCCACATGGTATTTACTCTGTTGGACCCGCAGAAAGCTTCTAGCTGCTTCTTGCAGAATCTACCCCTGCAGCCCCCCATCTCCATCAGACACCTGCCACGCAAAACCACAACAGCCCCAGAAGCACAGAGAAAGAACATTTATGAGGGCAAAAAAGACAGACCTCACTTTGGTTCGTTTAGGTGGAAAACACTATAAGCTTGCAGGAAAATACAGTGGAATATCAGAAGGAAATAGGAAGAAAATGGGTGGGTGGTGAAAACACATAACACTGAGTCTTATGAGAAGATTAATCCTCTAGAAACATCTGATGGCAGTTTCCTCTGCTTATTTTTGATGTGGTTATTATGACAAAATTAATTTAGTAATTCACTCAGTAACCATATGGCAGTTCAATTCAAAGATATTTTAGTCCTCCAATCTTTACTTTTACAGTGAATACCAGAAGCATGAGTGACACAGTCTTCACTATAAGGCAGAGGAATAACCCCTGTGCTGGGTGTTGTGGCTTTGTGCAGACTTGTGCAATTAGGAAGAGGTGCATAGTGGTTGTACTGAAATCAGAAGAGGCCCGTGTTTCCTACTGTTTTCTTTGTATTGAAACTGAGTCCAAATGTAGCATTTAAACCTATTTTCTTGAGCTTTTCATTTTATATGGATAATTAACTTCAGAATTACTGAAAAGCGATAGAACGTTTTGATTTGACAAAACGTTGTGTGGTACTTGCAGAGATTGGTCTTATTCAAGGAACATTATTATGTGTAATGATACATGTTGTGGTATTATCCATGGCTATGCACTTTGAGGTGCTCCAACATCACCTCACTCACAGCCACAGATGCTTTGAGGTATACCTTCTCCAGTGTGGACTTATCCTTGGGCCACAGGGGGTATACCTACTGCAGGGGTATACCTGCTGCAGCACAGACATAGCCACGGCTACAGACGCTTTGAGGAATACCTGCCCTGGTGTGGACTCGTTCATGGCCACAGAGGCTTCAGAGTGTCCTGATCAGCAGTACAGCACTACAGCAAGCAGCAAAGGCAAAAAGCAGCCACTAATGAGCCCTAGATACTAATTTACAGTAAGGCAAGCAAACACTGTGGCAAGAACAGAACCTTGCTGATTGTCGTAGTTAATTTTCTTTCTGGTAGCTGGGGTACTGCATTGCTTTGGATTTAGGATGAGGATAATGCTGATAACACCCCGATGTTTTTAGTTGTTGCCAGTCAAGGGATTCTCAGCTTCTCACACTGCCCTAATAACAAAAAGGCAGGGGAGACCCAAGAAGCTGGGAGGGACACACCTCCCACCAAGAAGCTGGGAAGGACAAACACAGGACAACCGACCCAGAAAGATCAAAGGGATATTCCATACCATAATACATCATGCTCTGTATACAACTGGGGGTTAGCTGGGAGGTGGGGCAGCTTGGGAACTAGCTGAGCATTGACTTTGGGTGGTGAGAAATTGTGCTCTTCATTCCTCATTTTGTATGTTCTTTTATCAGTTTAGTATTTGTATTATTGTCTTACTTATCTGTCCTATTAAGCTGTCTTTATCTCAACCCATGAGTTTTAAATTTTATTTTATTTTTCTCTTTTTGATTCTTTCCCCTGTCCTTCTTCACTTTGAAGGTTGAACAGGTTGCCCAGAGATGTTGTGAAGTCTCCTTCCTTGGAGATATTCAAGTCACCTGCATGTGACCCTGTGTAAGCTGCTAGGTGATCCTGCTTTAGCAGGGGGATTGGACTAGATGATCTCCAGTGGTCCTTTCCACCCTTCCAGTCCCTACCGTTCTGTGGGATTCTGTGATTCTGTGATGTCACTGGGGAGGGGGTGTGTATATGTGTGTGTGAGTGAGTGAATGGCTGTGTGATTTTTTAGCTGCTGGATGATTAATAGCTAAACAGCAATAAAAGCTATAAATTTGATCTATCACATTCCATTAAAATCTGTCATTATCTTGAAACCTTCAAGCCCTATGTTTGGCATCAAAAAGGACTACCATGTGGTTTAACTCCAGCTAACAACTAAGCACCATGCAGCTGCTCACTCACTCCTCCCCTATGGCACGAGGGGAGAACTGGAAGTGCACAAGTGAGAAAACTCGTGGGTTAAGGCAAAGATGGTTTAATAAGTAAATCAAAAGCTGCACTTGCAAGGAAAGCAAAACAAGGAATTAATTCACTACTTCTGATCAGTTGGTGGGTGTTCAGCCATCTCTAGGAAAGCAGGGCTCCACTGCAAAGACAAACACCATCACTCTGAATGTCTCTCTCTTTCCCTTCTTCTTTCCCCAGCTTTATATGTTGAGCATGATGTCATATGGTATGGAATATCTCTTTGGTCAGTTGGGGTCAGCTGTCCCAGCTGCGTCCCCTCCCAGCTTCTTGTGCACCTCCAGCCTACTTGCTAGTGGGGTGGTGTGAGGAGCAGAAAAGTCCTTGTCTCTGTGTAAGCCCTGTTCAACAGTAACAAAACCACCCCTGTGTTATCAGTGTTGTTTTCAGCACAAATCTGTAACATAGCCCCATACCAGTTACTGTGGGGAGAATTAACTCTATCCCAGGCAAAGCCAGCACATATGACATTCAAGGAATATTTACATTTCCAATACATGCCATTTTTGTTTTGTTTTGTTTTTTGGTTGTGAAGAATAATTCACTGTCAACTACCTGTTTCTGCTAAGCTTCTTTCACAAAAGGTTTCTCAGGTCCAGGATGAAGCTTCAGATGGATCTCAGTAAGAACAACAATGTCAACCTATCTTCAGAAGAAGAAAAGTCCAGTCAATGCAGTTCACTCAGCATGCCAAAGATTAGGACTCAATTTTCTGTTTTAAAGAGTCTACCATATCCTGGGAGATGCCCCTATCCCTAGATTACCTAGTGGTTTCTCTTGCTCACATACTCAACAAAAGAATTAAAAATCCCCAAACAAATAAAAAACGAAAGCTGCAAATGACATTAAATTAGTTCAAAGTAGCTGGCTGAGGTTTCTAGGCCAGTATATCAAGATGGCACAGAAATGCCTGCACCCATACCATCAAGCACTGAAAAGCTGCGTTGAAACCTTCACAATTTTAACTGGAAATGGGTCCTAATGTATGACAGGTCCTGTGCTGTGCATGGGATAGTGCTGTGTGGTCACTGCTAGGGTTTGTTTTAGCATTCTTAAAAATTCAGATGATTTTGTTTCCTCTCTTGGGGATGTTGCTTATTACTGTTAAATTCCCAAGGAGAAGTATAGCCTAAAAATATCTCTGCACAAGAGAACTGCTAATCACTTGAATTGATCAAGGAGAGACTCAGAAAAAAAATTGGTGGGATTAGTTTAAAAAGTTTACATGCAGCTTTTCAAACAGTGGCTCATACTGTTTCCTTCAGTTGTGAGGTTAGACATGAAATACAACTGAACTAGGAAAGGTGCCTGAATATTTGAAATAATTTTGTAATATTTACTGAGACAGTAATGTATTTTGTTTCACTGGCCTAGCTGTCTATAAGCTTCCATTAAAATCTGAGGACCAAGTAGCTATGATCGTCTAACATGAATGCTCATAAAAAATAACAATATAGAGTATAATTTTAATTTATACTTGTAGTAGTGCTCATGTATAACCCAATCGAGAAACAGAAAAAAATGCTATACATTTTGATTACTTGTAATACTTATAATTCATTACAATTACTCCCTTCTTCCAAATAACTAGCAATAGGACAAGAGGAAATGGCCTCAAGTTGTGTCAGGGGAAGTTTAGGTTGGATATTAGGAACAATTTCCTTACCATAAGGAAGGTCAGGCATTGGAACAGGCTGCCCAGGGAAGTGGTGGAGTCACCATCTCTGGAGGTGTTCATAAAACACACAGATGTGGCACTTTGAGACGTGCTTTAGTGGGCATGGTGGTGTTGGGTTGACAGTTGGATGATCTTGAAGGTCTTTTCCAACCTTAATGGTTCTATGATTCTATGATAAGTAGTAGCATTCAGATAATAAATAGTAATCTGTTTTGTATCCATTTTTTTGCCTATTGTGTTTCTCACAGAGCCATTACTGTCTACTATTTTCAGAAGATCTAGTAAGGAATTTCTTATTATAATCTTGTAATATATTCTTGGGAGAACAGGGAGTATTTGTGTTTGCCTCTTTCATCTTTGTAAAAAACCTTGTGGAGGGCGTTCACAGCTGCTACTTAAGATATTTCCATCTTGGACTGTATGGTATAACCTCTTTCTTAAAGGAGGATCATTGATTTTTTCCTTTCTATATAGCAAAAGACCCTGATGGCTTCCTAACTACTAACATTTATTATGAACTATGGAGCATGTCCCAGTTCAAAGTCTTCTGATGATTCAGACCAGATTTTGACCAGGCTTTAAGACACAATATAGACGTTAAGTGGAAGAAAATTCCAAACCCTTCACAATCTTCTAGATACTATTCCACAAGAGGAAGGAGAGAATAAATTATTCATTGTGAATCATTCAGCTTGCCCTGATAAGCAGTCTTTCGTAGTGTAACAACTTTAAATGAACTGCTCTCCATCCCTCCTCCCAAAAGTGACACCAGTTCTTAATGCATAGCGACACTCAATTAACATGATAGGCAAATGACCTAAATGCTAGATATGGCAAACTGAAGACAGCACATTGCTTTATACTTGTGAATATTTTATGGATATACTTTCTTTTCTACAATCAAAAGGAAGAGATCTTCCAGGGTTTTTTTTTTGTGTTAAAAGGAAAACAAGAATCAGATCAAAACCATGTTCATTGTAAAGCAGTTTAGTACTGAGGGCATTCTCTTAGAATATAGCAATACCTACCTGTAAGCAGGTAGAGTGCAAAGATCACTAGGCTATTAGCTATTCCACAGTGAAGTCATCTCTTTTTATTTCTTTGCAATAACAATTCTAACCTGAAAACCCTGGAAAGATGAAAATCATTGAAAAAAGCACCTTTTTTCCACAAACACTTTTGATTTCAATCAGTTGGCATTTTCAGAGAGCAAGCTACTTTGTGGGAAAATGTCAGAAGAGCTTTTGATCCCAGGCTTGGAAGTCAGTACTGTTTCCATACTTAAAATATGCATTTTGCATATTGAATTTGGCTGTTTTACAATCTGTCACCTTTCCTTTTTCTTCCCCCTCCTTGCCTTTCTATCTCATATGTCTACTGTCTTTATTGCCACACTTGACATGGGAGTGATCACGTACTTGTGTGCAAGGACTTAATAATTTGCTATCATAGCATGCTAACACAGCTTCCATGTAACTCACAGCATACAAAACCACCCTCTCTCTCCATTACTTATAGATAAAACTAAGGAAAGCTTTCCACTGATCTTAATACTTTGTGAAAACAGACCTGGATTTTACAGGTTTGAACAGGTTAGTGCAGGGCTATTACTCTAGCTGAATGTAAATGCCATCAATCAGCTTCACAGTTTTCATCCATTGTGAATGATTCATCAGACTTTAATTCTTTGTTTCTCTGCAGTCACATTTTTTATCCTATAAAACTCTCCTGGCTAAGCTCATGTTGACCTGCAAGGTGAAAACTTTTGCCGTTGAGAAATGTCTTCACTTTTTCTTTTGCAGACTTTTTTTTCCCCTCCCTCCCATTTTTGCAGATGTCTTTTTTCCTAAATGGGCATTTTCTAAAGTTTGGTAGAATCATAGAAAAGCAAATAGCTGACAAATAGCTATATGGAAGGGTGTTCTGGATGGCATACTGAACGCCCACCTGGGAGAAGAGGTCCTGCCTTCTTCCACAGGCTTCCCACATAGCCCTAACAGGTCACTTAATTGCTTTGGGAGATGTGATTCTACTTTCATTTCTAGCTTGTCTAGACTATGAGGACTCCAGGGTGGTCGTTACATTTACATACATTCCGTAATATGCATGAGTTCCCCATAGCTTGGTCTGCACCCCAGTATTAATTGTAAAGACAAAGATCATGTGGATCCTGATGCTTGATCTCCATATTTTCTTTCCAGGCTCTGGTGTGTAGATTACAATTTCAAGCAAATTCTGTTTTAATAGTTCTGTATTCTCAAATATTATCAGTTTGTGGTTGAAATCACTAGCACAGTGCTGCAGCCAATTGCAGACAATATTTATTCTGTACTGTTGCTTCAGTGAAGTACCATAGATTTGCTCTACTTAGGATCTTCCAAATTGGCAATCTACAGTGAATTGATAGAAAAATGCAAGTGGCCCTCCCTGAGGCAACCAACCAGGAGACAGTGACGTCTGGCACATTACTACGGCAGTGTGTACAATGGATTTCAGGTTTCTCCCCATTGATTTCCCATCTGAAGCCACTGATCCATCCCTGGCTACAACTGCAATGCCATCACAGGAGCATTCAGTGACAGGCCCTGGCGCTGAACTTACTGTCTTCCCTCAACCTATTGTCTCAGGGCTGACATCCTTGAATCAGGTCTCACCTGCCTTCTCAGTCCTGTTTGACAGACTGCATGGCTTTAACAACCAGTATCTAAAAGTTTCATCAAATGGCATTGTGAAAAATTATTTTGAGGACAGTCTGCCCCTTCAAAACTGCCATAATTCAGTGTGTTACAACATCAGTCTGATCAGTCTGGATCCATTTGGGCTGACCCTAGGCTACCCTACACTACTTTGATACCATGCAAGCTTTGAACTGTGCTTTCTTAGAGGTTTCATAAATCCAAGGCAACTCCATTTATGTACAGAGACATTTGTGTAACAGTTGTCTTCCCTCTTATTTTTGGCCTTGAAAAAATGGTTCTTCCCCTAGTTAAGTTTTTCTTCTTCCTTTTGTTTTGCAGAACATCATGTCTTATAGATGATCCATGCTTTTAAAACACTCCATGCTGTACAAAATGTGCTAACATGCAGTTTTAGTTATTCACCATTTGGAATGACAGAAGTATAGATACACCAGTGTTAGCAAAATCTTGTTACATTGAGGCTGCCCACTAAAAAGAGGGGAAAAGTTAGGAAGGCAGGATTTTATAAAGATGCAAGTTATACCATTTGCTCTTCTTTATTCTTTACATTTCCGAAATTAAAGTAGGGGGTGCACTTTTCCTTTCATCTGGCACTTTATGAGCTTTCACACAGAGTTCCTCTGTTTGACATTCCCCAGGCAGCAGGCACCACTGTTGTAAGGCTAGGGTAGCCTGAGACAAGCCGTAGAGAAATTTCTGGTTTTGCCTCTCTCCATGGATGCCCCTTGCAAGGCTTCAGCATCACCTAGCATCCCTTTGGAGAACTGCCATTTTTCAGTCCAACCGAAAGTTCCTCCAAGAGCTGTCTTTCTCTGTAGGAGGCTAAGAAAAAAAAAAGCAGTGGGAAAATAAGTTTGGGCGTCTTTAGGCTTCTTAACACAAGTTGTTGTTTTGGTTTTTTTTAACACAAGAGCTTGTGTCCCATATTGACAGTGAAACATAAGCATGCCAGGCTTAGCAGGAGGATGCATCTCACTGTCTCTGCCTTTCCTGTTTGGCACTGGGTGTCCCTGGTTCATTAAGGAATGTAGTGTCCACCTTTGCTCCTCAGTAGAGACTAGCAATGCTCCTCTGCAGGCAACAACACTTGCAGTGAAGTCTGCACTCTGAGTGTCTTCACAACCCAGCCCAGCACTGCTCCATCTATGTCATCACCACGTACCTCTTGGTGAGGTACCTTCCCCGACACTGCAGCCACCTGAGAGGCTGAAATCCTCCTGAGGTGGCCCCTGAGCTCCCTGGGAATTCAGGTTGGCTCCCCAGAGCAGGAGGCAGCCAAACAGTTACGGAGACATCTCTCTCCCTTTGTAAATCCCATGTATCTCAAAACTCCTTGGGGTATCCCTAGCCACATAACTGCTCTCTGAGCCCTCTCAGGCTAGTCCTCTGTCAACAGTTTCACGTGAAACCTTTCTATCCTTCTCAGGGATCATGCATGGGGCCTGATAATGTCAGTGCTCCAGAACTTCTTTTTTCATAGGGCAGGTAAAATTATTTTCTTCACCCTTGAGATGGCAGCATATGTTTTTTCCTCTAAGATCTGAGTGGGCCCTGTGCCATAATATAATCTGTATTGACATCCCTATGGTCTTAAACTTGCCTATGCCTATAGCTCTTCTCTGGTGAATACTCTGGCTGGCAGCTCTGTACTTTGAGTGCACTTCTACCCCTTAAGCATGTGTGACAGAAAAAAGCAATTTGCAACCCTTCTAAAAGCAACTATTCCATAGATATCCAAGTTGACTACAGAACGACTCTACACAAACAATATACCCTTTGTAAGCATCTTTCTTATCCCACTTGAATTGGGCTTGTGATCAAAATCTTGAAGAATCCGTTGCCCTCTTTTTTCTCTTCTTCCCCACATTTTATTTTCCATAACGTGGATCTATATCTGTTATTCTAGAATTGTTCATATTGCTTGAATAACTTTCATGATAAGTGGAGATTTCTGAGAAAACATCTAATGACCGTACATTTCAGGGACTATGGTATCCATCCATCCTGGAGGACAGGCACGAAGAATAGCCAATTCCACAGTATTGGACAGTCTTTTATTTTTTAAATATATTAGAGTTGAGGGAATGAATTCTCAATGTGAACTAGAAAAGAAATCAGATGTCAAAGAGATCAATTTAAAATTTGTTATTATGAGAGTGTATTTCCATGGAAGTATTTGAATAGTTTGATTAGGTTTAGCTTTTTTTTCCCTTTTCTTTGTGATGTCTTCCTCTCCAGCCCCAATTTTGGCATTCTGGTTTTAGCAATTACAATGATATGCTAACAAATATTTTTATCCATTATGTAACCTCTTGGCAGAGCTTGTGTCTCTATGAGGGAGAACCGATATAGAAATTGAGTGTGAAGGAAATTAGACAGTGTGTGGGAGCTGGCTTGGGCTTGCAAGGGCGACCAAGTCTAACACCACCATCAGGTTATTGAATGAAAGAGTGTAGATTCAGGGAACTGAAATGCATCCTCACCACATGTCAGAAGTTTGCTGGACTGCTCTGTTTTAATAAACAAACTATTCTGATGATAGAAATCCAAATTTGCTTTAAAGTTTATCATGACTTATTTTAGTTTGTGTTGATTATTGCCACTTTAGGAATAGGATCAATAAAGACTCTGTAAAGTGTAGACATCAGTCTGTAATCTACACTGCAACTCTTAGAGGATGTTAATTCCCAAATGAAGCCACCTTTAGCAGGCTGCTCAATGGAGTAGTGATTTCAACAGTAGGTGATTGACATTAAGATCCATCCAGAGATGGGCTTTTTGAGTGGAAGTGTGTCCAATGAATATTATCCTCTTAAAAGTGTTTAAAATTGCTACCTTTGTACATAGTTAAAATGTTTTGCATAAGTTCCAGTGCATTTAACTTCTCGATTTTATACTTCATAGTTATTGAGTGAAGATATACTTTAAGGTTTGGACCCTACAAAACAAGCTTAGTAAATAGGATATATCCATGAGAAGACTATGAGATTAATACCCACTGTGCACTGCTAATGGAGAAAACTGGATAATGGGATAATCTCCAATACAATACCCAGACATAGCTCAATGTGGCAAAGATGTCAGACAAGATAATGTAGCATTTGCATTTGACTCTACTGAAAAGATTTTTTTTCTTCCTTTTCTTATTATTGTTTGCCTTCCATGGGCTATGGAGTCAATTCAGCAAAACGATCTTTAATTAGCCCATTGGGGGTTGGACCCAATCATCTCTCAAGGTCCCTTCCAACCACTACAATTCTGTGAGTCCATGATGTCCTAAGATAAGATTACACAACTCCCTGTTGAGAGTATGAAAATTTTGCATCTTTGGAAGGGATGCAGGAAAATTGCTGACTGTAGCATGTTGTTAAGGATCAGTGAATATTTGACATGGTTTATTTGGCTAATCCTCCCTTCTCTTAAAAGGTTTTTGGAGTGGAAGGGCCAAGGGCAAACTTTATGTCAACAAGTTAAAGATAGCTTACAAAGTTTTCCTGGAATTGAATTTTGGGCTACAAGAGATTCCGAAAGGAAATTCAGCAAACCAGAATAATCTATGTGCACCTCTTCTGAAATTTATTTTAAAATGCATACTCCTGCACTGAAGTTACAAAGGGGCATATGCACAAAGGCAGTCTTCTGTTCCAGGGGTGACTTTTAAGAGAAACTTAGCAGCTTTCTTTTCCCAACTGTAATGTGAAAGACCAGTCCAAGATCAGAGATGTTACCTCCTGCTTTGGGAAGAAAATGCTTCAGTTTGTTTTTCAGTGATTCTCATATAAACTCTATCATTTTATAGCAAGATTTTTGCAGGTAATCCCAATATGAATTTATGAAATACATGTACTAATGTGGAATTGATTGGAGGAATGGGGTCTGATCTCTACATTGTGCGACCAAATGCTCAGAAGATAGGAAGAATGATGTGGCAAACTTTATCAGGGCAAATGTAACTGAGATTAGAGCCATTCTTGCATACAGCTTGGTGTAGATCTATTCTATCTGTTAGTGATTTATGATAGTATGGGAAATGCTCCTTGGACAATGGAATTGTTTTTCATAGAGTGAACTAAAAACATTCACTCAGTTATTTTTAAATTGTTTTGCTATAAATTAAATTGGAATTAAAAGCTTTTAATTCTTTCATTCTCATGGTACGAGAAGTTTTTGCAGTTATGCCTGGATTCATCGGCAGTTGGCTAGCCAAGGTCAAACGGATACAGTACAGTCCAGATTGCTCCAGTGTTAGTAAGCAGAATCATGGAATCATAGAATCATCAAGGTTGGAAGAGTCCTCCGAGATCATCCAGTACAACTGTCCTCTTACCACCTATATTACTTTCTAGCAAGAGTTGGTAATTTCTCAAATTTCTGTTGATGAAGCCCTTCTACCTACTCAGTGCTCATCTATGGGGTATTATTGTGTTTTTGTGTGGCTGGGTTCTGGTGGAGAAGCGGGGCTGCAGGGGTGAGTACTGCAAGCAGCAGCTAGAAGTTCTCTGCAGGTCCAACAGAGTAACCTCAAGGCTAGACCTGCCCCTGACCAAGGCCAAGCCCATCAGCGACAGTCACAGCGCCTCTGGGAATCACATTTAAAAGAAAAATAATGCAAGCAGACAATTTTTCCCACCAGAGAAGGGAGTGAGAAGATGTAAGGTACTGTGCATTCGTCATGGTCAGTGAAGATGGTGGGGGAGCAGAGGAGGTGCTCCAGGCACCAGAGAGAAAGATTTCCCTGCAGCCCATGGAGAAGACCATGATGGAGCAGGTGGTCCCCCTGCAGCACAGGAAAGATGATGGAGAGCAGAGATCCCACCTGCAGCCCATTGAGAGACCCTATGCTGAAGCAGGTGGAGAAATATGGAAGACAGTGTGACTGAGTTGGAGCAAGCTCTTGGGAGGACCTGCAGCCTACAGAGAGAGAGGCTCACACCAAAGCAGGTTTGCTGGGGGACTTCTAACTCTATGGGGGACTAGGCTGGAGCAGTCTGGGCCTCAGAGACTGAACCCCATAGAAATGACCCACTCTGGGGCAGTTAGTGAAGAGATAAAGCCCTGGGGATTCAGCTTTCAGAGATGTTTGTGGAGGACTGTCTCCCATGGGTGGGACCCCACACTGAAGCAGGGGAAGTGTGTGAGGAATGCCCCCACTAAGAAGGAAAAGCATTTCTGAGGAACTGATCACTTTGTCCCTGTCCCCTGCTGTGACACTGAGTGGAAAGAAGGGAGAGAAATCATGAATAAAGTTGAGTCTGTGAAGAAGGGAGGGGTGGGAGGAGGTATTTTAAGACCTGGTTGTACTTCTCATTATCCACCTCTGGTTTCTCTCTGTGTGTGTAGGGTAATAAATTAGATGTTTTTCTTTTTTTATTTCATGTTGAGTCTGTTTTGCCTGTGATGCTGATTGCGGGATGATCTCTCCCTGTCCTTCTCAATATATATTCTCTCCCCTGTCCAGCTGAAAAGGGAAGTGATAGAGTGGCTTTGGTGGGCATCTGGCCTCCAGCCAGGGTCAAGACACCACACAAAGTTTTCAAAATTGTCTTGCAATGAAAGTTAAAGTAAACTTGCTGATGATTTGTTAGGATGTGTATTGTCCATTTTATGCATAATAGCATTATGCTAAATGTTCTGTAGTTAAGGAGTCCTTCCTGTACTGAGTGAGCTGCTGCATACATTTCTCTAATGTCTATTCCTGCTTAGATTTATTGTGCCTGCACATTGTCCTTTATTAAATGCTTCCATTAACTTTTCTGTTTCATTTTTCTCCAGCTTACAGCTCTATAAAATTGAGTTACTAGTTATGCATATTCACACCATTTGCATTTGTGGAAGTCCTGCTTCAAATTTATGTTTTATCTCTCTACATACATGGTGTATTTATATGCAAACCTCTGCCCAGTTTTTCAAGATGCACTGACTTTTTGTATTTCTCTAGGTCTGGATAAAACAAGAATCTGTACGGTTCTGTGATGATGTGGGAGCAGTCTACAGGGTCAGAGGGAGATACGACCAGTACCCTGCGGTGACAATGATTCTTTGAGTTGTTATCCCTGCTGAGTTAAGAAATTCCAAAGTTGCTTCTATTTTCTGTCTGCAGACTAGATTCACAAAAATTTTGGATTACATTTATTTCAGGTTATGTTTTGAAAGATCTTGCATGTTTACCCTTAATATAGATGAAAATATCTGAATTTTCAGAAGTACTGTGTACTAGAATATTGCCACATGAAAGGATTTAAGACCTTCCTTTGTCCTTAGTGTTTCCTATTGAACAGTTTAGGCAACTTCCACTCCAGCCTATTATTCTTTGTCTATCACAGTTCCCAGTCCCTTTTGCTCCAAAGGCCCATGTAAAGTCACTCCAGGACTCAAGGTATCAATAAATGGGTAGTTTACAATCTGGCTAAATATACTTCCTCTTGCACCCTGTTATAAAGCACACTCACGATACCTTCCATCTTCTTGAACTGAGAGTGAAGTAAAAACTTCCATCTTTATTGATCATTGTACAATTAATCTTACTGTAGCCGTGGAAAAAAATTAATTTCAGCTTTGTCTTTTTTAAATATTTCCCCCCTTCTTGGTGTTTTTGCTACTCAGATATCTACAGATAATTCTGCAAAATTATTCAAGCTACTATTATCTCTTCATTTGTCTTTTTATTAAGAGTTGTGGCAGGTTTTTTTCAGAAGTCATACCCTTAATTTCTTCTGTGTTATAACATAATATATACACATATTGTATCCTAGCCCTCCACATTCACTTATAGTTCTTACCTTTTCAGTGTACTTTGTCTAATCTTTTGGCTTCTTTTTGTCATTCTGGTAGAAAATCACACCCTTGGTTTATCATATGAATCAGCAGTGTGCCCAGGTGGCCAGGAAGGCCAATGGCATCCTGGCCTGTATCAAAAAGAGTGATACACTAGGCCAGTAGGTCTAGGGAAGTGATTGTGCCCCTGTACTCGGCATTGGTGAGGCCATACCTTGAGTGCTGTGTCCAGTTCACCATAAGAAGGACATTGAGGTCTTGGAGTGAGTCCAGAGAAGGGCAACCAGGCTGGTGAAGGGGCTGGAGGGCAAATCATATGAGGAACGGGTGAGGAAGCTGGGGCTGTTTAGCTTGGAGAAGAGAAGGCTGAGGGGAGACCTTATCACTGCCTACAACTACCTGAAGGGAGGTTGTAGAGAGGTGGGCGATGGTCTCTTCAGCCAGGTGACAGGAGATAGATAGGACAAGGGGAAATGGCACAAAGCTGCACCAAGGCAGATTCAGGTTAGATGTTTTTTAAAAAAGGGTAAATCAGGTACTTAGGGATATGGTTTAGCATAGGATGGGAATGGTTGGACTTGATCTTAAAGGTCTTTTCCAGCCTTGTGAATCTGTGATTTGGTTACGATAGAATAATTACTTCTGTATGCACACCACACATATCAAATCTTTATGCTGTTTTGTGAAGAGTGCTTCTTCTGGCACACAATAACACATTCTGTACTACCATGTCTATATTTCTAGAGTACAGCATCCCTGGACTAAGTACCCCAGAGCATTGACTCCAGGGATAGTCCTATTGACTGGGGCATTTTAAATACAGACAACATCTCACTAAGATGTTTTTATCCTCCGTGTTAAACGAATAATGTTTAATGTATACTCATGTTCTATGTTGTTTCATTGTGCTTGAAAAAACCAATTTTAAGTCTTTGGGAAAAAACCTTACTTGAGAAACATGAGCAATATTAGCCTAGTTTACAGATTGGAAAGAGCAATTTCCCAAGGCCTCTCAACAAATTACCAATTCATAATTGCTCTCACTGAAAAAAAAAACAACAAAGCAAAACACAAAACTAACAAAAACCCAGCAAAGCTGTGGTATACCTTAAGAATGATCCAGGTAACTGTGTGAGTGACTGTAATATTTCACAATTTTATGTTACTGTTTTTAATCTCCGTAAATGTTCTTCAAGAGGAAGAGAACTTTGCCCAGTATTACAAAGGGAATTAATGAATCCTGGAATTTCTGAATCTGTATAGGCACCAGTCTGGAGAGTTATTTGTTCTGGTGTTACTTTTTTGGAATAAATGGGACCAAAGAATCAAAGAAGTTAGTGCAACCATGCCATTTCACAGGGGCTTTGAATAGGGGCCTGGGACAATTATGCTACCATATGAAGAAACATAGAAAATTCACAGAAGGTTAGAAATAAGAAAAACACTCAGTATATTGAGATTAGAATTGTGTAGTTATGCAAAGAAAAATTAATCAAAAGCCACAAACAGCCTTTTTTTTCTCAGAGACAGTTTCTGGTAAAGTCCTTAATTTATCAAAAAAACCTTTGCAAAGGGAAGAAAGAGCTACTTCTACTCTTAAATCCTGTGCTGTGAGTGATAGCCACTTGTACCATTCTTTGATGAAACAAAGAAACACATAGCAGAAAGAATACTGATTACAAAAACTAAAGATGTGAAAATACAGCCTTGTGATCAGTGTTCTCAGGATTCAGATATTTATTCACACTGGCCAACAAGTAAAATAATGAGATTGATATCTTATTTTATTCTTCATCTAAATCTTGGATACCAGCAGTTTTGGCATGTTGATGCCAATGCATTCTTTCGGACTCACAAGCCTTTAAGCTCTGTGCTATTTCACCTATATATATATATATATATATATAAGTATTTTTAATCTTTCCAAACAGTGGCTATTGTAAGTAAATAGAATATTTTCTACAGCTTGTTTACTTTACTGTGGTCAAATTCAAGACTTCTCCATACCTGGTAGAATCTGATTATGAAAATACATTTGCCATGTGTCAGAGAAAACACTTGTGACACTCCTTTATCAGAAGTATGCTGAGATCCTCAGGGTAGAGAAACAATAGAAATAAAAATGCAATTACTATTGAAAACCTTTTCATACAATAGATACTCCCTACTGCTTTTAAAGTAGCTTCAATTTTATGTTCATGATTTCTAAATTCTATAAAGTGTACCACCAGACTATATAAGGAATACTTTTGAATGGATGCTCCAATTTCATATTGTCACTGTGTGCTATGAGACAAAACTTAACAGAGAGTAAAGAAAGAAAGAAAGAAATCAAATGGAAACCTGAAGGTGAGATTAGCTGAGGAATGGTTTATGCATCTATTACATATTTGAGTGTCCTAAAGCTAGTGTATCTCTGTCTGGTACACTTCTCATCTACAAAGGATATGATCTTGTGGTTTAATCTCTGAAGACAATTCTTGCAAATTCTTGTTTATCACACTTTGAGGTGTCTTACACTCCAGAATTTAAAAGATCTAATGTTGCTACTTGAGTCAGCTTTGTTAACAGGAGGCTGGCTATACCTTTTTTCCCCCCAAAGTCTTTTGTTAATGGAGGCTGGGAATTATGGCCATACTTTTTCTTAAGAACCTTTTTTGAACAAAGGCTTAACCACTGAAGCTGTAGAGTTAGTGTGGCTCTGAACACAAAACATCTTTTACCCACTTCTGACAAAATGACTTAAGTTAAAGTGATTTTGTGGAGAACATCTTGCGGCATGTTTATGCTGCATTGGAAATTTAAATCCTGTAAATGAGATTGAGAAGGTCCAGGACCTTCCCCTGTTGAGTGAATTCCAGGGTCAGAACTCTGCAGCTCCTTGCAGCTGTGTCCATGAGTGGAGACAGGGATCTGCTGGTGCCTCCCATGTGGCTTTCACCTTCCTTTCTTGAACTGCTGCAGACAAGGGGCAGGCTTGGAGGAGGAGTGGGTCACACTGCACCATGGCCAAGAAAATGCCATGGATGAAATGGTGTAAGAGACACAGTCATGCATCTGCAATTAATTTTAAAAGTGGCTTTGAGATATTAATTCTTATTTGTTTTGGGTTAGGATTAAAGTTTACCTTTAACAACACAGATGATAAATACTTGCAGCACTGTATTTCCTGAAAAGTTACAGACACTGTCTTTCTTCAAAATTTTGCCATTGTATTTCATGTAAAGAAATATCTTTACAAGTCTGATTGAGAAGTACAAGAAAATCTGGCATATTTATTCTGATGATGAAAGGGTTTATGAGAATAACTGGATTTTGCAAAACACAGTAGGTATATTGGTACATATATAAGGGGTCCCTGCTTCTTCATACCTTTTAATTTCCCTTTCTCAGGTCAAGTGATAATTTATGTGGTCCGCTGTGTCTTCCTTTTGTCTTTAGATCTTTGATTTTCCTAACCTCATCTGTCTTTCTGTTTCTTTACCTGGGGTTGGACACATTCAATACTGTGGAACTCTTATCGGGTGTCTGGGAAATGGATGCCTTAATGGATCACTGCCTAGCTGTAAATAGTATGACAAAAGCAGGTTCTCATATCAGATGGATATCATCTTAAATTGGCTCAAAATATTAGTCACCAAACAGAGTTTAAAGCAGCAAAATTCAGTCTTGCCTAGGCAGAAGACAAACAGAATTGAAAACAGACTTCTGGAACCTCCTCCAAAATAAAATCAAAAAAGGAGGAAAAGAAAAATTGATGTAATCCTGGACTCCAAGCACACACATGCTTTGACTATAAATCTCTTAATTATCACTTGTCACTTGCAAATTTCTGAAACAATCATAGTTGCTAGCTGTTTCATCTGAGCTCCTTTCCCTTGAAGTGTACTTCATAAAATATTTTTATGCTATTCCCTGCTGAACAGACCCATCTTGTCTCTGACTTACAGTATGATCTCTTGTTCTTAAGCACTCATGGGTAAGCAGTCTCTCTTTTTCCAAACTTGTTTCTTTCCCTAGGATTCAGTTCAATTCTGAAGTTCAGGTTTCTAGCAGTGTAGGTCAAATTAAAATTCCCCTTGGTCAGTGTATTCCAACTTTTTTACAGGCCTCTTTTATCTGTACTAATATGTCTTCTAATCTGCTTTCTCTCTTAGGAGCCAGCAACAGATCCTGGTAAACAATTGTTTTACTGCAGTCACACCCTTTGTCACAGTTACCCAGCTGTTAAAACTCTTTTCTTTTCTTTTCTTTTTTCTCTTTTCTTTTCTTTCTTTTCCCTTTTCCCTTTTCCCTTTTCCCTTTTCCCTTTTCCCTTTTCCTTTCCTTTTCCCTCCCCTTCCCTTCCCTTCCCATTCCCATTCCTTTTAATTCCATTATTATATGTTATTTTTTATTTTCCCTTCTCTCCATTTCCATTTCCATTTCTTCTTTCCTAGAAAGGCTATATTCTGATATAACACAAGTCCAATGACAACTTTTTCCAGACCAGTCCTGGATTGCACTAAGCATCCTTGAATTGCTTTGAATTAAGTGCCGTCTCCCTTCCTGTCACTGCCTTGTCTATGGGAGAGATCTTCCCAGGCATTTTAATGATTCAGTTGTTCTTAGAGAAATATTTCCATCCTGTTCCTGTGACACCTCACATATCACACAGAACTGTCCAACATCTGCTGTAACTGTATTTGAGAAGTTTTATGTTCTGTGAGATATCTCAGTCCAGACCAAGACTGAAGAAAGTATTAAGGCAATGTAGAGAAAAGTGAGAGAAGGTACTGAGAAAAAGAAGATAAAAGAAGAAAGGAAAGAAAAGCCAGTAGGCATCTTTTTTTTTTTTTTTTTTTTTCTCAGACTGTTTTGTCTGAAAAACCTTTGGTAGTTCCTTTGACCAAAGAGCAAATATTCACTCTGGGTTTTACTCACAAATAGAGAATCTGAACTGCACCTGTCACAGAGACATTCACCCCGTCACTCCTCTATGTGATATATTTTAAGGAATAAATAAGTCATTACCTCTAGCTTCTTTGTAAAAGGGCCACATTTAGTATTCTGAAAACAAATGTTTCTTTCAGGTAGATCTTTACAAATAATAACCAACTGAATGTGAAAAATGGTATATAGCAAAAAGATACAGTTCACATCTATCCTCCTAATTTTTCTCATATTTAACTTCAAAGACTAAACGTTAATTCAAACAGTCCTGAAAAGAGAAAACACCTTAGATATCAATAGCATTGTTAGCACTCTGCAACTGTTATGTGTAAATATGTTAAAGTCTTTTGTGTTAGAATTCCAGTTACTGTACCAGAACATAAAGGTAAAAAAAAAAAAAAAGCCTGAAAAGCTTCCAAAACCAACTCAACATCCAGAAAAAACAGATAAGTATGGTATGTATAACTCCTTTGCAAATGATAAATTAGCTATGGCAAACTAACAAAAACCTGTTTTCATTGTTTCTGAGAATAATTCCAAAGAAAACCACACAGACATTAGTGTCCACAAAGTCATATAGCTTGAGTAGCATGTCATTCACTCCAACTCACTCTTAGAATACCTGCCAAAATTTTTGTGGGCGATTTCATGGTGATTTCAATGTGGTATTTTGTGAAGCTATTCCACAAAGTTATTCACAGATGGGAATAAGCATTCAGCAATTTTCAGCTGCTGTGAGCATAACGGATTAGAGGAAACATATCTTGTTCATCTCCATAGTGACACAAAAAAATATAGCTTTCACTCTCCACCTTGAAAGAGTCTAGCAGAGTCCAGAGTCAAACAGAACTCATTAATTTCCATCTTGTATCCTGTCTGTCCTGCCTAAAATGGTAAGTTTTCTCCCTCCTCACACACCTTTTTGCCCTACTCCATTTACAGCTTTCAGTCTGATGCCCAGAGCACTCTCCAGTAAAGTGAAGGATGTGATCTGAATCCTCTCAGGCTAAGGAGGGAAAGAAAAATGTAGGCAAGGAGGAAATCAAAGAGAGTGCTGGATTTGGGACCTGCAGGAGAAAGAAGAACCTGGTAAAGTCTCAAACCCCAGAGAAGGACAGGATATTGGTTATAAGCTTATCCACAACTAACAGAGGAGATGCATACCTTTTCATCAGTCCACCCCATGTGGCTCCCAGCCAAACAGCCTACTTCTCTGGATCACAGGGAAACACAAATATATTGAGATTTGTATCTGGGATGGGCATTGAAGAAAAAAACAACAAACTGACCAGCCAATATTGAAACACCACAGGATGCGGTGATCATATCATATTAAACATCTCCTAACTTCTCCTTTAGGTGCTGATTTACAAGGTTTTATATACCCCAACTCTATCTCGTGTGCTCCTCCAGAGACTTAACATCTGCTCGCAGTAATGGTTTTGTGAGTAAAGTCCCAGAGGTGCTGAAAAAGGGTGCCTTGACTGCACTAAATTCTTCTAAATTCACAAAGCAGACATCTTCCCACCTAGTTTTCACTCATGCCATAATCCATAGGTATTTTCAGAGCAGAGTACCAAAGGAATTATGGCTGTGGCCATATGCTGGCTACTCCAGTAGCTCTTTCTTTAGAGTCTGCTCATGGGATGCAGAAAAACTGCTTTCTTCACCCATCATGTGCATATTTCTGTAGTTTGGTCTCATATCCAGAGAATGGGCACTCTCCAATGAGCCAAAGAGAAAGTCTGTAGTGCAGAGGATGGAGAACTGCTAGGGAAGATCTGAAAGACACCTTACCATAATGTTGCTTTACCTGCCATGCTATTGAATCCCATTTTCTTCCCAGTCCATTGCACATGGAAAGTTTGGTTAGTCTGTCAAGCAGAAGTGAGACCTAACTTCACAACTGTGAGCCTCCCATTTTTGTTGTAAAATCCTTAAATTCCTCAGTATTTAAGGGAGGAAGGGAGGGATGGGGTGAAGGTGTTTTTAAGATTTGGTTTTATTTCTCATTACTCTGATTTGATTGGTAATAATTTCCCCAAGCTGAGTTTGTTTTGCCTGTGACAGTGATTGGTGAGCAATCTCATTGTTCTTTCTTCACCTATGAGCTTTTTTTGTAACTTCTTTGTTTTACCATCCAAAACCAACCAAACACAGTAATTTAAAACTTTCAACTCAGACCACTTTTTTTTTTTTTTTTTTTAAATGGTGAGTATGGTCTTTTTTGTCTTACTCTGGATTTCCTTCAAATGATCTGTCAGGAAGACCATGGGCTTTGCATGGTGGATTGCCATTGTCTGCTCATAGCACAACAGAACTGGCACTAAGCTCAGAGTAGGTTAGCTCAACAAATCCAGGTCTTCTCTACAAAAGTGTTGATTTTTATAGAGGTGGGTGTTTAGAACTATTCACAGAATCGCAGAATCACAGAATTGTAGGGATTGGAATGGAGCTCAAGTGATCATCGGGTCCAACCCCCTGCCAAAGCAGGCTCCTTAGGACATATTGCACAGGTAGGCATCCAGATGGGTCTTGAATCTCTCCAGAGAAGGAGACTCCACCACCTCCCTGGGCAGCCTGTCCCAGGGCTCTGTCACCCTCACTGTGTAAAAGTTCTTCTGCATGTTGGTGAGGAACTTCCTGTGCTCATTCATCTTAATATCCTGGGCATGTCAGCTCATCCTGCGAACTGGTGTTGGAGGAGGAAGAGAAGGAAGGGAAATCTGGTCAAATTAGGATGAAACCTTTGTTTAAGCAGACATACAAAGAACATCTTGGAGGCATAGTAAGTGTATGTAGTAGTGAGCAGAGATAAATCAGATATTGCTAAAAAAATGATCCTCCACCTTGTTTCTTCCTAGCAACCTAATATTTCACAGCTAGAAGAAAACATTTGTTATAAGATGCATCAAAGTATTTATTTTAAGCTATAAGGAAAGGTACAAAAGAAATTATTCTATGCAGTTTAATTCACAACACTCAATATATTTTTTGTTTAATCATGTTGTCATTAGAGATTTCTTCTCAGTTAGTTGTTGATTATTGTTGTTACTGTTTGATGCACTTTAGTAATCTGGGTTAGAGTACAGATGTGAATAAGCAATTAATCGATAAGTAAAAACTCTCTAATATCCAAGAAACAACCTGTGATTTCAATAACAAGGTAGACTATAGCATTGTTAGGGGATATTTTTCACTAGTAGTTGCCATATCCTTATAGGTAATATAGAGTATCTGAATACCTATGGCCATTGTTTCAGCACTTTAAGCACAGAGACAATGATTGATATCACTGAAGGACATTCAATCTTGAACATGTGTAATTACCCCAAGGTACAACATTGATCTGAATGACATTCAAAGATTATCTGTTTGCTTATGTTACTCTTTAGGAAAAGAAATTAGAGGGGATAATTGAAGTATTGATGAGTTGGAAATGTGTTGCTGGTATTATGTCAAACATTTATTTTGGAATGAAGGAGTTGGATTTTCTTGTGATCTAAAATGGTACACCACTATCAAATCCTACATGGGAACATTTTTCCCTATTTTTTCAATCTATGCATGTTCTAAAACTGGTAGCTTTTTATTCAGAGTTTCACAAATAATACAGGGCAGTCAGTTCTTCTGAACTCTCTCAACTGAAAATGATGATTTCACTGCTTAAGATGCATACATATCCTGTCATCACTCTTGTTTCAACACTTGTGGCTTCAGACAAACCACACATCTACCTTACTAAGCTTTCCTCTTTTTTTGGAGAAAAAAAGGAGATTTTAAAACAGAAATGCACTTTTTTTCTGGTCATAAAATGAAATGCCAGTGTTCCTTTTTTCCCTCTTTTCTCATTATTATAGAGTGACATGTTAATTTTCTTGCCAAAAGAAGCATTATGTTCAGTAGACTAATCTGTTCTTAAAAATCACATACTTATTACCATTCTGCTTTAGAAGCTGTATTAACATTATGCTGTTATTATTTCTGTTAGCAGAACCCAGATAATGAACTTCAGAAAAACAATTACCCACCAAGTTTAGCTGACAGTATACAGGTGATTATAACTGCATTGAGCACATAAGAAGTGAATTTGGCTCCTAACAATGGGTACCTTTGATAATGGAGGAATCCATGTGCCCGCCCCACATATTTTCTACAGTAACGTGGGAAAATTGTTCATAAGTGAAATAATCTCTGATTTTGCATAAGTCACCAGACATATTTGCAAGTGTATGCTGTTTAGCAATCCAGACTAAATGCATTGGAATGAGACAGCATCTTTTATGAGACAATCTTTTAATAAGACATCAAAAAACTAAAGCAGCTTTTCATAGTTCTTTAGATTAATTCATAAACCTCTAGGAAGAATGATGCTGTAATTCTACTCTGAATATAAACATCTGCTTTACAGCCACGCTGTTGGCACGTGTAGACAGAAGCTAGTTTGTAAGTAAATGTACAAGCTGGGATAAAGATTGTAAGGAGCAAACTGGGTTATGATGTCCAATGGCTGGCTACACAAGGAGACCATATTATATGTCTTTCCATAATGATGTTGCCCATAAACCTTGACCATAAATAACTGCTTGTTCCCATCCACTCTTCCCACATGGAAAAGTATTTCAGTATCTCCCTTCTATGGCACATAAAAATTGTTCTTCTAGCTGACAGTCCAAATGCAATGCACATATGTCGTTGATATTCCCAGAAATGGCCCCATCAGGAAAATTTGCTTTGGCTCCTGAAGGATCCTAGCCATGTTGTGTGTGACTGGCTGGACTGGAAGAAGTATCATGACATCATGAGCTAAGTACCCTTTTATGTTGCAAAGGTCAAAAAAGGGGTGGCTGGTTTTTTGTCTGTCTCACAGTATTTTTTTGTCTGACAAAATTATCAGAGTTCATTGAGGACAGATATCTATCCATTTCCCATTTTTATTGTCAACCAACCCCTGCCACAAACCTACTGAGAAAAACCAGCCCTGTCCAAACAACCCTACTGCTGTGGCCTTAATGGCATGATGTAAGCCCTCAAATGTTTATTAAAAGAGAAATTTAAGAGCTTAGATAGTAAATGATTCAATATATGAATACTTAAGTTCAGCAAAAAATTAATATTGCTGCAGGAGTTTTAACCTGTGGATTCCCTGAACTATGCCTTCATATTTTCATTGTTGTCTTATCTGTCTGTCTAGTCATTGTCTTTTATCTTAGAATAGCTGTGAAATGAACATTTTGGGTTATGTAAAAAGGTCTTTGTGTATATTTTTGTGCTATATGCACATGCTTTTTTTTTTTTTCCCCAAATGTCTTCTCAGTTCTTTCTGTAGTTCTGTATTGCTCTTTGCCATTAGCATGTGAAGATTTTTCAGCATTAACTTTTAAATGGAATCATAGGTCATCTATCTTAGAATGCATGCTGAGAAGTAATCAATTGTAGCATCACTATATTGATGGCGTTTTGAAATTCTTCCAGAAAAACTCTTTGCATTGTTCTGAAGTTTATTCTGATTGGATCTATTTATGCTAAAAATATTTCCTTGGGTTCCACAAAAGCTGCATTTTAGTGCTTGGTATCATACTATCTTTCATTGGCAGTAATAATAAAAAAGGGATAATCTTTCTCATGAAAATACTACAGCCATTAGCACAATTTAATTATTCAGATAAGTACAATGGAGCCATTAATAAGACTCTCTAATGACGTCAAACACCACCCACAAAACAGGAACACTCAGTTATATGCCCATGCAAATTTAACAGACTGAAACCTTGTTTGTAACAAGAAAGAAAAATATTGAACACAACTGAGTAATTACAAAGCAAAAAAGATTTCAAATTATGACAGTCAATCCAATTTGCAAAACAGCGCAACATAATGAAATATTTTATTCTTCTTGACTATATAGGAAAAAAAATTCCAGAGGCAAAGCAGACTTTTATTAGTCTCAGGTTAAGGCTTCCTGCTGAATACCAATGAAATGTAAAAAAAAAAAAAGAAAAAAAAAGGAATTAAAATAATCAATATGTCATAGCAAATGTATGCAGGATAGCTGCAAATGACCAGTGGTATTGTATTTAAAAACGTAGAGGCATCTTTGGGGATATGAACCTGTGTCAGATGTGAAAAGAAGCAAAATATAAGAAAAATTGTTAAATATTTTCCAGTACCTAATGAAAACTCTCATCTGAAACAGGTTTGCTAAATTATGTATTGAAAATCTAATTAGTAAGTGTAGCTCTCAGAGCTTGGATTTACTCTTTCTGAAGGGACCCATATATATCTCATACAACAGGATATCAGAATTCCAAAGATTGCAGAAATCGCTAGGAGGTATTAAAGTAGCAATTTCATCTGTCCATGTAATAAAAACTGCATAATTTTTCTCTCATTTACATTATGTGGAAAGCAATAAATTTTTTATGTTAAGAGACAAAAGAAAAAAAAATAATCTAATTTCTCCTGATCCGTGAAACCTCAGGCTTTTGCAATTCTTGAAGGACAAAGAAACCAATACTCGGCACTGCTGATGTGATTTCCTCTTCTATTTACCAACATTTTGGCATCAGGGAGTGTTTTTATGACTATAATGTGCTGGCAGAATTTTTTCACTTTCTGCAAGCATTAATTCATGCACATAAATATGGCAATGTGTATCTTTTACTGGTGATGGACTCAGGTCTTCTAAATGTACTGTCGTGGATGCAGTGCCAGTAAAGGGGAGAGTAAAACCATTGTTATTCATGATACCTGGAACCACCAAGTAGTACTTGAGGACTAGAACTTTTCTTAAAGAAGATTATTTTCCTCATGAAAACTGGACTTGTTGCCTTTTCCAGCCCCTTTTGTTACTTCTTGGTAATTATTTTTTACTCGTATGTGCATGTTTATATGTGTTTGTGTGTGAGAAGGAGAGAAAGGGAGGAAAAAAGTGTAAAAAGTAACTATTACTTGGAAGAAAGATAATACTTGTTAGATATGAGTGCTGGGAAAGAAGCTTAAGTGGTCATCTGGAGGGTTTTTTTACTATATTCTGGTGGATGCATCATTTAAGGCATTAATTACCAGTGAGAAAATGAGACAATAGGAAGAGAATAATGACTGATCATGATTAAAGCACTGAGTCACATTCAAGCATCATTAACACTGGCAGGTTACTAGTTCAAGAAAATATTGAATTTCTGAGATATCTGGAGAGGCAGTGATATTGTTTACAAAAGAGGTGGATTTTTATTCCCATTAGGAGTTCACATGTTATAATGATACCACATGTTCACAGTGAATTAATTTTCTTTGAAATATGAAATAGATAATGAAAGAAAATAAAGCCGTCAAACAATCTGAACTGGATTTTTCCTACAGCTGTAGGAAGCCCTTTCACGCAACCAGATTAAAAAAATTTGTAGAGAAAGATTCAGCAGTTTGAACATGTAAATAGTTGTATCTTGGAAATGATAAACCCAAGGGTTTTGAGACATAAGCTCTAATGGACCTGTGGGGAGAGACCCAGTTTGGGGACTCAGGTCTCGGTGGTCCCTCAGGGAGACTCGAGGGCCTGGACAGTGGGCTGGGAATGAATGAATTCAGGCAGCATCTGAAAGAAATAGTTTTGGAGGGAATAAGGGTGGGCATAGGAACAGGGAATGGCCCTACGTCTCTTTGTCTTCATAGCCTGTTTAACAGCCTCTCCTTAGGTGGTAGCATCTAAGAATCCTCAGCATTACTAAATGGGAGGTGGGCTACTTAACGCACAATGATTGTGCCTGTGTGTGGCTGTGTGTGGAGAAGGGACCACGTGCTACTGCTATCAGAAATATGGGGAGGAGAAGCACGACAGCTTCTGCCACACTTGGAGGAAACAGAACTGTGTTAGAATTTAGAAATGGACAGGGAGAATAGATTTGAAAGCGAAATTGGAAGATACTAACAGGGTAAAGATGTGCTCTCTATGCTAATACTAATGGGCTGTGCTACAGACAAGCATTTGTTATTATTTCCCTGTTGTTGACTATTGCAGGTGTTCTCCTTGTGCATGTTCATATCCTGCCTTTAATATAATTTATACGTTTGTCTCTCATTTATTTTTTTTTATTAATCCCAGGAAATGCATTAACTGCCCCACTGGTTTAATATTTCCTCCTTGCTTCAGGAAGATAGTTTTCAATATTTTGTGCAAAGATTAAAACATTCACTCAAAGTGCTTGCCTTTCTTGTATTTATTAAAGGACAATATTTATCTCTCCTGTACAGTGCTGGCAATTTTTTTCTAGAAATAAATCTTCCATTTGAGAGATCTTATACTCTAGTACAATAAATGCAATAACAGTGTGCTGGTTTCTGGTGGGATATAGTTGATTTTCTTACTAGTATCTGGTCTAATGCTGTGTTTTGGGCTTAGGATGAGAATAGTGTTGATGGCACGATGATTGCAAGCAGTCAGGAAATTCTCAGCCTCTCATACTGGCCTGCCAAGAATGAGGCTGGGAGTGCACAAGAAACTGGAAGGTGACACAGCCAGGGGTATTTCTTACCACATAACATTATGATCAATATATAAAGTGGAGGGAGTTGGGCTGGGTGCACCACCGCTCATGAATAGGCTCGCATTTGTCAGCAGCTAATAAGCAATTGTGCTGTACATCACTTGTTTTGTATATTCTTCTTTTTCCTCCTCCTCCTCCTCCTGGTTATTAGCAGCTTCTAAATCCTGCCAAAAGCTCGTTATGCCCAGCTAGTTACAGTGTAGCTCTCTTTCCATTCTCTCGAGAAATGCAGTAAACCACATTGTAAAAGATCCATTCTTCCATTACTGGAAACAAGAAAGCATGAAGGCTGATGGTTATTAGCAATAATATTGACATTTAAGGATTCAAGAGGGTCCTCTGAGGAGATGATCCTGTGTCAAATGTGAAAGGAAAGGGTTCTGTGAAATAATTTCATCCCTATAATGAAATCACTGACATGAAATGTCCCGGTTGTTGGATTATTTAGAGGAGGAAAAAGTAGTAACTAAATTTGTCTCTCAGAATCTGCTTTTACCTTTCCAACAATAATTGCTGCTGTGTTCTGTTTGCATGTTTTTCTCTTGAGGCTTTTTTACATACACAAATTCCATGTGGACTTTCACCTAGTATAGGCTTTTAGTAGTTTCTTTTACAAAGTAAATCGTGCATTGGGAAGTAATGAAGGTAGCCAACAGATTAAACATGGGATGCGATGCCCAGTAGCAGCAACCACAGAATGTTTTGGGGCATGTGTGTTTTACATGAACGTGACTTGTAAGGAGTTCTCATATTGACCGATGTGGGTGTCTCAGCCAAAGTTCTCTCTCTGAACTCACATACGCTAAATGGATCTTGCTAAAGGTCTTTCAAACAAGAGGTAATGCCCAGTCCCAATGAGAGCAGGCTGAAATCCCAGAGTAGAGTTCTCACTCCTAAGTGTCTCTTGAATTTTTGAATGCTTCTTTCACTTTGTCAGATTTTGTCTGAGTGTGGTCTGCGAGCTGGATTTCTTTGTGGATATTTGGTTGTATCACAGCCATAGCCTGCAGAATGCTTTTTCTCAACGTTTGGGAACTGGCATCACTGCTGATACACATGTTTAAGTTGGACTGCTTTCCAGAATTTACCTAGTTTGATCAGGGCAATGACAAAGCACTGTGAGAGCCCTTTTACACTTAACGTAATACTAACGGTAACAATCACTTCTGCCAATATGTTTTTGTAAATAAATATTGATTGTGCATTTGCCTTTTGTTTGTGCTCAAACATCCGTATTTATGACTCGGTTCTTCACAATTTTCCTTCATGCCATTATGCTAACACATTTCTTTGGTGAGCTACTGCAGACAGATCTTTTTTAATATGGTTTTCCATCTCCTGCGCAAGATTAAACCTTTATACCCTCCCCCTCAGACTCTCAACTTTTTCACTTCAAGCCCTAATTACTCATCTCAACTGTCTACTGGTTGTTACTCTGTCTGTAAAGTGTGATTGCACATCTAACTCATACACTGTCATTTCTTTTCCCTAGCGGTTAGCCACAGAATTTTCAATGAAACTATGACAAATGATGACCAATAAACACTTCTGGAAATATAATGAAAATGCAGCTGTTTAATTGGGACTGAGTATTGACAGAAGATGAAAGGTGTCTCCTAGAAGAATTCTGGCAGCCAGGGAGCTTTTTCTTGGTATGACTCCTGGTATTCAAAAGGAAACAATATGCAGTCATGGAAGACTGTAAAACATCAATGAACAAGCAGTTGTCATTTCTGATAAGTTAGGTATCATAGTTGTATTAATTATAACAGTAAAAATTATTCATAATATGCATCTCATCGCATAGTCCCTAGGGGTTTTTTTTTTCAAAGAAATAAACTTATTTTACAGTGATGTTCAGTATAGTGAACTGAATAATATAATAATATACCCCCACTCTAAGCAAAACATGTAGGATTAAAAATGGACTACACCACTTCCTCAAATTACTCCTTTTTGAATAATTTGAGAGCAGTGTTGGCAGGTTGGGTCTTTGGATGATTTTTTTATGTCTAAGACCTTAGTTATTATTATTTTTTTATTTTCAGAAGGAAATCCCAAATCAAGAGATGCTTAACTTAGTATAAAAACCCTTAAGGTTACTTGCTGTAAGCGAGATTCCACAAGATCATTGTAAATGTTTTATAACCAATACTGGAGGAATAACAAGTGATAACATCTACCTTATATCAGCCTGTCTTCCTCTTTTTTAGTATGCCCATTTTTTCCCTTCATTAATGTGCATTAGCAATAAAAGCTGTTCCATATGATTACAGCGTGGGATGATCTTGTAGAAACGTTGAAGGAACAGAAATAAGTAGGCGTCATCTGTCAGCGACGGCAGAGACCCATAAAACCTGTTTTATTTCTGAGACAGATAGCAAAGACACTGTTTAAGAATGCTAGAGTCCACCATCAAACTTTTTATTCCACAGGATACTTATAAAGCCATGCTGTTACTTTTTTCAGAGATTAAAAATTCATAGCTTAAAATATCTGAGAAGTGGCTGGTTCAATTGCTACTTTAGAGCTGATACCGCAAAGACTTATGCATGCACCCAGATTTAAGTGCAAGTATGGCTATGCTGGTTTCAAAAGCAGTATTATTAGCATTAGAGATGCATGTTTATTTAGTATGATAAAAATGCCAAGGGAGGTTTAATTCCCTTCTCAAGCATCTTTCCATACCTATGTCTTTAGATAAAGCTAGTGTTGACAAGGAGAAAAAAAAAAAGAGAAAAGAAAAAAAGGGTGTATTTTAATTATAGATGTTCTCTTTAAACCAAGGAAAAAGTGGAATACAAAGAAGCATTCTGAAGAGGAGACCATAGTGGAGTAAAAGGTTCACTATGAGATATTAATTGGCTGAAAATGGTTCTACGGCTCAGCAGAAGGGCTGATATGGAAAGCAAGACAGGCATGAAGGTAGCATTCTCATCAATTAGTGTGGTCTTTAAATAAACTGCAGAAGTACCTGTTAGAATGAGGATCAAAATTTATCCAGTCTTTGGTTTAAAAGTTCAGTGACAGTTCTGCAATAGACTTTCAATCAGAATAGAATTAAAAATCTCTTTAGACAGAGATTTTAAATTTCAGCAAAATAATTTAGATTCATACTGGATGTGGTGATCCAGATTACCCTTCCAAGTCCTGTTTGGTTATGCAACTGCTATTATAAACAAATATTTACCCTCCCACTAAATATTTCTTTTTTTCTGTGGAATTAAAGACAGTTACTTGAGTGCATGTCTTTAATTCTCATGCCTTAGTTGAGGGCCACTTATGAAGCCTGAAAAATGCTTAATGTTTTAATGAATCTAAAAGTCCTTTTTGCAACTGGGACAATCAGGAGGCATTTCTTTTCACCCTCAGGTGTATAGAAAATGAAAATTTATGGAAATCAAGTTTAAACTGCTACATTTTTTCTCTTGTGGTTTAGTTGTTGTGTGGTGAATTTGAGAGAGGGAGTAATTACAAACTGTTTCTTAACATCAGTGTGCAGCCTCACATCACCATTTGGCTTTCTTACAATATCTGAGGTGCTGGTTCAAGTAGATCAGCCAATGCTTTGCGTTTTATCATTTATTTCATATTGATATGCTGGGGTAATACAGCATAGCAGCTGCCTCACATCCCAGTTTAGTAGTTATTTGATATGTATGAAGTCATACTAATGAAAATATGCATCTGAATTCCACTAAAATCACAGAATCACAGAATCATAGAATTGTTTTGGTTGGAAAAGACTTGAAAGAGCAGCAAGTCCACCTATTAATTAGCCTAGCATTGCCAAGTCCACCACTAAACCATGTCCCTAAGCACCACATCTACCCATCTTTTAAATACTTCCAGGGACAGTGTCTTAACCACTTCCCTGGGACGCCTGTTCCGATGTTTGACAAACCTTTTGGTGAAGAAATTTTTCCTATTATCTAATCTAAAACATCTTTGGTGCAACTTAAGGCCATTTCCTCTTGTTCTGTTGCTTGCTACTCAGGAGGAGAGAGACCAACACCCACCTGGCTACAACCTCCTTTCAGGTAGAAAGACATTCAGCTGTTGGAATGAGTCCAGAGGAGGGCCATCTCTACTATGAAGGGTTGAGACAATTGTTCTTGTTCAGCCTGGAGAAGAGAAAGCTGCGGGGGGACCTCATCGCAGCCTTCCAGTACATAAAGGTGGCCCAAGGGAAAGATGGAGAGGGGCTGTTTAGCAGTGTATGTAGTGACAGAAAAAGGGGTAATGGATTTAAACTAAAAGAGGTTAGATTTAGATTTTAGGAAGAAATTATTTACTGTGAGGGTGGTGATGCCCTGGCACAGGTTGCCCAGAGAAGCTGTGGATGTCCCCTCCCTGGCAGTGTTCAAGACCAGGTTGGATGGGGTTTTGGGCAACCTGGTCTAGTGGACAGTGTCCCTGACGATGGTAGGGAGGTTGGTATTAGATGTTCTTTGAGGTCCCTTCCAACCCAAACCGGTCTATGGTTTTATGATTCTGTGTTTTGAGGTGCTCAAGGTGCCTGTCCTAAATACTGGGGGATGATCACTTCCCTAGCCTTGCTGGCCACACTGTTTCTGATAAAAGCCAGAATGCTGCTGGCCTTCTTGGCCAGCTGGGCCCACTGCTGATTCATATTTAGCTGTCTGTCAACCAATACCTTCACATCCTTTTCCACTGAGAAGCTTTCCAGCCAATCTTCATAGAATCATAGAATCATAGAATCATAGCATCATAGAATGGTCTGGGTTGGAAGGGACCCCAAAGATCATAGAGTTCCAATCCCCTGCCACAGGCAGGGCCACCAACCTCCAGGCATGATCTAGACAAGGTTTCCCAGGGCCCCATCCAACCTGGCCGCAAACACCCCCAGGGATGGGGCATCCACCACCTCTCTGGGCAGCCTGTTCCAGAACCTTAACACTCACTCTTCCCAAAGCCCGTAGAGTTGCATGGGGTTGTTGTGACACAAAGGCAGCATCTGGCACTCAGCCTTCGCAGTCCTCATGAGTTGCTTGCCCCTTCTTCCAAAGGCCATAGTTTCCTTTTTTTCCAGAGTTCTAAAGATCTCTGGTCAGCCAGGCTGATGGTTTTCTCTGCTGGCTCATCTTTCAGCACATAAGGATGGCTTGCTCCTGTGCCTTCGAGATTTCCTTTCTGAAGAATGTCCAGCCTTCCTGGACTCCTTTGCCTTTCAGGACTGCCTCCCTAAGGACTCTGCCAACCAGGCTCCTAAGAAGGCCAAAGTCTTCCCTTTGGAAGCCCAAGGTGGCAGTTCTGCTGGCACCCCTCCTTACTTCTCCGAGAATCAAAAAGTCTGTAATTTCACGGTCACTGTGCCCAAGACGATCTCCAGACTTCACATCATCCACAAGTCCTACTCTGTTTGCAAACAACAGGGCCTTACCTACTTGTCTCACTCACTTTCTGTGTCAGGAAGTTATCTTCCACACACTCCAGGAACCTCCTGGACTGTTTCTTCTCTATTCTATTGTATTTCTAGCAAAGGTCTGTTAAGTTGAAATCTCCCAGAAGAATAAGAGTTAGTGATGTTCCCATATTTCAGTCTTACCTTCTAGACTTCCCTGGACTTTTGCACAGCAGTACTACTTTTGAAGTCATCTTTCATAATACTTACTCACAGAAATTACATGGGATATAAGGACACAAACATCACTCTCATCACAAATTAAGAGGATATCCTTTCTGTTGTGAGCCTCAGAAGTCAGTTAAAGGTAATAAGAACAATTATTTCACTAAGAACTGAAGTCCTGCTGGTGAAAGTGCTTGCACTAGTCATTAAAATGTAAAGCAGAAGGCCTCATATCATCTTTGGTTGACATTATTCCAGAGCCTGTTCAATGATAATTTTAAAATTATTTGGAAGGTTTCTTCCTCTACAGAGTACCCTCATTGTGAACCATAGTTGCAGTCATCCTTGGCTGACAGTCTTAGTGTCCAATTTATTTTCTGGTAGGTAATCTCTGTGGTGCAGTACTGTAGTATTGCGGTACTACAATACGGGTCTATGTCTTTGTTAATGCTGTATCCATTTTCTGCATAGAGGAAATACGAATACAAAGCTTGTTTATTAACAATTTTTTGTGATTACTAAATCAGCAGGATTTGATGGAGAAACATTTTTGAAGAAAATAATAAATGGTGAAATGTTACACACAAATGTTTTCTTATATTTTACATGTAAAGTGCACACACCATCATTGTGGAGCTTGTTAATGGATATTAAATTTAAATTTTTACAATAATTTACCAGGTTCTCCAAAATGCAGAGCTGGGATGGCTGTTTAGATGTTATCTCTTTCTGGCATACTGACATCTGTAAAAGTAAACAGAGCATATCCACAACTTTACTGTTCATTATAGCCTAAACTAAACAATACTGTGTCTGTGAGATTCAGAGGTTTAAATTCAGCTTTGTCATTCTCTCCAGTATTAATCCATTGCATCAAGCTGCACAACTGCTTGTATCAATTTTACATATATATATATGTTTATACTATACCCAGTACATAATATTGTTTCAGTCTGTAACCCAGAACATTACTCAGTGTTTTTCTCTGGCGCTTCACTACTAATTCCCTGTATAAAACATGCCACATATGCCATAGCATTTCTAGAGGCAAATGAATTTTCTAGTAGTATAAGTATTTTTATTCTAACCCAATACTTTTCTTTCAATTATTTTACTTCTATGAATATTGTCTTCTGAAATTACATTTCCAAGTATTAATGAGTTTTTTGTTGTAGTTATTCTTAGGTTGAAAGACTTTGCTCTTTTGAATGCAAATAACAAAAAAAAACAAAGGACATTTCTCTAATTGGAAAAAATATTGTTTCATTATTGAATAAACTCTTACAACGCCTTGCCAGAACACTGATGCAGGGGTCATTTGGATGACTGATGTTTCTGAAAGATGCTGAGAGTTTCAGGGGTTACATTAGATTCCAGAAATGTTCTGCACCAAGGATCCCTCACCTGATTAGGAGAGATGCATTATTTCATCTATCACAAGTGGGGATTTAAGGGAAAGATATTACCTTGTTGAAGAAATCAGATAAAAATTTGAGATTTAGAAACATTTGCCTTGCCAGTTCATCACAAAAGGGCAGGAGAACTGGAAACCTTCAAATGACAATTTCTATCGACCAAAGCAATAGCATAATCTCATTAAAAGGAGTGGCATGGGAAGATGCAAAGCTGCCCAGGGGCTTCTAACTGCTCTAGTCCTATTCGTTCACCCTTTATTTAATGCCACCATTAGAAAGCCTAATGGACTGTTTATATCATGCTATTAGACATATGGCAAGATCTTCAGTAATTGGAGTGTGATATATAATAATGGGCTATTGTTTCCTTGGTGCTACCTACAACTTATTTACTGCATGTTCCACTTGTAAAGTCATAGGAGATGGGGCTGCCAGAGATAAATGTTAGGGTGGAAACAGGCTTTCCTGAGGCCCTAGAAGCTGAAACATTAGCCGCTTGTTTTATCTAGATTTTTTACACAGCATGGTGAGTTATTTGATAATATCAGCTTGAGGCTATGCTTAGATCATGTTTCTTCAAAAAACTGTCTGGAAGGCTATGCCAGACAGCAGTGCCATTAAATATATATTACAAATGCTCTAACAAATTAGGTAATTCATTACAATTCATTTCTATAGGAGAGGCCATTTGATATTACTATTCTTCTTATGGTAGATTAGGTTTGATAATGTTGTATTATGATATTCTTTCTGAGCCATTAAGACCTATTACTGGCTTTGGAGAAAACATACTTAAAAGCAGGGGTTTTTTTATCATGGTTCAAATACATTTCTGAAGTGGTAAAGACATTAGCAGTGTTAAATTTGCTTTTGCTTCTCCTGGAAAATAAATAGCAAATTTGCACGACTGAAGGTAAATCAGTAAAACACTTGAAAGAGAATTAAAAAAAAAAAAGAAAAAAAGAAGAAAGCACTTTCCCCTCTTAACAATCCCTGTTTTTATCAGGTTAGCCTTTGTGCCTCTCTGGATTATGAGTGTTCTGTAGATTTAACTGGCCATTAATACAATGTATTGCTAACCTACAAAATAAGAAGGCCATATAACCCGCAAACCTAGCCATGATTTTAAATTCTCAAACAGCAGTTAATATTTTTTTTCTGGCTTTTGTAATGAATTCAAATAATGCTGTCTACATAGAAGAACAAAATCCTGTAAGAGATCAATCATTTTCTTGATGCCCAACTCTGTGCTGGGGAGCTGCAGGCCTGCTGTGTCTCTGCAGAAGGTCTGGGCCTGTTTCTTCTGCAGGGAGGTGGGAAGAAGCAGTTGTATTCCTTTGGGAAAGACAAAGGTACTCTGCCAGCACTGCTGTCTGGTTAAGTCAGAAGACCAGACCTTACTTTTTCTTCTTAGATAAATTGATCACATTTCCTATCCGCTGAAAAATGAAGCAAGAGACTGTAGAATTTTGGACATGTAAACTTCAAATTATTAATACCATAAAGCAATATCTCTGTAGAACTACAGCTTGCCTTTGGATGCCCTGATTTGGTGAGGGATACAACTTGAAGAACCTGATTCTTCTTTCAGAGGATTTTGATGTTGGTTCCTCCTGTGAGATTTGAGCTGATAGACATTTAAGTCATCAATAATTAGAAGGCCCTGTATGTCTACAAATTCTAGAAGTGTGGCATCTATAGGGATTTTGCCTAGGAATAAAGGGCAGGAAAGCAATGAAAATGATTCTCCTGAAAGTGAAAAATAGGCTCTTTCAGTAATCAATGGACAGAAGCATCAATACCAAATTTAAAGAAGAAAAATCAATAGCACTCAAAACACATGGCTCCCCTTTCATGCAGGTTTCTTATCCCGTGGCTTGGAAAATTCTAGTGTGTCTGCATATAAATTCTCTTCCATCAACAGGGTCTAATACTATTCCCAGGCTGCACTAGCATGAGACTGTGGATATGGATTTTGAAAAAGATAAGAATTACAGATTGTGAAAAAGATAGGAATAGACACATCATTTTCTCAATTTCTCTTCAAATTACAAATATATAATATTTATATATGTATTTTGAAATATACTAAAAATGTTAAATTGCTGGACAAAGAAAAGTCTCTGATAAAGTTAGAGAAGTATGTTATAATAACAAATGGCTAAACAAGAAAGTAGCATGAAAAACAAGACACTCAGTAAAGGAGAGAATTAGTCCCTACAGTATATAGGAAAAAAGAGAAACTGAAAGTAAAAATCAGAGTAACCTAATTATTTTTTCCTGAATCTTGATTTGTATACAGAAATGTTTTCAATGAATATGTGCAACTGAGGATTTCTGTTAGAACCTATAGCCACATTTTCAACACAGCACAATGGTATTGAGCAAATGGAAATAACTCTGCAGGTTTTATGAGCTTTCCTTGCTACAGTTCATCACCACAGCAAAAATTTCATTGTGGATCTAATTAACATGAACTGAAGCTAATAGGGTGGCTTAAAAAAATGCAATTACAATATATTTCCCCCTCCATAAAGACATCATTGCGTGCATTTTTGCCTTTATAAGCACTTCACTCTAAAGCATTTACTGCTCTTGACAATTGAAGGGGCAGAGGGTGGACCGTTTCTTGCATAGCTCATTACAACCACAGTCATGAAAAGCAAATTCAGATACCCCCTATCAGAAAGTGATAGAATCAAACTATCCCAAAGTGTTATCATAGAATCATAGAATTGCAGGGGTTGGAAGGGACCTCGAGAGATCATTGGGTCCAACCCCCCTGCCAAAGCAGGCTCCCTAGGACATTTCACTCAGATAGGCGTCCAGATGGGTCTTGAATATCTCCAGAGAAGGAGACTCCACCACCTCCCTGGCCAGCCTGTCCCAGGGCTCTGTCACCCTCACTGTGTAAATGTTCTTCCGCATGTTGGTGCAGAACTTCCTGTGCTCCAACTTGCAGCCATTGCCCCTTGTCCTGTCTCCACAGACCACTGAAAAGGGGCTGGCCAATTCCCCCTGCATCCCCTGCTTAAGATAATTATAAACATTAATTAGGTCCCCCTTAGTCTTCTCTTCTCAAGGCTGAATAGTCCCAGCTCACTCAGCCTTTCCTCATAGGGGAGATGCTCCAGACCCTTAATCATCTTCATAGCCCTTCCCTGGACTCTCTCCAGGAGATCCCTGTCCTTTTTATACCAAGGCGCCCAGAACTGGACACAATACTCCAGGTGGGGCCTGACCAGGGCAGAGTAGAGGGGGAGGATCATCTCCTTTGACCTGCTGGCTATGCTCCTCCTGATGCACCCCAGGATCCCATTGGCTCTCTTAGCCACCGAGGCACACTGCTGGCTCATGGCCAACCTGTCATCCACCAGGACCCCCAGGTCCTTCTCCACTGAGCTCTTCTCCAGCAGGTCATCCCCCAGCCTGTACTGATACAAATGGTTGTTCCTTCCCAGGTGCAAGACTTTACACTTGCTTTTGTTGAACCTCATCTGGTTTCTCCCTGCCCAGCTCTCCAGCCTGTCCAGGTCTCTCTGGATGGCAGCGCAGTGTTCCTGTGTGTCAGCCACTCCTCCCAGCTTTGTATTATCGGCGTACTTGCTGAGGGTGGATGCTATTCCCTCATCAAGGTCATCAATGAAGATGTTAAACAGGATTGGACCCAACACTGAGCCCTGGGGAACACCGCTAGTAACAGGCCTCCAGTCAGATTCTGCTCCACGAATCACAACCCTCTGGGCTCGGTCCAACAGCCAATTCTCAACCCACCTCACTGTCCACTCATCTATCCCATGCTTTCTCAGCTTTGCTATCAGGATGTCATGGGAGACAGTATCAAAAGCCTTGCTGAAGTCAAGGTAGATGACATCCACTGCTCTCCCTCCATCTACCCAGCCTGTCATGAGATCGTAGAAGGCTATGAGATTGGTCGAGCACGATTTCCCCTTGGTGAATCCATGCTGACTGCTCCTCATGACCTTCTTCTCTTCCAATTGCTTGGAGATGGTATCCAGAACAAGCTGTTCCATTACCTTTCCGGGGACAGAGGTGAGGCTGACTGGCCTATAGTTACTAGGTTCCTCCTTCTTGCCCTTTTTAAAGACTGGAGTGACATTGGCTATCCTCTAGTCTTCAGGCACTTCTCCTGTCCTCCAAGACCTTATCGTGTAATCCTAGCCAGTAAACATGTGCCCACTCATTCATTCTTCCTCCCCAAAATGTTAGGGAAGAGAATGGAAAAAAACTATTGGGTCAATTGTTCACCAGATGTAGAAAAGAAAGAAAACAATCCAATGCCGAATATGTTTCTAAGCAGCGATCCCACCTCCCCAGTTATATAGGAAGTATGATGATATATGACAGGAAATATCCCTTTGGCCAGCCTGGGTCAGCTGTCCTGGCTGTGTTCTCCCAGCTTCTTGTGCACCTGGTGGGGTGTGGAAAGCTGGAAAGTCCTTAATTTAGTGTAGGCACTACAACTACCTAGCAACAACTAAAAACATCCATGTGTTATCAACATTATTGTCATCCTAAATCCCAAACACAGCACTATACCTGCTACTAGAAAGAAAATTAGCTCTATCTCAGTCAAAACCAGGACATGAGGTTAAGCTAAAATCCAAACCAACTCACTAGAGTTTCACTCAAAGGACTTTTCTTTTTTCGTCATCATGGCTGTCTTCCCAGTGAAACATCTGGTAAGGCATATGTTGCATCAAGATAAAAAAACCTTCTCAACCTTCTAGATAAACAGTTTTCAGAAATACGGTGGTTGTCAGGGAGAGTGTGTCAATTATTCATAAAATATATAGTCGTCATCAGGAACCTCCAAAAGAGATTTAGAAATTGACTTCCAGTGACTGAAATGAAACCAGGAACTAAAAAGACATAACCTTTTTCAGAAGAAGGCAGTTATTCGAAAAGTGTCATTTCATAAATAGAATAAATAACGGATGTAAATATTTGATACACGCTTTGCAGCATTTATCTAAAGAGTGCAAGTACAGGACAGAATGGGGAGGGACAAGGAAGTTTGTAAAACTGTGGTACTAAAATGCAAGAAGCATTTTGGAGGATTTTTACTTGGTTAATGTGAAAAACTTCTTCCAAAGCTCTGTGCAAATATCTGCTAGTCCACCTGTACTGTAAACATTCATCTACCTGCTCATTTTTTTATTTTTATTCTACCCATTCCTCTTCTGGCATTTAACCATGCTAGACCTGAATTTGCAATTGTTAAAGGCAGTTATTAATAATGGATTCCTCCTTTTCTCTGCCTCTATTCTGTCTCATCTTTTAAGGTTTCAATTCTTTAAGAGCATGGCTTTTACTGTGTTACTCTTTGGATTCCTCTTCACCTTTGGGTGATTTTTTCAGTGCATGATAACTCTAGAGTAGATAGTTAAATGCTTACCAGTGGAAGGCAGCCTATCTAGTGCCTTAATGATAAAGCTCTTCTCATGTCTTGCATTTTCTGGGTGTGTAACTGGCAACAGAAATAAGTGTATCCATGTTTCACCGTTCACCACTATGCAGGCAAGTCTATACTCTCATCATGAAGAAATTTATCTGCTCCATCTTGAAACTGAGAGAATAAATTTTCTAGACTCACCAAAATTTCCTTAAGCAGTACTCCAACTATGAGGGTGATGAGGTGATTTTTGGGGGATAAGGTGTTCCTGGTTCTTCCTCAGGCTTTGAGTTGCCTCTATTCTCAGAGAAGCTACGTTTTTTTGTACCTTCACATGCTGCTGCCAGAAAAAGTCACAAAAAAATTATGGAGCTAGCTCTTGGAGCAAATGGGAGGAGTGAGTTGTACACAGGGAATATCAAAACCACCTGTAAGTATGACCTATATAAACAACACCACCTAATCAGACCTGAGCAACAGCCCAGCCCAAGTCATGTTCCCATGCTAGCTATTGAAGGAGTCCTCCTGCCACTTCTTCTGTAGCAAATATACAGGTCCAAAGATTAGTGCAGACATAAATTCCAGTACCTTCGCTGTGCTGCTAGTTTATATGTCCTTCTCATTACTTGCCTTATACTTCTTTTGCCACTATTCAGTAATTAATGACAGATTTATGAGAGCAAACAGACCATGACTGTGATGTTCCCTCAGTGATCAGGCAATTAGTTGCTGACATTCTTCATTGTTTACCTGCAATCAGCATGTTATACTCTTTCTATAACTGCACATTACTATTATCATTCCTGCCTTTGCCACCCCAAAATAAGATAGTTGATATTGACTTTCCACAAACTCAATTACTGATGTACCTGGGAAAAGTCCAGATTATACTCTTATGAGAAGGAAGATTCCAAAGACACTTGATCACAAATCCTTGTAAATAGGTAAGCAAAAGGAAACTGAAGAGTGTGCTTTTCTAGGTACTGAATATTTATAAGAGTATTAGAGTGTAGTAGTGTATTCCCTCTAAAACATAAAAGCCTATCATTAATGATTAAAGAAGTAATCCCTGTTTTCATTAAAAAGAAGCACATTTCCACTCTTCATTTTTCAAAGAAATGTTTGAAAGTGTAAATCAAGAATAATAAATGGGATGTCACTTGCCTGAACCCACAGAGACTGAAATAATAGCCTCAGGCAGCTCCGTACAACATTAACTTCAAGATACTCTTTGCAAGGAAATACAAGGGAGACTGTATGTGTGTTTGGTGATGCAGAGTGCTGTGTGCCCTCCTCTTCTACACACCCAGAGTGATGCACTTACTAAAGCACCCGGGGCCTCTCTGTTGCTGCCCCTACCTCTGTGGGATGAAATGCCACAGTTGTTGGGGAGATGAGTGGCTTGCTGCCACATGTTGAGAGAGACATCTCTGGGGGCTGTTCTTCATCTGAGTGGGAGAGAGTTAGAGCTAAAAGAACAAATACATTCTTTTATCTCCAGAACATCTAAGAGGGTAGTATGCTCCTCTGTGTCTCTAACTAGGATGTTGTAGCACATCCAAAGGCAGAAGATAGCCCAAAAGGCAAAGGAATTTTTGCATGACAAATCTTTTGCATCTACTGTTGATCCAGAGAATTGAGAAATACAGAAAAAACAACTATTTCACAACATGCTAGAGCTTACTAAGAAAATATTTGTTAAGACAGTATGCAAGGATTGCACCAAAACATATAGATAATAAATATATTGCCTAAGGTCTAAACTTTTGTCTGAGCAGGAAGCACAACCCTCAAGCCCAGAACCTGGGCTGGGAAATCACTAGAAGATTAAAATAAAAATCAATGGCCAATCTTACATACATGAATTAGCATGCAGACTATATTTTTATTGCTCTAATTATAACTTGTTTACATTTATATGAGGATTAGATTATTATTATCACTGTGTTTGAACATGGTTATAAGCATTATGCAAGATGTGGTCATAGAATCACAGAATCATAGAATGTATTGGGTTGGAAGGGAACTTTAAAGGTCATCTAGTCCAACCCCTGCAGTAAACAGGGACATCTCTACTAGATCAGGTTGCTCAGAGCCCCATCAAGCTCTGACCTTGTGTATTTCCAGGAATGGAACCTCTACTACCTCTCCAGGCAGCCTGTTCCAGTGATCTATCACCCTCATATTGAAGAAGAATAGTCTGGAATAAATGATTCATTCTGATATTTGAAAGCATCATAGACACTAGGATTTAGATGAAACAGGTAAGTTGAAGCTTTTATCCTATAGATCAAGAAGTACAGAACACTGTAAGGAACAGAACTGTGCAAATAGTTTTTAGGGGTTTTTAAATAATTCTTAATCTGAAAAATCTAAGTTCTATCTGCAATTATTTTATGAGTGTAACTTGATGCAATAAGTAGTAGCCCAAAGATGATGCCACCTGAAGACAGGGCAGATGGATAATGATGTCACAAGAGTAACATCTGCAATGTGTAGAACAGAGCAAATTTTGCAGCAAAGAACAATGTGACCAATAGTTTTCATGATGGTGACAAGTTTGGACTGGATGGCAGGTTAGGTGCACATCCAAACTGGACTTCTTAACAAGGGATTCTCTAGGCTGAAGCACATGTGGGTGGAAAAAGAATGACTTTCTGTTTCTAACTTGACCTGAGAGTAGAGCCGTAGGAGAATAGTCCTCTCTCTTCCCTTTTTCTTGAAGTATGTTTGCTGATTGGTGCAAAAATGTTTAGAAAGGTTTAAAACTACTTTTTAAGGTTCATAGAAAATATGCTCAGTGAAGATCTGAATAATTTTTTAATTTATTCTAGAAGAGGTTCCTCACACCGACTGAATTTGACTGTTTCAGCCACTGACATCTGGCACATTAACTGTTCCTCCTTCTGATGCCAAATTTATCTCACATGAGCTCTACACATTATGATGTGAAAATTATACATAAAGCCTTTAGCTGCTATTTGGGCAGTGTCCTTTTTCTGTCAGTAAGCCTATTTATCCCTGTAACAGTAACAATGAGAGTGAGTCAAATAAGCCATTTTACAAAAAATGGTGGTGCAGCTACAGCACAGCAGACATATTTGCATACTTATAGGGATCTTTTTCTTCTTGCTTAAGGTCTGAAATTTCTGGTTGCATGTACTGTATAAAATCTGTAGCATATTTCATAGGCCAACACATCAGACCATGGCAACCACTAAACCCAATTCTTCCCTCTGCTCAGGGAAGATGGAAACATGCCATTAAATGTACAATGTCCTTATGATGTTGTGCAGAATGCACCAGTCACAGTACGATGGGATTACATCTAGTGCTTCAGATGCAAGAAAAAAAGAAGGGGGTGCTTTTCCTGGAGAGGTAACACAGCTCATTTGAAAAGAAAGTTGAATGGTATTGGCTAATATGTCACCTGTCATGATCAAATTAATAGGGTGTTTGACAGTAGCATTTGTTGAAATGCCATAGAACAGACTAGAGGAGAATCTGCTAAATTATCTTGATGAAATAATGGGAATTCCAAAGAAATTTATGGATTGATTTTATATGCAATAAACTATGCTACTCCAGCTTGTAAAAAAAGAAAGTTGAACTGGGAGGGTGGAGGGAAGGAATGAAATACAGTGGCCTCAGAAGACTGGGACAAATTCTAAGAGTCAAGAGCAGAGCAAAGTTGTAGGCAAATTAGTCTCAGCTAAGTGAATAAGTACATTTTTCTGTTAGTTCTGTTGTAAGGAATAATTGGCATTTTTGTGTCTCATTTATTTGCATGGGACAGAAGCTGTCAAAAAGTTAGCTGTAGTTGCTATGCTTAGAGTCAATATATTATTCAGTCTCGGTTTATGATAAGTGTGGGCAGCATTTTAGCTTTGTTTTTAATGTGCTTTTAACGTTAATCCTGGAGCTCCCAGGATTCACATACTTCTTCCTGGAAAACCAAAATAGGCTTCTTCATTTCTTTAGCATTTGGTTACCCCTATGTATCTATGTTACCCCTATGTATCTATGTTAAAACAGATAAAAAGACAGATGTCTTAACCTCTTTAATGTGATTTATAGTCATTGGAGCATACAGTTTTCTTCTGGATAAGCCTTCTTCCTTACTCAGGCATGTCACCTGCTGCCCTCTAATAGCTTTTCCTAGTCTTCTGAAATCAGAGTCTGCTTCATGACACAAAGACCTGTTCACTTTAAAATCCAATTCAAATTCTTAAATATAGATTTAAAATGCAGTCTAAATCGAATTTTTAAGAGAAATGTCACACTTCCATATTAAGGAAGGACGTGTGCTGAGTTTTATTTTGGGATTTGAAATGAACACAGATCATTGCTTTTCAAGTTCAGCAGAATATTAGCGAATTGGGACCTTTTAAATGTTTGCTATCGTACTTTCATCAGGCCTTAGGCTCTTTAGATCTTGCTTACTCCTTAGTGAGCTTTGAATTCCCCAAGAAATTTCTTGGTCTTAGCTTCTTGAATGGGAAAAAGGGCAAGGGAGAGAAGGGATGGTACCCTCATATTCAGAGATTCCCTGTAAATCAAAAATATGATAATCCTGAAATTACACCGGTTGTGAATAATTACTATCCTTCTGTAATTTCTCAATAGATGTGATTAATATTTGCCACAGAAACTCATGAAAAGCTCTCTGCATTAATATCAAAAGACAGGTACAAAAGGAAAAGTAGTGCCTTTATGAAAGTAATACACAATTAATAGCAAAACCTCAAAACTATGTAATTTTGCAGTTAACCTACAGTTTTGTTACAATTCCATCATGCATGCAACAGGAGGGAGCTCATTCTGAATAAGCAAGAGCAGAGGAAAGGGCAGCAGTTGGGACCATCTCTTAAGACACTTTGAGTGAGTAACGGAAAGAATTCTTATTGATGGGGACAGGTGAAATCAGGCATAGGGGAAAAGCGACCACAGTGACACACTGAGATGTCTCTTCCTGTGCTGGATACAAAGGCCTTGCGAATTTGATTCCAGCATATTGGCACAGAGGGGTGCAAAAAGTTCTTTCATAAGTGTAGCTCCATTATTATTTTTTTTTCTTAGTATCAGAAAGCTTCTTAGAGTACATTATTTCATGCACTACAGAAGACAAAACAACTCCATCAAATGAAACTTCAGAAAATATCTCATTTATCATTTTGAAATGTGACAATACATTTTAAGCAAGGGTATTCAAGTAGCTCTCTGTTTCCCAGTGGTGACGGTCTTAAATATTAATGGCTATACTGCACTTTGTGATTGATATTTAATGGCAGAGGACATGTTCTGGGAACCATAAGTTAGTCATCAGTGCTTTTGGTTATCATGAGTCATATTTTCATCACAATTCAATGGTAAGTTACTTCTTTGAGGAATATGAATACTATTCAAGCTTTTGCTTTTCCATAGTCACAGGTATCCTGATGGCATCTCTTATATTTTCATTTTATTCAACTGGAGGCAAACTCATAATTTCAGGGTCTAGGTGGAAAAATCTCATTAAATTTGTTGCTGCTGCTTTTCCTATCCTCTCCATGCACTAGAATTTTTGACAGAACAGTTATACTGTCACAAATCTGCTGATTTAATTTGAGATCAGACAGCTAGCTTGTCATGTAAGTGTTCTACAACTGCCAGCCAGACAGGCAAAAACTGGTTCTTAATTTGCTAGGAAATAATCTTGTAGTAAGTCAGCTTTAAATTTGGTTTATGTGGAAGCCTGCATAGGAATCTATCATCCCTTTGCAGTTCACTGCTGTTTACTGTACTATGAAATTTGGACCTTGATCTAGTTTCAAGTACAGATTCACTCAAACAAGATGCTGCTTGTCCCCCTGCTAAATTTGAAAGTGAATTGAAATGAATACTGTGGATGCCCTCTACACTATAAAGCAGGTATTTTAATCTAGTGGTGTTATTTTCTAACCAGCATAGTAGGTACAAAGCATTCATAAATATGGGGGGGGGTGGGGGAGGGGGAGGTGTGGGGGGAGGGGAGGGTATTCCTAGCATGGAAAATCACAAAAAATAAGACAAGAGTGAATCCAGTTCTCACTTAAATATTATTTTTTGTTAACTTGTCCACAGAAGTCCTGTAAGGTGAAATGTCTGTTGCAGAGGTCCTGTGCTATCAACAAAGCACAATTAATGGGACTGGGAAATTGTAATAAAGTGAAAATGCATGGGCAGAAATCTTAAGGAATTAAAGATGGGCAGAAATCTTAAGGAATTAAAGATGTACAGAAATCTTAAGGAATTAAAGGAATCAATCTCATTGCTATATTTTGCTTTCCTGCAGCTATTCGCAAGCTCTGGTTTCAGCTCTGCTAGATAAATGCTGGATCTTCAACAGTCAAAGTGCAAAACTGCTTACCAAGGAGGTTAAATTGTTTTCATTATTCATATATCCACTGAAATTACACACTTTGTTCTCTTCTTTCCACACAATAGTTAAATGCCTTTACATTATGAATATGAGGTGCATAAGAAGACTCTTTTGATAACTCGAAAGTGTTTTTCACATGTGAATGAGATATCCAGATCTCGACCATACTGATGATAGCAAATGGTAGCATTGTGTATTATGCAAGGTCCATACCACAAGAAAGCACAATATTTTTTTAATAATCCACAGTATTTAGACAGATCAGTGCCTTCACAGGTCAGTAATTAGAGTTTAAAATACTGTATTTGTTTTGGCTTGATTAATCTGTGCTGTTTTTCACACTCTAAAAGCATATGCAGTTGCGTTTTGTACTTCGTGGGATAGAAGATACTGGGTTCACCACATTACATCCAACAGGCGAGTGATAATGCAGCACCACCGCACCTCCGTCTACTCACTGTATTTGCTAGAAAAGGCACTGCTGCTTTCCCACACCTTTCTCTGACAGGGCCTTGGGATTCAAAATGGTCAATGGTACATTTGCATGTATTACACAAAGCTGATTGTGGTCTTACAAATACTTCTATCTTGCGTTCATTTTACTGTTCATCAGGGTGTCTTATGCAACCCCTCTGTTTTTCGGGCAACTCTTTATTTCTGGCCAGTAAGTGGGTTGGACAGAGGTTTGGGTTTCTCAGGCCTTTGTAGTAGCTCCAGCTCTAAGTCTTTTCTATACAAAGCTATGAACAAACCAACATGTGAGTTCACCGCTGTACTGCAGGGAAGTTATAAGGTTTTCCCATACTCTAAACACAGACCTGTGTAATGTCCAGTGACAGGGAGATAAACCAGCCTTTCCAAGCTTATCACCTGCCATCTTAGCTTTGAAAAATGCAATAGTTCAGTAGGAGTTAACAGGGACTGCTAATAGGGAAACACTCATTAGGTCATATCCCAGCTAAGTGTATTTTTTAACCCACTGGTGGGTATCTTGTCCTTTCAAAGGAGTGGAAGATGGCTTATGCTCTGCTTTTGTTCTTAATTTGATTTTATCCTTCTACATTTTTGATACCATTTCCTTTGCTTTTCCTGCCACCTGCAGAGCTGGCTGAAAGCTTCTCACCAGACTAGCCAGAGTGGAGGTGTGCTGCCTCACAAATGGGGGTAGAGGCAGGGGCAGGCTCTCTGCTAAAGGATGGGGAGTTTTTCTGCCACTTTCTCTCCATCCCTATGATTCCCACAGCTATAGGACTTATATTTAACCAGATCTACAAACATGTGTTAGATTATATCTCATAGAATCATAGAATTATAGAATGGTTAGGGTTGGAAGGGACCTTAAAGATCATCAAGTTCCAACCCCCTGCCATGGGCAGGGACACCCTCCACTAGACCAGGCTGCTCAAGCTCCCATCAAGCCTGATCCTGAATACCTCCAGGGAGGGGACAGACACCACTTCCCTGGGCAAGTTGTTCCAGTGCCTCACCACCCTCATAGTGAAGAATTTCTTCCTAATATCCAATCTAAATCTCCTCCCCTCCAATTTAAAACCATTCCCCTTGTCCTATCACTCCATGTCCTTCTAAAAGTTCCTTTCCAGCTTCCTTGTAGGCCCCCTTCAGGGACTGGAAGGCTGCTATAAGGTCTTCACTGAGCCTTCTCTTCTCCAGGCTGAAAAACCCCAACTCTCTCAGCCTGTCTTCATTGGACAGTTGTTCCAGCCCTCTAATCCTCCTCGTGGCCCTCTTCTGGACTGGTTCCAACAGCTGCATGTCCTTCCTATGTTGGGGACTCCAGAACTGGATACTGTACTCGAGGTGGGGTCTCACAAGAGCGGAGCAGAGGGGCAGAATCAGTCTCTCAATCTGCTGACCACACCCCTTTTGATGCGGCCCAGGATGATGTTTGCCTTCAGGGCTGTGAGCATGCTTTGTCAGCTCATGTCGAGCTTCTTGTCCATCATCACCCCCAAGTCCTTCTCTGCTGGACTGCTCTCTACTACATTGTCTCCCAGTCCGTATTGATGACAAGGACTGCACTGACCCAGGTGCAGGACCTTGCACTTGTCCTTGTTGAACCTCATGAGGTTCACATGGGCCCGTTTCTCCAGCTTGTCCAGGTCACTGCTCACTTTTTGCTGCCAAGGGAACTGCCAAGTCTTTGTCATCAAAGAACTCAAGCTGGACAATGCACTTCTGCAAGGACCCCTACCAACCAGGAATCTTCTTCCCAAGGAGATGTAATTTTCATTTTTTAGTGCCTGATTTTAATGTCCTGTCAAAAAGCTTTTACAGGCATTTGTTCCTTCCTATGATAGGTATCTTCTAAATTATTTCTTCCCAGAAAACTTCACTATCCATGCTGCACATTTCACAGCAAAGCCTCTATTTACCAGGAGCTTCTTTCTGCCCTGTTTCCAGACTCCAAACATTAATTCCCACCTTGCATCTTGTCTTTACAAGAGACAGGACTCCACCTCTTATCTCCTTCTCTGCACACATTCCTCAGATGCCTGGCTGCTTCTCTTCCCTGTGGCTCTGTACATCCTACCCAACTGTTTGATCTCTCCAGGAGTGGTTGGGAAGGAGGAGAAGTCGACAGCAGTGGACCTGCCTCCTCTTTGTACAGCCTGTGGTGTGCTCTGATTCTGCTCCTTGCATTCGCTGCATTCCTCAGGGAGGTTTTGGAGGCTTTAGCATGCTTTAGTAACACACCTGGTCTTTAGAGCTCAGATATGAGCTCTGTGCAACATCTGCAAGGGATTTTAAAATTTAATTGCTTTTCAAAACATCTAATGGTTAATTTGCTAGATGCTGTAACACACGGTGCCCCCCAAATAAGAGAAAAATAACCCTTTGGAATCTAGTTTTGTTAAAAAGAAAATATGAAGGTAAACCCTGACTGGTTTCCATGGCTACCATCTACTGTACATCAGTATTTACTGTGACCAGCATTTTAAATGGCCCAGGGTGAGTCTTCAGTACACAGATTCTCACCTGTGACATATTGTGTGTCACATTATAGAAGCGGTTTCAGCTACTGACTGTGACATTGAGATTTGCTGTTATAAAATATTGAATACATTAAATTGCAAGCAGATATTGTATTTGGAATGCAGTGTAGTCAGCTGAACATCAAAGTTAGAAAATGCCACAATGAAAACCACAATTTTGTCTGCTTTTCTTTTTAGTATTGGTAGCACACAACTATTTAATGATACAGCTTCTAGCAATTAGGATGCATCCTCAGAGAAACGTGCTGCAACACGTTTCTCCAGCTTGTCCAGGTCACTGCTCACTTTTTCCTGCTAAGGGAACTGCCAAGTCTTTGTCATCAAAGAACTCAAGCTGGACAACACACTTCTGCAAGGACCCCTACCAACCAGCTATCCAGTTTTCTTGCAGAGTGACGCATGCACATTTTCTGGTGTGTTAATTACAATACAGACACTCTGATCATAATGGCTGGATCTCTCTCCCCATTCTGAGAAGAGTGACATCTTCTGAAGACTGCTATCAGTGTCTAGATTTTGTCTTCACACACCTCTGTTCCCTTGGTGAGGCACTAATTCTTTATTTCTAAGAAACATTGGAAAAGCACAAATGTACATCTGCTTTCTCTAAATGTTATTCTTGTCTGAAGTGAGGATGTGAATCAGTGAAATTCTTAAACATTGCCAAACAACAAGATATTTTTTTTTAAAAAATACAGTCTAAAATGTGTATTGTACTTGCATAGGAATAATTCTTAAGTCTGAATTATTAGAACCCTTGAAATGTATTATTATTATTTTTTCTCCATTGAAAAATGTTTGGAAATTACTAAGTCAAACAAAAAGACATTTCTTGAGGTTTTCTAGTCTCATGGTGGAGGATGCAGTCCTGCATGTTAAATATTCAACAGACTACCTTCTCCCTAGATAAATGCTGGCTGAATAGTTGGTACCCCAAATACTTTGGTACAAACCTCTGGAGCAGTGAGATGCTCTTCATTTTCTGCATGTGTTCATAAATGCATCTCTCTAGAACTAGAAATAGCAGTTCTCTTTCCCCACAGCCTTATGATCTGTCCAGTTTTGAGGAGATCTGTAATGTACATTCATATTTTGCTGTGCTCACAGAAGCAGAAAGAAGAGTCTTCTTAATGCTCCCTGCTTATTCTAAGTAACTGATCATTATGAATCCATTGGAGCTTCATTACAACAGGACCAGGTATAATAAATTTGCTCAATATTCATAGAGATGTCTGAGGCAAGTGCTGGGGAGTTATTTGGTGTTGGGTGAGCATAAGTAAGGAAATGATTTAGATGAAATGCTGTGTAGTAATGAACTTTATATTAGGCAAATCAGATGTTAATGTTAACAGCATGCTTTCTTAATATTAATATCTGCAATAACTCGCCTCATTTCTTTTTCAGACATGAAGATATTTCCTATCATGAAAACATTACCTTTACATTGCTTTGACCTTCCTGTATTAATTAGTTTTCCACATTTTCTCTTATTATTTTGCATGTAATGCTTCCAGCTTGTCAGAAAATGGGAGTTAATGTCATCTTAAAAGACTTGAAAAAGCTTTTACCAGTGACTGGATACATAAGGCATTCTTAGAAGATGCTTATCTTCAGCTTTTAAAATCTGAGTACTATTAAATTTGCTGTGCATTTAGTCATGAGTTGAATAAAGGAATACCTTTAAATAGTTACTTCTTTTCTATTGCATACTAAGTTCCTCACTCTTGAAGTGTATTTGTGATGTGCAACACCTAACTCATCCCATGCACCAAAGAACTAATAAGAATATATTGAACCTATCCAGCAGGCAAATGATAAAATCAGTAATTATGCTAATGACAGTGAAGGAATGGTAACTCCGAATACTTAAAATCATAGATCTCTGCAAATGAGTAAAATGGGAGGAAAATGAGTACAGATTTAGAGCATGACCGATGTAATAATTTCCCTGTCAGATATGCATGCTGCCAGTGCTGACTCCTGGGGGCTCCAAGCAAAGTGCAAGGCCTGTGTGTCCTGGTCTCTACCCACACTGCTCACCTTGAACTTCTACCCCATGTCATGGCTGCAGGAAGCTGCAGAGGCTGTAATACTTTTGGTCCTTTGTCTGGCGTACACAACAGTATTTGGAAAGAAAAGAGAACCAAAAAAAATGTTAGTTACCTGGTCAAAGGAAACCATGTGTGAGGGGCTGGGTTGCTGCCACTGCCTTCTCCCATTAAACGCGTACAGAAAAATTTTCATTAAAAAGAAACCACATCTTCCTGGGAAAGATTTAATATAGCTATTCTCATTGAGGAAATAAGATGAAGTTTTGTTAAAAATCACAGGGATCACTTGAGGGTTACAAGCTGTCAGATGTAATGACTATGAGTGAACATGTTTGCCCAGAGCCTGTAAACCCTTAGTAGAAGCTTTTGGTCCTATTTACCATACGGTTCCCGGCAGTTGCAATTCATCCAGGCCAGTATTTTTGACAGGCAGCCAGATACCTTCACACTTTTGCTCAGAGAGGCTTCAGAGCTGAATGCTAAGCAGAGAGCATCGTCACTCTGCAGTGCATTTGACATCCCAAGTGAAACCATGCAGCTTTGAATAAGAATAAAGTAGTAGACAGGGATGTGGAGAACAGCTAGGTTAATTGCTTTGATCAAGAAAGAATCTGTTTATTTACAGGGGCAGCTGCAAAGTCTGACACAGTAGTGGATGTGGGAAACTGCCTGTATTTTATTACATGAACACCGACAGTGTGTGACCCAGGCGTGGTGACAGGTTATCTGTGACTGAAGTTTTTGTAGCAGTCAGAGCTAAGTTTGACCTAGACTTGTTTGCTCAGATGGATTTATCAGCCTCTGAAATTAGTTGTGGGTCTTGTCAAATCTACTGGTGGGTAAATGCCCAGAGACTATACCATTACCATATGCTTAATTGAGTGTGTCTGGGAACAGAGTTCGCAGCTACTGAAAGTGATGGTGTTACTTCTCTATCCTACATATAGTGATGCTGAGATTGACACATCAGAAACAAGCCTGCTGTTCCTTGGTCCAGAATCTTAGATGAAAATCTAGTAAATTCTGCAGTTATTTTTTGTTATTTTAAAAATGTTTTTACAAGTAAGTGATACTACTTACATACCTGTCAGGTATCTTCTGCTCAGAAAACAGATATTAAAAAATGCTAGGAAACTTAGAGTCACTTGTAAAAATGCAATAGCTTTGCTCACTTATGCTCACCTCAAGTTAAAAAAGAAAGGCAAAATTCTCAGTGATAGAAAAATGTCTCACTGGAAGTCTTTCAACCTTGTACATGTTTCTCTTCTAACAACCTTTTTTTATAACATTTGTCTAAAGTCACTAGAGAAATTTAAAAAAAACCCAAGCAAACAGTGGGTAAACATGGTAATGGTTCATGGTAATTAATGCTATTCATGGGATAATGAGTAAACCAAATGCCTGTGTGTGTGTGTAGAATACATCCGCATGTTTATACACGCACGTATATAAAACATTTATGTGGAAATCTGCAGCTTTTAGGAGAAATAGAATTTTTAATATCTGTGATTAATTAGATAAGATAGCGCATAGAGAGCTGAGGACATTGCAGCTAATACCAGGCTTCCCATTGAGTTCACCAGCCTTTAGATCAGGACCCAAACAGTGTCTTGCACCAGTGCTCTTCTCCCTAAATATTTGGTGAGCAGTGACTAAGGCAGGACGCTTGTCCAACACCTTTCAAGAGGAGGCAGATAACAGATATTATGCAAGGCGAAACAGGCAATCACTGTTTTAGTAGTGTTATGAAGACAGAATGTAAGGTTGTTAATGCATCCAACTAGGTTTTATCGTGTCTGATGGTAATAATTTACTTTCAATAGACTTAATGGCCTGAGGTATTATGCTATTATCATGTCAGTGCTGTATTAGGAAAGAACGCTAGTTTGAGTGCTAGGAGCAGTTTAGTTAGAAGTTTCTTTGAAGACCATTATATTTCATGCCATAAGAAATGATATAGCATCCTTATTTATAAGGATGTAAGAAAAAAGAACTTCAGCACTATGTTAACAGCCATTGGTCCTAATTCATGGTCTCTAACATAGTAACACCGACTGTTAGAGTGAATGGGGGAAGATCAGCTTTGAAATGAGGAAGAATGAGAAATATTTTAGATGAAGAAGAAAGGCTGTAGAAAGACTGAACACAGATCCTCTAGAACTTGCTGACATCTTTTACAAAGCCCAAGTTTGAATATTTGCATTTTAATTTTAAATAAATTGCCTTTCTGTCTATTGATTTTTTTACTTCAATCAGAGAAATGCAATGATGAAGTATGATTTAGGTTAAAGATGCAAAGTTTTATTTATAACCTGGACCCAATTGTGCACACCTGCATGATGTCAATGCCAAAATATTACTGCATATGCTAAAGTGGTATAAGCTGCTGGCTGCCTTGCAGGGAACCATTGCGTCTTTTACAAGGGACTTCAGTGTAGGGTGCTGTCAGTGTGGACTTCCTAATAGACAGGACTGGATGCAGGGCCAGATGTGGCCTTTCCAATAATTAGGAAGACAGCAAAACAGCACAAAGCAGCATTTCCCATCATGTGACTAGAGTATGTGCCACATATTATAATGCTAATAGGGAACTACTGGCCCCATAGCACATCTGATAAATTTGTTCTGGCTCACAGAGGTACCTTCTCCTTGTGCTATGCTTACCTCCCTCGGGTCACTGTGGGATCTGTCATGCAAGTCCATATCAGGCATCTGGTGTCTGATTAAAGTGATTATTTCTATTACTAAGGCTATTGGTTGACATTTTCTGCTAGCATTGAATACTTATAAGAAGGATCCCAAGAGCTTCATTATCTCATATACATTTTAAATTATTGATTTTTATATAAAAGCAAAATCAACAGGAGTTCATTTAAGTATACAGTTTTCATTCACTATTAACAGTGACTTAAAATTCAGATGGACAATTTTCCATATTTAGACTGGAAAACTATCAGCTCTTCAGCTTTGTTCACTAGCGTAGGAGAGGTGGTATGCAAAGGCTTAATATTATCTCATTTTGCTTTCATATCATCTGATAAACCTTCTAATCCATGAGGCTTCACAGCATCACCTTTCTATAAATACATATTCCCTGGGAATCTAGTGGGATGGAACCCAGGTGCTCTATCTCCTTCAATTATATCGTTAGATACAGTATGTTTGCTCACTGCCTGCAACAGCTGAGGTATGTGCATGGCCCCCTTTCCCCCCTACCCCCTCCAGAGGATTGATGACCTGAGGATGGTGCCTCCAGGCTGCGTATGGACCAGACATGTAGGAACAAAGCTAGGAATTATGAGGAAAGGCTGAGTGAGCTGGGACTATTCAGCCTAGAGAAAAGAAGACTAAGGGGGGACCTAATTAATGTTTATAATTATCTTAAGCATGGGATGCAGGGGGAATTGGCCAGCCCCTTTTCAGTGGTCTGTGGAGACAGGACAAGGGGCAATGGCTGCAAGTTGGAGCACAGGAAGTTCCGCACCAACATGCGGAAAACCTTTTTCACAGTGAGGGTGACAGAGCACTGGGACAGGCTGCCCAGGGAGGTGGTGGAGTCTCCTTCTCTGGAGATATTCAAGACCCATCTGGACGCCTCTCTATGCAATATAAGATAGGGAGCCTGCTTTGGGGTTGGACCCAATGATCTCTGGAGGTCCCTTCCAACCCCTATGATTCTGATAACCGAGGTGCTGACCAGAGCGGTGGGGGCCGTAGCCCTGACTGAGGAGACCCATTGTGGAACCTTCTTAAAAAGCTTGGTATTAAAAACCTCCCATTGCATGTGCACACAGATGAACCTCCAAATTAGTATAACCTGTGATCCTCATCCCTTTGGGTAAGGGTAGTGGGCATTTCCCATAGCACCCCACTGGGTTGTGCTACATATTCTCTGCAGTGGCATTCTCCGTATGTACACACTATATTTTTATACATACATATAAATATATTTATATATACTTTATTTTTTTAGCCTATACAAAAATATTCCAAACATCCTGATCTACCTTTCAATCTGACTTCGATGATTTTCAGTTAAACCTGTTGCATGATGCATTTTAAGTGTAAGTTATCTTGAAATAATAAGAGAATTAAAGTGAATGAGGAAAAATGCACGCTAATTATTTTTGTGTGCATGTTAAACCTCCTACTGTTGCATATAGCTCAGGGAAAATAAGCTGTCTGCCTCCAACATGAAGTAATTTGCCCTACTAGAGTGATCGAGATATTCCCAAAGGTATGCTACTACTCTGGAAAAAGAAAACAGCATTAGACATTTAAAGATTCAATGGTTAAAACGTTTTCTTCATAAATATTAAAGCCAAGCCAAAGCTACTAACTCTCCCACTCCTGTAAAGGGTGGTGTTCAATCACAGTGGAGCAGAGAGGGTGTCAGTGAAGATGCTGGAAAGGATCAATACAGTTCCCTAGCAACAGGGCTACGTGCCTGGGGTTCCTGCATCCGCAGGGACCCTCCTGACCCACTAAATCAAGGCAGCAGTTTTACCTCTCCTGCCATTGTGCTAACTTTGAGCGAACATTTCCACTGCTCTTATTTCTCAGATCAACCCAGAGATAAAGAGAAACAAGTAGCAGTGGGGTGGGAGGAAGCTAATTACGTTGCTTCTTTAAAAAGACAAGCGTGTTGTCTGTCAGGATAATCCTTTAAAGAAAGATAGCTTTGTGAAGGGAAAGAAACCTCACATGCGCTGATACTCTTACTGCTTTCTAATATCAAGTGACGGACCTAATGTTTTAATATAGAGCAATCACAGTCCCTAGCCATGGAGTATAGCTTCTGAGCAGAGGCTACATTAACTGCACTCACAGGGCTGCGTAATTATTATGGTCTGGCGGAAAATGCAGACAGCGAAAAGCATACATGGCTTCTTTATTTTGCCATCCTTTTAACCGTGTTAAACTTTATAATTTAATTCTGGGTAGTAGCTTAAAAATAGTTTCGTTTCTTATTATGAATCAGCATTTTCAGGATTCTTCCATTCTATATCAGACAGCACTGACTCATTATGCACGTCTTTTTTTCCTTCCTTGTGTGTTCAGAGCCATTATGGGGTCCAAATACACCTGGTTTGATTTCAAATTTTGTTACCTACCCAAAAAAAGACAAGAGAGAAGAAGCAAGGAGCTGAAAGTCGACTAAGATTAAACCCGGAGGCCTCCTGAGGGCATTATTTTATGAGAAAGTTGTAGAATGAAATGGAAAACCTGTGTTTTGTATCAGAATAAGGAGCACATTTTACAAATGTTATCATAGAAGTATGTGTTGATGTCAATGCCTATGAGAAATTTAATGTGATTGTGTTATTTTCCTTCAGTTGTAGTATCATGAATATATTGCTTGTATATTTTCACTCTCTTGTTTTCTCTCGCTCCTCCTTAAAAAGAAAAACCCAAAAATCTTCCGGCATTGTGTTAGACATTTGAACAGTCTCTCTGACCTCTGCATGAAGTGGCCAGGGCCACTGCTGACAGAAAATGCTGGAAAGCAAAAAGAGCCAATTTCAGGAGAAAGGCTCCATGATAATAAGCCTATTTTTGAAAACACAATGGACTGTTTGTATGTTGAGACTCACTCTTGTCTTGACCTTAGATTTTTATTTATTACAAAGTATGCTGAAAATGCAAGAAGGCACTGGAATCATTAATTGATTCCTTTGAGTGGTTATGAAGATCATCTTACAGAAACTGGCTTGAGCTGCCTTCACAGGGTAGCTATATATAAAAGCATTCATATAGCTTAGAAGTAAGTTCTTCAAAATCTGCAGAAACACTATCTGCTATTGATATGTCAACTGTTTAGACTTCTGCATACCTCAAAATAGTTAATATTTACACAGGTATCCTGTTTCTCCTACATCAAAGTAATTTCAGTATAGTATACTAAAAGCAGAAAAACCCCTGAAGGTTGTAGAGATATTGTTGATGCTTTTGTCTTGATTATCCCCATGCTAATTGAATTGTACAGGTGTAACTGAGAGTAGAATTAAGTTCTCAATCACAGATGAAGACAAATCTTTCATCTTCTGAATTTTCTGGCTGTAGGCCATTATTTTCAGGAGTTCTTGGGCCAGTGCCTCTGTTGAAAGGCTAGACAAGGGTAGCAGCTGTTGAAATATGGACCAAAATCCAATTAATTCTGAATTTAAGTTTTCTAAAAATTAATATTATGATATCCTGGTCTAGTTGCACTATCCCTTCTTTAATTTTTTTAAACTAGTAGTCAATATCCAAACTCAGTGACTATGCAATCTGAGCAGTTTAGAGTATATGCACTCCACATTTATCATTTCACCATGTCAGCAGGCAGCTCCTCCTATTCTGAGAGAGATGAAAACCAAAGCAGTATCTCTTGTTAACCTTCCTCTTTCAATGCTGTGTTGCAGGAAAGAGCAAGGTTGCTTTGCTGTGAATCTCTGGACAAACTTTGTCCCTCAGCAGTCTCTCTTTGCTATTTGAGAAATGGGGGTTTATGTTTTGGATCTTGTCTAGAGTTAAATGTTTTACACAGGACTTGTATGGTCATAAATGCTGATATAAATAAGTCCTGTGTGATAACTTCTTCAATGAGTCCTAAAAATATCATAAAGGACACTAGGATTTTCCTTGGCCTTAGGAAAACTTCCTTTTTAGCCAAGTCTATGCCTTAGCAAAAAGGCATGCTTGAAAAAATGGATTCACTTCTTCCTCGCCAATATTATCACCCCAAAGAAGTTCTGTCAGCTAATATAGACAAATGCAGGCTTGGCATCACTCCAGCCCATGGTGAGGGAAAAATGTTTGTCTCTCCAGCTTCTACCAGGCTGGAGAAGCAGCAAGAAAAAAAAATTACTTTGTCTTGTATTGCAGTCATATTCCAGGTAGCCTTAGCTGGACACCTGCATTGGACTCCAGATGTGGACTCATCAAAGTCCATGCTTAACACACAGCCAGCAACTGGGACCAAAAATGGAAAGGAAGGCCTTTTATTATATAAATGCATCTGAAAAAATAAATAATCTGGGATCAGGGAAGGCTTTTTTCTTTGACAGTCAAACATCTTGACAGATCTACTCTGAAAGATGGAAAAACCTCCCATGCCTCCAAAAAGCTACAAGAGTAATTGAACAATTTGGGCTCACCGAGGTGTGGAGGGCACAGCTAAGGAGAGCTGGCACAATTCTTCAGGGCCTGACAGCTCCTCAGGAAGAGTCTATTTCTCAGTAAGCTGCTCATTAATCAGGATTCTCTGTAGCACTCCGGATAGCCGCCGGACATTAATCGATTATCTTTTCTCAGCAGAAAGCTAGACAGTCTAGCAAAATACAACCCTAGTCCACACACCAGGGCACCCCTCAGCACTGGTTTGTGTTTTATGGGAAGTAAGTCACTTCCTGGGTACAATTGAACTAAATGTTCGTTTGAGGATAGCGAACAGTCAATTGACAACAAAACTGGACTGTCTATTTAGACAAAATAATATCTAAAAAAAGGGCCTGTAAACGTAATTCAGTTCCAAAGAGTCAATTGGAAGAGGGAGACCAGGCGCCTTCCTAAGACCGTTCTCTGTGGCTTCTCAAGCTCAGTGTAACATGCTAACATCCCATCAGCATCCCATAGCTGATGATGGGTACTGAGCAGTAGGTTCTTCTGTCTAGCAGTATCTCCTGGGTGCCCCCTGGGAACAGGTGGTCTCAGCCATGCACCCCTGAAGCAGCTCCAGCTCCCTCTGCCAGCTGAGCAGCTCAGACCCTGGGCAATGCCAAATTGACAGTCCATTCTTTTTACCCTTCCTTTAGCCTACTGTGCTGAAAAGAATAGATGATTTATGACAGCAGAAGGGAAAAAAAGAAGAGCAGGGCTCAGGAACTCACTGATGGCAGTCCCTGTGTTGGCTGTATTTTATTCAATGACTTCTCATACAGCGTGCGTAAGCAGACCTTCCTGATGGTACTAATCCTCCAAACCCTCAGGGGACCATCTTTATACAGTGGGCTGTAAAGTCTTCAAGATACATGAAGGTAATTGTAAAACAAGTGCTTTCAAAGCCTTGGACATAACCAAGAGTAGAGGCATCAGTTCTGTCTCTACATTTCTAGACCCCATAAATCCTGAATATCTGGTCAAGGTATCACTTTTCTTTTCCTACTAGCAATTTAGGAAATAAAATTTAATGTGAGGTGTAAGTTTGATTATACTGAAAATCCTGGGGTCCTCTGTTAATCATTACGCACTTGTATTATTTTCAGGTATGAGCATGCCAAATTTTGTGTCATCAAATCATTACACTTTATGAAGCATAATTTTTGCTGAAGACTTATGTTGTATTACCTCTCAAATCATGTTGGTTATATACAAATTTGAAGCACTGATATTTGTAAATACAGTATTCAACTTATTTGATCAAAACTTGAATAAGCATTTTTTTAAACATGACTAAATTCTCATGATCCCTTGGGTTAGAGACACAAACACCCTGTAATTGATACACACCTAACAACAACTGCACTGGTTTTGGCTGGAATAGAGTTAATTTTCTTCATAGTAGTTAGTATGGGGCTGTGTTTGGATTTGTGCTGAAAACAGTGCTGATAACACAGGGATGTTTCTGTTACTGCTGAGCAGTGCTTACACACAGCCAAGGCCTACTTCTACTTCTCACATCACCCCACCAGAGAGTAAACTGGGGGTGAATAAGAAGCTGGGAGGAGACACAGCCAGGACAGCTGGCCCCAACTGACCAAATGGATATTCCATTTTCTATGACATCATGCTCAGTAATAAAACTATGGGAATGTTGGCCAGAGGACTGCTGCTCAGGGACTGAATGGGTATCAGCTGATCAGTGGTGAGCAGTTGTTTTTGCTTGCATCACTTGTCTTTCTTGGGTTTTATTTTATCTCTTTTTTTTTTTTTTTTTTCCTTTTCATTATTATTATTCATTATATTTCAATCATTAAAATATTCTTTTCTCAAGCCATGAGTTTTCTCACTTTTACCCTTCCAATTCTCTTCCTGACATCCTGTTGGTTAAATTTTAGCAGCATTCAATGATTGACTAATTTAAACATTTACAAGTAACTCAATAAAATAGGTTATGACCAAAACAACAACTAAATTACAGGTTTGAAGATGATAAAATTCACGCTAGTTTATTATAAGATATCTTAAATCAAAGCATATAGGTACATAGACTTGAGGAGGCTGATTGCCTCTTACAGCTAAAATTTCCCTCTTTGACACTAGAGTAAAGGCTCATAATGCTTTGGCATTCCTCAACGGGCAGTAACTGAGACTTGAGGAAGCTGACTTTGCCCTTGCCTCCTGTCAGCTTTGTTGGCAGATGGTCCTCAAGGAGTTTGTGCCTGAGAGTTGTCCCGGCTCAGGGGAGATGCTGGTCACAGCCTGCTGTGATCCAGGAGACCTCAACTTAGAAAAGCTATTTATAGGACCTGAGATAATTCACTTGTGTGAGGAAATTCAGCCCAGCTTGGCTGGTGAAATTTCCCAGTACTATTCACCAGTTGTGCAGACTCAGAACTTTTCTGTCATTAACCCCTTTTGGGCCATGACCCAGGTACAGGTGTAGTAGGCTGTCAGGAGGTATTTGATTGTTATTATTATTCCCTTTATCTAAGACACATCCTTTAAAAATGTTAGTAATTTTGTTTTACAAGTCCAAAGGCTTTTCACTATGCACAGAATAGCAAACTGCTGGTACTGTTCTGCTTTAAAAGGGTGCTTTTTGGTTCTTGTAAGTTTCTGTTGACATAAATGTATATGATCAATACCACAATTCACCACTAAAAGTGCCAAAGATGGGTTAGGCACCACAAGATTCCAGATCAGTTTAGGCATACCTTCTCTTTGTCCAAACATTGCTGTTCCAGGATTCTCAGGCAGATTTATCCCATAAAACATTTATATATTATTATTGCATGGATTATGCATAGGTTGTTTTAAAACAGCAATTGTTTTCACAGGTACTACATAGAACAATGTAGAAGGCTCTAAAATGTTGCTAATCAATATGGTAATAAAAGACTTCTAGTGCAACCCCCTATATATGACCTGAAATTACAATGCATAAGATTAAAAAAAGAGATTAATATCCTGATGATTTTCTGTAATTCTATCATCCTCTAGAGGAGGCAGCATTGATAAGGAAGAGTTGTAAAGGACACCACTTATTTCATATGGGATCCAGTATTATTTTTTAAGAAGTGAAATATTTGGCATTTCAAATGAAAATACAAATTTGGGACAATGCTTTCCATAGTGAGATTAAAAACAATCTTCCCTCTTCATTATCAGTCAGAATTATTTCATAACTTTGCTCTAGAAGTAATTATTCAGATATTTTGTCATTGGTTGCCAGTCAATAAATTATGTGGTTGGAATAATGTTGGAACTTTATGACACAGATTAATTGAACTAAAGGAAAAAATATCTTTTCCTTCTTTTTTTCTTATGCTCTGAGGACAGACAATGTTACTGTTATATCCCATGTTTATAATTCTATATTCATCTGCACTCTAAAATCTGTGTCATAAATCCAATTTGTATGTATGGATTTATGTATCATGAGTCTTCAGTAGGACTGTAAACAGTGTCAAAGAGCACAGAATGCAGACTCTCATTGTAAGAAATCTTGATATATTATAAACGCATCTTCTATTTAAAAAGAAAAATGATTTTTTCTCCTAATTTGCAATCAGTCAGCATGCATTTCTCATTCAGTTGCACAGCCTTCTCTGACCTACAGACCACATCATAAACCAGAAATTTGTTGTTTCACTTGCAGTAACTTCTAGAGGCATTAACTGAGCTGAGGTAACTAGACATTATGCGTACTTGTTTTAGGAGCTCAGCCCTAGCAATCTTAAAGACTTGGACTAAGATCTTATACAGCCTGGTTACTCTTTGCTTCAGTACTTCTAACTGCAGGCTAGCATCACAGGCTAAGAAATCCAAAGGAAAGGGTTATTACTTTTATTATTATTGTCCCTATTTTGTAGAGCACTTCCTGAGTTTGCCTAAACATTGAGGAAGTCTGTGTCAGAACCAAACTTTATGATCAAGCAGAGTAATTTCCATAATGTTCTTTATGTTTTTTGACTGAAATAACCATTGAATGCCACTGTAAAAAAAATAAATAATAAGGAGGGGGGCAGGGTGTTGGGGGGTGGGATTGTGAAAAGTCATCTCAGCAAAATATTATTTCTGACTGTGGCAATGCGTAGATTTGTTTTCATATGTGACTTACAAGTGATGGAAGCCAACCACCTGGACTTTTCTACCAACTTGAACTACCAAGCGAGACAAAAAGGGCAAGTCAGCATGTACAACACTGAACCTTGACTTTTCTTGTGTTTATTTTTAAGTGACCTAAATCACAGTGAGTATCAAACTCTTTCTCATGGAAGGGGTTTTAGCAAAGTTTTCGCCTAGATTCTTTCAGCAATAAATCAACACATATTTCATGCTTTGCTATATCATAAACCACAAATTCTCTGGGAATTCACAGTAGCACTCAAATGTTTTATGATTTACACCACTGTCAGTCCAGAAAGACACCTGCTCCTGTACTTGTGATACTGAAAATAGGGATGAAAAAAACAGAACAAGAATTGATAGAAATGTGGGTTTTCTATCATGGGTCTATTGCAGCTTTTCCTGCTTCTGCTTTGGTGACTTTGCTCTATCAACTGTTTACATTTCATGTGTTTCCCTTGTACAGGATACAATAAAAAGACATCAAATGCGCATATCTATCCTTACTAAAAGTGTTAAGCAAAAGGCAGACACTAACAGTGAATGTCACAAAATGTCGTTACTTAAAAGCTATTACCCAGGAATAAGCAATTAAATGTTATTTAGAACTGGTTGAACACTCATCATTTTTGTCTTCCTCATGCTGAGGCTCAAAGCTATTTCCATCCTAGGTTTCCAGAGAAATGACTGCAGAAATAGGAATAACCAGATACTTCTATGCCTTGTTTTAAAAGTGCTTCTAGGATTAATTGCCATGAGTGCAATGCCATCTGTCAGTGTCCCACAACAACATATCATGAAAGCATCCAATTAGCAAATTCAGGATGCAGTTTAATTAATCAAATGTAAAGCTTCAGATTTAATACTCCTTATTTCTCTGCTCACTTCAATAACTCCTTGTTTAATTTAATATGGTGCCATCTCAGCCCTCTATGTTCTGCTCTTTGCATTACCTCACCTTCAGTTTGCATCTCAAAGTTGCAATTAGGAAACAATATTTTTCCACAGTTTTATGCACTTTGCCTATCATATACACCAAAAGCTATCCTGAACTATGGTAAGTACTCTCTTTATTCAAGGTAGGACATAACTAAAAAGATTCATTATATTTTTGACCTTCACATTTGAGAGATCAAAAAATTTCTGCCTATTACTGCTTAGGCTTTATTCACTTACAGGTTCAGTAGGCAACAAATTACATTAAGCACAGTAATAACCTTCATTTGTTATCTTTATTCCTCTAAAGAAAGAGTCTGGGAGGCTCTGCGTGTTTGCCTGTGTATATTTGTGATTCAGTGAAAGTCCAAAACATTGTGTTGGAAGAGAATATTGTGGACATTTTTTTTTTTAGCTTTAGATTATTTATAATATTGCAGTAGATTTTTTTTTCCCCTACAAAATTTGATAAATAAATTCATTCATAAATAAATTTTATTTCTGTAAAGCTGCTGTGGTGTGACAAAACATTTCCAAAGCACATATTATTCCTGGTGGTGATGCCAGAAATATTAAACATGCTCAACTATTTGATCCTGTCAGAATGAAAATATCGCCTCTCCTTTTGTTCAAATGGTCAATAGTCAATACTTATTCTGTCTCATCATTTCATCCTGCTGCTGTCAAAATTATAACAGTAGAAAATATTTCTTTTTGAGAATGCCATACAATAGTAGAAATAGGATTTTTATGTCTAAAATATTTGTTTTGAATGCACCAGTGCTGGTTCATTGTGAGGTAATAAATGGTAATCACAGCACTGAGGAAGACATCTGGCCCCCTAAGAAGGAAGGTATATTTTCAGATATTATGGGGACAGCCTTACATTTTGATTGTTGTTTACACTGGTTACTGGTCTGCATTTTATAATGTTTTCAAAGATAAATCCAGAAATATGTTTTTAAAAATACAGATCAAGAAATATAATGATTAAATGGACCTCTTGATACTTGTAGCCATAATTCATCACTCATCATCTATCATTCCTAAAGGTTATATAGCTGTATTAACACTCAGAATGGAATAGGGATTGTTTACCTTGCATGCTGGAATTAGGGCTATTGAGACAAAAGTCTTTCTGAAGGTCCTTTGACCCCTTCTTAATCTGTGCCAATTGCTGGATCTGTATTGTGAGAGGAAAAAAACAAACCAAAACAACCCCCCCCCCCCAATGGAAAACACATTTAAATGTTTCTCATTCATAACCCTGAATGTTGACACTCTAGGATCAGTGACTAGAACCCCTAAGTCTAATTTCTATACTTCCTCACATATACATGTTCTTTGATCCTTTGATGATGGTGAGTAGAAATAAAATTACAGGCTGTTTTGTACAGCAGCGTGTTTAAGATACAAGGCAAGGGTGATGAATGACTCTGGGAAAAAGCTCATCTAAATTCATCCCCATGATCAATATTACAGACCAGGTTGGTAAAAGAATTATGGATGTCTAAAAAATAAAACTCATCGTTAAGCAAGACTTAGCTGTAGTTCTGTTTCTTCCCTGAGCATATTTTCAGAGCGTATTTTTTCAGAAGAACGAATGATACCTTCTATTTCTTGCCATGCCACCCAGCTCCTGCATATAATGATCACGGAGTTTTAGCTCTTGACCCTCAGCAGTATTCTCTTGGTGCTGAAACATACAGATCAGATTTTCAAAGATGATTCCTTAACCTCTGAATGAAAATTCCTTGTTTCTCCTGTGTTACTGAAAAACTTCTTCCAGTGAGAACACATGAGGAACTATTGGCTGGAGGATGGCAGGATCAGGTCTAGAAAATGTCTAGTTATTTACAAACATGAAAAAATGAATACAATCACTCCTTGCAAACAAAGAAATGAGTAAGCTTGTGTATTGTCTTTAATCTTTAGCATTTTTTCACAAGTTTTAAAATAACTATAAACTGTTGGTGCACACTAATGCAGGCTGCTCTTCACATTTACATCACTGATTTTTCCCCTCTGCCCCCTTCCTCATTGAGAAGGGTCTGTGCTTTGGCTTTCTCAGAAGATTCTGTGTTCACTCATCCGTGCACAAATGCAGTTCTGCAGTTGTGTGGTGTTTCTCGTAAGGCTAACTATAGAAATTATAAAGGTCTTATTTCAAATGGAAAAGGAAATTTACCAATAAAAGATAAGCCATCCAAGCAAAGCAAAGAGCTTAATTTGCAAAAGAATGTAGTCATGGAAATTAGCTGCCTGAGAGGGACATGCAGGTGGGGCTGTGATCCTAAAATCACTCCCTCACTTGCTGTCCATTCCCGTAGGATCTGTCGTACTGAGGACTGTGGAGAAGCACTTGTGCTCTGTCAGTGTGGCATTACTGATGTCACATCAGTGCTGTTCCACAAACACCCTTGGAGCACCCTAACCCACATCAGGGAGGACACTTTTGGGGTAGGAAAATATGTTCCATTTTTCCCAGTGTCTGAAGGGGATGTGGGAAATGTTATCTGAGCTATGCCACCCTGACACCACTCACAAGTCATCATCCCACCCAGTGCCTCCTGGAACTCAGTCTGATATACCTTAACCAGAAGAGTGCAGCAGATGGCTCTTGGGTGAGGTCCATCATGGGTACTCTACGTAGCCCTGTGGGATTTTCATCTGTGAAGACCTGGTGTCACAGAAAATCTTGGGGGAAGGCACCTGAGTGGCAATATCGATAAATCAGGGAAGTTCTGGATCCATGTTCCTCTTTGTGCTTGAAAAGGTCAAGTCACTGATGTGAAGAGGATAGAGGGCAAACAAAGTGAACCTAAGTCCTCGTGGTGCTTGCTGTCATGGAAGGACAAACAGCTCACATGGTCTCCTTCTGCCTATGAAGTAAAGTTCATATTCACACGTCTTTGCCAGCTCAGATAAGTTGGAGTTGAATAGTGCCAGGCACAGATCTCCCTTGGCCAGTCCAGCATGGACCAGATGCTTTCTCTCCACTGTGGAGAGGCAGGTTACTCAACCATATCTCCTCAGGACATACCCCTGTATTGCACTGAAGAGCAGATGTACAGCTGCCTTATACTTAAAGGCAGTCACAAGATAGAGGCTTAAACCCAGTTGCATTGCATATCTAAAAATTAAAAGCACATACAAAGGTCAATTTAATGTCAACAGATCAAGGGTCTTGTGTTTGTCAGGGAATCCCATTTACAGTAGAACACTTCTCCCAGTCTTCCTAATATTTTGCACTTATTTACAGGCCACAAGTTGAGTCTACTTATCTTTTGAAAGCTGATGAAACAGTGCAACACAATGCATTTGGATGTGGAATTGAGTTTTATTTGCCTGAAATGAGAGAGAAGCACAAAAACTGGTCTCTGGCTTTTCTGGAGAACCCATGTGATTACTCTAATAAAAAACTAGAAAAAGGGTTTGTTGGCAACACATATGATTATTTTCACTCTATAATCATATAATATCACATATAAGTATAGCTACTTATATACATGTATATGTATAGATACTTCAGCAAGAATTGAGAGACAGGGATGCTGGTAGTTTGATTGCCCTTTACTGATGGTAAAAAATGAATAGATTAGTCTTTGGAAGAAAAGAGATGACCCAACAAACCTAATGACAGTCATGCTATGCTTCACTGATGATATTGAGCTCAACATAGGCTTATGTTTGATAAAACATAAAATTTACAAAAATTTTGTTTATATATGCTACAATATACCTATGAAGAGCAGATCAATAATTAAATTGCTGACTATTACTAGCAGAAAATCTGGATCATCTTTGAAGCAGTAGTGATTATTTTAATATTTCAAGTTTAATTATTTCTTGCAACCTAGCAATTTTTATACAAGATTCAGAGAATTACAGTGCTCAATGTTTGTCAACCACTTGCAATATTCAATTTTTATGCCATTTTTATCAGCTTTGCACTGAAGTAAGAATAAGGAGATACATATATATATATGTCTACTACTGTCGATGCAATGGTAAAATTCTCATGTTTGTTAAAACTGAATTATGCTCTACTGATGGGCAGGAGTCTGCAGACTGATCTTTCTGAGACTGGAGGATCAAGTTTGTTTGGGTGACAAGTCTGCTGGAGAGAGAAGATGAAGTCTGGTTTGGATGTACCCTCTTGAAGGTCATTTGCTTATTCCATGCAAAAAGATGATGCCTTTGCAATTCACCATAGTTCAGAGGTGCTGGCAGGCTTTGCGTGGTTATCTGCTCTCTGATGGACTTTAGTAACTTCCAGAATGAAAATTGAGACCTTATCAAAAAACAGTCTGAAAAAATCCCCACATAATTCTTGTCCTTTTCTGTATACCACATACTTTTGACATTATAGACACTGGTTTATTTTTAATGACTAACGCAAGACCTCGTGGCAGAGGCCCCTTTCATTAGCAAACTGAATGTGAATTTGAAATGGATGGTGATCAGGAGAAGGGAGAAGGAGTCATCCCTCTGGTTAAAGGAATCTAAAAAGATTGCAGAGAGATCATAGCCACAGTGGCATACTTTATTCCTTATTTTATTTCCTTGTTCAAATTACCTTACTATTACCAATTACCAGATAATCTAACTAATAGTTTAATAAAACTCATGCAACTAATGATTGTGATATCTACATTTCATCTATGCATGGAAATAGACTTAGTTCCAATAAAAGATGTACATACCAAATATAAGCTAAATTGATATATTTTATATTGAAACTCATGATCTGTTGCAGAAGAGCTCAGTGGAGAAGGACCTGGGGGTCCTGGTGGATGACAGGTTGGCCATGAGCCAGCAGTGTGCCCTGGTGGCTAAGAGAGCCAATGGGATCCTGGGGTGCATCAAAAGGAGCATAGCCAGCAGGTCAAAGGAGGTGATCCTCCCCCTCTACTCTGCCCTGGTCAGGCCCCACCTGGAGTATTGTGTCCAGTTCTGGGCGCCTTGGTATAAAAAGGACAGGGATCTCCTGGAGAGAGTCCAGAGAAGGGCTACAAAGATGATTAAGGGTCTGGAGCATCTCCCCTGTGAGGAAAGGCTGAGTGAGCTGGGACTATTCAGCCTTAGTTAGAAAAGAAGACTAAGGGGGGACCTAATTGATGTTTATAATTATCTTAAGCATGGGATGCAGGAGGAATTGGCCAGCCCCTTTTCAGTGGTCTGTGGAGACAGGACAAGGGGCAATGCCTGCAAGTTGGAGCACAGGAAGTTCTGCACCAACATGCGGAAGAACATTTACACAGTGAGGGTGACAGAGCCCTGGGACAGGCTGCCCAGGGAGGTGGTGGAGTCTCCTTCTCTGGAGATATTCAAGACCTGTCTGGATGCCTACCTGTGTGATCTGTCCTAAGGAACCTGCTTTGGCAGGGGGGTTGGACTCAATGGTCTCTTGAAGTCCCTTCCAACCCCTATAATTCTGTGATTCTGTGATACGAAATCAGAGCCCAAAACCTGCTTTTATATTATGAAATCTTACCATGTGTTGATTTTTTCCATATTTAGCTAACAGAAACAGAAATTTGGAAATGTCTGTGGATGTGTGCATGCTAATAGCATGTTTCTATGAGTGTAGTCAATGCTTACTCCACAGTTCTTCAAACACTGCATAAACAGAGAGGTCAGAATGATGATACTATATTGTTCGTGGGTTCTAGAAACTTATCCCTCTAGGCAGTAGCTTTTTTTACAAAAGCATTTCTGCTGCCAGCAACTTGAAAGAACATATATTTCTCTCATGTTTTCCATAGCCAGCTACTAGGATTACGGATTCACCATGCCAAAACAGCATTGGTTTCAGCTCAGATCAGGAAGAAGCATGTTTATGCTCGAGCCATTCCAAAGTAAATTTATTGACTCAGTGCACCATAGTCAACATCAGAATGTCTTTTTTTCTGCTCCTTTTTTCTCTTTTCCCCTGTGATATGTGCATTGTGCACCTTTCAACCTTATTTAGTTATTTTTGTTCTTTCTCTGAGCTTCTTTCTCCTGCTTTTTTCCTTTGTTCCCCTTTAGGTTCCCCTTGTATATAGCATCAGTTTGCTGTGGCACAAAACGAGACTAAGACCTGAGAAACACAATTATGGTAGGACAATATCCTGCGTTAGACAGGCTTCAGAACAAACTCTGATATTTAATGAATCAATATATAGTTACCATGGCAACCTTTTGACCTTGCAGCCATGGAATCCTGCCTCTAAGAAATAGGCAAAGAGGAGTGTTTACTGCATGAACCTTCATGCCCCTGACCAAAACTTGGACACAGTCCTGAACACAAAGTCCTGAACAGCCTAGAAGCATGTATGGTGTGATTAGTGTAAGAAAAAATAAAGCACATAACTGTAGCTCCATGTTTGAATGGATTTTGATGTAATAATTATGGAAGCAAATTGGAATTTAAAATCCTTTGGAATAAAATTCTGCCTGTATAGAAAAAGTTGCAGGTAAAAAACCACCCCAAAAAGCCACAACAAAACCACCCAGAAAAAGCCATTGTCTTTCTGTCTCTTTGTGAGTCTGCTGTGTTCTACTATGATATCTTGAATCATGGCTTTTGGAGGAGGGATTGACAATCATAATGGATATGCACCATGGCTAACTGTGAGCTATATTATGTTTTGTATAGACAAGAAACTGAGCTGTTGTCAACTATTTTATTCCTAACTTGCAGCAATTAGGAATACACTGTAAGACATGCTAAAACCAAACAATAATGAGCAAGCTCTTGTGGGGGTAGCAGTGCTACCTCTGTTGATGCTCAGAGGCTAATCATTGCCTCTACTGATGCTTTGAGGCTGAGGGGCTCATAAAAGTGTAAGCTGCTCAAATGGCATAATGACTCTTGCCTTGTTATTTTGTGATAGTCACCATATGCAGGCAGTAGTGTTCCTTCTTGTTCTAATAATGCCTCTCTTGACATATAGCTACTTATTATTTTCTGACTGTTAATTTTTATGAGCTTTCTTTTTTGAATTACTGACACGTGGCATATTACGGCTGCATTCTCTTGCAATTCTGCTGTTTGAACACATAAAAAAATAAAAGCTTGTATTATGCCTAGGGACACTTTAAAACATCATCTAATAAAAATCCTTAATATGTAGTTCTTGCTCTTTGGGGAGGTTTATGTACAGCAGCTTTGTGTTTTGTTCTCTGGTGGGTCTTGAAATGGAGCTATATCTGACCTCAATATCAAGCAGTACAAATTGTTTGGTCTTTTTATTCTCTCTGATTTTAGATTTCTTCTGTTATGAAAGGAGATTATTCAATACAGAAATGTGGGACAGACAGCTGGAATCACTACCTCTCAGCTGAGGAAAAAGTTCATGCTACAACACTCCTAGTTTGCTAGGTGAGTGTTGGTACATGCCACAGCAGAAGAGAGGATGGATTTTCAGATGATAGGAGCTGCGAGGTGACAGAACCTGAGCAAGTTAATATATGGGCATCTTTCTCCTAGATTTACTTTTCAATTGGCCTTAACATAATTAATTTTACATTTTCTGGTTTTGAAAATCTTTTCCCTATAATGTGATTACCTTTCACGCTAAGAAAACCAAAAATTTAGGGGAAAATAGTTTAATTAAATTTAAGTTTCAAAATGATTTAGGCACTTTTTCAAATTTTATGTATAGTGTTTGTTCCATTAGAAGTAGGGTGCTCAGTGCTGTGCATGGAGTAAGCCTCAGGCTGTCTGTTGTCATCTGCATCTTCTTTCCAAAAAGGAAACTTCATTTGAAAATTTTGTAGACAGATCTTTGTGATCTCTCTCAGTCCTCTTCTGTGTATTCATTCTATCATGCTATTGTACTGGCTTCACAGCATTTGCATTTCTTCAGAGTCAGTTTGTGTTTAAATGATTGTATACATGTAATGTTAACCCATGTGTGATTTACTTTGTGTATTAATGGAAAAAAGAAAAAAAAAGTGATGAGTGGTACAGTAAAAATGTGTTTCCTTAAAAAATAAGATAAATCATACCAGAGAAACCTAAAAATTATGTGTCATTGCTGACACAGAATCTGGCTATTATATTCAAGAGTTTTAGATCTGTGTAAGTTAAGCCAAAACTGAATTTCATGCTTCTTTCAAGGTTTCCTTCTGCAGGCAGTTCAGTTCAGATTTTGACACTTTCCCCCATTTTTTAGCACTAAATAGTGCCCTGATGCTGGTTCATATTGTATTGAAATGCTTTAGTTTCAAGTCCTCGCCTTTTTTTGATTAAAATAATGTCCGTGATATGGCTACAGTTAGAATACTCGACCTTCCCAGTGACTGTGCTCTTTCCAAAAAGGATTCCAGTTGGCAAGAAAATATGGCTTCACATCAAGGACCATGTTTTATGTCAGACTGCTTAGCTCTGTGAGGACAGCTAGCAAAGCTGGGCCAGGGTGAAGCCAGGCTACTAAGTTCCTGTCAATGTGGAAGCTCCTAATGTTAGTATATCACCCTGATGTCAGATAGGTTTGAGGTCCCCAGGAGCAGGAAGGCTACCAAAATAACAGAGAGAGGAAATCAGAAGAATATGGCAAATGTTTTTCTCATTCAGTATTTTTAACAGACCCCAAGAAAGACGAAGGAAAAAGAAATGCGTAGAAGGCAGCATGAACTTGCACTGTTCTATAAAAATCTCTGACAGGTTCCTGCATCTTTTTCAGTTCATGTGAGCACGCAGAACTGCTTTTGTCAAAGTGCTGGGAGATCTTTACCATATTTCCTCTGCTTCACCTAGCAGGTCTTGCACTGATGTGCAGAACCATTCACCAAGAGCTGCTGTCAGTGCTGTCAGAAAGAAATTTGCTCTTTCCTCTGTGCTACATCTGGAAGGAAATGTGCCTAAGAAAGGTGTACATCCCACTATACTAGGCAATCTAGGCAGAAAGAGGGGAATGTCTTTGCCACAATCATGTCCCACAGCCCACTGATCAAACCTGGGAATCTTGGTAGTCAGTAGGAATCAGCAACAGGAAGAAAATCTGGGACATAAAAGTTGGACTCAATGATCTTAAGCATCTAAATGATTCCATGATTCTATAACTCTTACCAACCCTGAAGAATACCCAAAGAAAGGAGTAGAAAGGTGCTGAGTTTATCTCAGTTTAAACACAGTGATCACAGAATGTTGGCTTTTTCAGAGCACCTCAAATCCTCTCCCACCTGCACTGCTCTTTGCTCCTTCGGATGTTTCCAGTCACGTGTGGTGTTAAATTGAACTGATCGTGTCAGGGAGAAGATAGGGAAAAGTGGCAAGCTGTAGACCTTTACTGTCAATCTGTTAATTTTTTTTATATGCTCTGCTGCAGAGAATATTGTCAATATTACCTTGCCAGAAATATGATTTCTGAGAGTGGGAGATTATTGTTGCTCAGGGTCAGAGTTGTGCAGGTTCAGAGAGCTGACCTTTTTCGCAGCCACCTAGAAGCCTGTTATCCACAGCAAGGTGTCTGTCTGTTTTCAGTATTGGTTAACTGTTTTGGGATCAGAAACTCTTCTATGGTAATCCAGCCTGAGACGTTAAACCAAGCAAAACCAGGAATTATATACATAACCTACTCTCCTGCAAAGGGGCAAACTCTTGAGAGAACTAATGCATTCTTGGTGGTGTTTCTCCTTTGTCTCCATGGTGGTGGTTACTTGGAAGTGTGGTCTTCAGATTCCTGTCTTCCCAGATGAGGCCAGAGCCTCCCAGATGACTAGAGAATCCCCAAGAAAAGCAAGAAATCCCTTTGAACTGTAATTTTTCTTCTAAGTGAATAATTTAAATCTGGCAAAATGGTAATGTTATGAAGCCTATATAAAAAGAATAAGTCCTGTCTGGAAGAATATCAAACAGCATCAGAACCTACTGTATTTGAAGAAAATGCAATAATTTGCATTAACCAACTGAAGGCCAGGCTTTTACAGAGCCAAAATGGAACCAAAATTATTCTCTGTAGGTTTCTCATTTAATTTTACTGTATTCAGCAGATAATTCTTATTATTTTTATTAGACATACAAACCCCAGACCTGCATGCTTCATAGAGAAGAATGGGCAAAGCAGGGAAATCCAAAGTGCTGTGTTTCTTTCGGCTTCCTTTCAAGCCTCTGGTGTTAAGATCTCCTGTGGGTAGAAGGCAAAGGAAGCCATTTGCAGAGCATGACAAGGTTGCTGCTTCTTAGGTAGGATCAATGGTATGCATTCTTGAGTGCCATCTACTGGCATTTTATTAACTATTTACATGCACAGATAGAACGTGCTCCTGTAACTCCTGGTGTTAATCAGACAGAGATGGACTGTTAGTATCATATAGTGCTCCCAGATATGTTCCAGTATGATGGTTCCTGCGTTTCAAAATCTCATGAGTGGAACTGTGTCTTAAAATGTGTTCTGTCAGTGTAGAAAAAAATAACAATAATCCAAGAAATTATATATTTATTCCTAAATGTGAGCCCATTATCAGGAAATAAAAAGTACTCACAAACTATGCATTTGCCTCCTGTCACTGGGAAAAAGAAATTTTCTTTAAACCAAAGCAGAATTCTTTTTTTTTCAAACAAAATGCAAATTTTTTGTTGGTTCCATGTACAATATTTTAGTTTATTCTAATTTATGAGCTATTAAATATTTTTTGTCTTTTTAAAGGCAAAACTGAAATATCTTTTTTAGACAAAGCAGTCATTTTAAAATGAGAAAATTGTTTAGCACCAAAGAATGAAACATTTATATTTTATTTAATTGATATGAAACTTCTTGAAATGTTCCACAATCTAATCATTCTTCCTTTTTTTTTCTCTTAGTAAATGAGAGGCATGTGATGTAGATCCCTTTCTATGTTTGGGTTTGGCTCAAGGAGAAAAAAAGAAAAAAAAGAAGATTAAAAGGTTTAGCATAACTTTGTCTTTTTAAAGCAGGACTTGTGCATTCTTCTCCAAACTGAATACATAAAGTTCACTGAATCTAATGAGAGCTTGAATCTTTGCTGCCACATTAGTTATAGCATGATTTGTTTAACAGGTGATAAAGATTGTAATTGGGAAACTACTGCTGCTACTCTCTGACAGTGAAGCCCCAGGATACATAAAGCCTCCCGGTTCACAGGGGCATAACGAGATCTGGTTCTTATTGTTAGATCTTATTGTTGGATCTTATTCTTATTGGGCCAGAGGAGAGAATGAAATACACTTAAAAAAAACCAAACCCAAAACCAACCTAAATGTATCTCTATTTCCTTCCTGGAAATGATGTCCTAAAAATAAATTAATGAGGTGTGATAAGACAAGCTTTTGAAATCAAAGTAATTCACAGCACAATCAAGTTTCCACTTGTCTCTGTACTAGTAAGTAATTTTTGGCAAGTCTGTAGCTGGTAGTCTAATAAAAAGTGATTAAACCAGCAGAACATCCCTACTCTATTTCTCAGTGCTTATTTCCTCCAAGCTTCTGCTCTCCATCCACGCTGTAGGACTTCTGACTTCACCTGTCAGGTTCAGTCTACCTATGCAAAGAAGCTCTGATGACAAGAAAAGTCTTTTCCATTTGTTTTTTTTTCTAAAAGAAATGGTTTTCCATATCTGCTGCTTAATCCCAAGCCTTAGCAAAGCAAGGCAAAACTCTTTTCAGCCTTCCAAATCCCAGTGGTCTGCTCAACATATTGTTTTCTTGAATTCTTTGAAGTTGTTTTTCTAAATATCTAATTTCATTTGTCATTTTTAATTTCATGAAGATTCCTCTTGACAGTCTTTTTTTATTCCATTCCATAGTTTCTCATCACTAGAAATTGCACAAAAACAACCCCTAAATCATTTGGTTTACAGTGTTTATTTGATATGAAAATAACATTTTAGTTACTCCTAATCTGCTCTACAGCTGAAAAGTTCTGTCCCTGGGCAGTTCTGTTCTCCATGATAACTTGTTAGTTGTGCTTTCTTGCACAAATTTTGAGATTCATGTGTTTTACAGCTATCCCCATGATGCTCGTTTTGGTTTCTCTTCTTATTAACTGACATGTGTTTCAGCTTTCCTGCTGCTAAATCTTGTTGTTTGGCAGGCTCACACCGAAAACAGCTTAGCCGCTTTGCATGAGCAGCATTTTTTGCAACAGCTTTAAGTATATATCCATGTTTGGTGAGTGTTTCATGAATTTTTGTCTTTCTAAGCATTGCAATCCTGTTTTTATAGGCTGCATTTCGCTGATTGAGGAGGATTTGTTCTGCAGCAGCACACCTTGAGGGAAGCAGACACCTAGTGACTGACATTTCAGGGAGCAATCTTCAAAGGCAGCTAAGTCATACTTTTGAGACAGCAGCTGGCAGTTTGCATGACTCGGGTAGCTCTTTCATCACAGTTGCTGGTCTGTCCCTTAAACTGCTCAGCTAAGGGTCCTGTGACCTTATGAGTCAGCTTTGTTCTTAGTGTAGCTGTGAAGAAGACCGAAGTGCTGAATCCCTACTTGAGAACAGACCCTGATGTCCTGGAGCTCTCCTCACTGGCATGTTGATTTCATAGCGATGAATCCTGCAGGCTGATCAAGCCAGTGAACTCTGCAGTTCAACAGATTGGCCACCTTACCATGCCAATGGCAGTAATGGATGAAAACACAATGTGCAAGACGTCCTGCTGCGATATCCTCCTGGTCAGCTTCCTGATCAAATGCATGGTGAGGCTTGTCATCTCTCCTTTTTTGTTGTCAACTTCATAAGCACACAATTAAGCCTCTGCAGTAGTGGCCATGCAGTAATTGGCAGTGTTTCTAGCCAAGGCCAAACCAATTTCTTTCCTACCAAGCGAGACTGGCCTTATCAGTAACATAAATATCATTAAGAAGTCAGTTCTAGGAGAAAGTCTCATTCCTTCTGCAACTCAAAAGTAAGCTATATTTCTCCATAAAGGTACTGGTACTCTACCACTAAAAAGCCTACAGGTCTCTGTGATTTATTTGAACAGAAAACAATCTAATCTGGCATATTCTTATCTTGCTTCTCATGACCCAACGGGAGGTTGCCAAACAGAAGCTTCTGAAATTATCTGAAATGTCCAGATAAACTCACAAATGTAAGATGAGAATGTTTGTGTTAGATGTTTTTGCTAATTTTTTGAGTTTTGCTTTTTCTATTAAGCCATTAGGTAAAGCATGAGGCTTGAGGGCAGGTATGCTTCAGTCTGTTTACAGTGCTTAGCAAGTGGATGAATTTCCTCCCACTGAAACCACAATTTCAGGATAATCAATCTTTCTACATCTTGAAGCATTAAACCTTGCTGTTCATTTTCAGCTCCCTTTCTGTGTGTGATTCAAATGTTTTCTTGCAATGTAGCTGATTTCCTGCGGCTCTTGTTGTGGCATAAGGTGCCACCAGATTGCAGAGGGTGCTACAGGATGGTCATCTCAAGGCAGCCTTCCAGATGGAGAGAGACAGTGATCTGGAGAGGTGGCTGATGTCTTTATTGCTTAGCTAAGCATTCACCTGCCCTCTGCAGTTGGTGAGCTACAACTGACTGTGGGAGTTACAAGAGTAAAGCAAATATTTTACCCTTAAAACCAATAAACAAACAATTAGAGAAATTTTTCACTACCCCCATTATGGGATTTAGAAACCCTATTTTACCTAAATAAGGCACTAATATCAGGAAAAGCAGAGAAAATTGCCAGTGGCATCAAAATGTAAGCCTGTATGTTAACATAAGATACATTCCTGCCCTGTGTCATTTTCCCCCAACAAACAGTCGAACTGGAACATGAAATATTAATAATGTTTAGAGAATTAAGTGCAGTCAATCCATTGAGTGTAAAAACTGCAACGAGGAAAAAAGCTAATAATTTAAAAAAATGGATACATTCAAGTAAAGCCTAATCTGCTCATAGATATTCTGGGAGAAAAATATGTCTAAACTGTCCATCTTAATTATTCATTGTAAACTACATGTCTGTTGTTAAATTCCTATGAATAAATATTACAGTATGGTCTGTGGTCAGCCTAAGCAAGCAATCGGTGATGTTTTAGATGCTGTAAGGTATCCAGCTATTGGTGTAGAAGCAAACAGGTCCCTTGTAGGTGCTGTATCTGCCAGCCCCATATAAGGGTCTCAGACACCCTGAAGCACCACCCTGGAGCACACAGAGGGATGTTAGGCACCTTTGATTAGAGCTCTAACAAAAAATGTCAGATTTGGCATCTAGCTATCTACCCTGCAGGACATGAGTATCTCTAAATCGTGTGCTACATTTGCCATATGGATGGTGTCCTGGAGAGCTGTATGGTATCACAGATGCTACAAGACACCTTGATGGAGCATCCTAGGCCCCTCATCAGTTCAGTGGAGCACAAGGAAGAATTCAGCTGATAAGCAGGCTCTTACAGGAAGAAAAACCTCCCTCTCAGCCCCAGGCAGTTTGTCTTAGATTTATTTTTGGTTCTATATTGACTGTAGATATTTCTAGTGTCCCTATTTTACACATAAACTTAGCATACAGTAACAATGGGCAAAAGTATGCTGTGAACTTAAAAAGTCATTTTAAATTATCCAAAGCTTTACATTTGAGAATGTAATTTGAGGTTCTTTTTAGTGTTATTTCCACTTAAATATTATTCCATACGTATCACTTTAGTCCTGCCAATCTGGTGTCACTTTTTATACTACAGCCTCAAAAGTCCATTTCGAAGCTGTTATTTTTAAAAAGATAAAGTCACAAAACAGCTATTAGAAGTGATAGTGGGACTGGCATAACAGGATAGTGGTTACCATGTAAAAATCCTTACTTGTGAAGTTTTATCAAAGCATGTCTGGATATGACAGCTGTTGAATTACTCTTTTCACATTGTAAATATTGTCAGCACTGTTCATTTTCGGGTAAACACTGTTCTTTCTCCTTGATGGTGTTCACGATGACCAAGACTTAGTGCTGCGCTGCAATTTCTATTTCCAAATTGTTAGTGAATTAGGTCAAAGCAGGGAGTATAATGTAGCTGTTGTTTCACAACTGATTGTTTTCCTGTGTTATTCTTTGATTACCCAAAAATAATGCCTGTCCGATCGCAGGCCATGCCATTTGTCACTACAGGAGCCCTTCGGAGCTTAAATAAACAATTTAGAAACTGTAGTTACTACTGAAATGCAAAGAGCTGAAATTACCAGTTGGGACAAGTGGGACAATGGATATTTAATTTCAACAGCAAGTCAGAAATATTAACAGCACAGTTTACAACAGGCTGATTTTTGATTGTTACAGAATTTAGCTTCAATTTTTGTTAGAATTTTTTTCCCCAGTGCTCAGAAGTTGCAAGTGCTATTTATACTCTGAAAACCAGGCTTCTTTAATGCTTCTAGGAATTCAGAAATGCTTGTTAAATGTTGAGTTTAAGGAGAACTTATTTACAGTATGAAAATATTTGCAGATATTGCAAGTTTAAGGATCTATCAGAAATCAACAGTTAACAAGCTACACTAAACTTCAGGTTCAATGTATCATTCAAATACACCTGACCTGATGTACATGTGGCCAAATGCCCAGAGGTCTTTGTTCTTTTTATCAAAGACAGAAGCTCTAAGACAGAAACAGACTATCTGAATTGATTTAGTGACAGTGGAAGGATGTCAAATTGATAGGAGGACTTTAAAATGTTTTAAAACATAAACATAGTCAGATTGCTGCTATAGTCTCCTACTCAAGCAGAATGGAATTCCTTGCAACACGAAGTCCACAGTGAATAATAAGTTAACCATATGAAACACTATTTTCAAATATTATACTGCTCATATCTGGTACAACACACCTTGTTAAAATTCCATTAATACATCCACAGTAGAGTTCAGGACACCCTCAGCAAACGGAAATAATGTGGCAAGAATATGAGTCCTTCTAGATTTGATTCATTACCACATTACAGCAAAATTGCCATTACCACCTAAGGGCAAAATCTTTTTTGTAAAAAAATGTTGAAACTTACTTATTTTTTTTTTAATATTTGTCCAACTCAGCTGGTTTTGTAAATTGGGCTTTTTTTTTTCTAGTTTTTGATGGTGTTTTTATCCCAGAACTATTTCTATTTCTCAGGTCTCAAAGAATTATTGTGGAGCTATGATAATGACTAAGTATTTGTAATTAGTGTCACTTAATTTAGTAATTAGAGCCTTATCATGTAGCAGCACAAAGATACTGTTTTAATATCTCCCTAAAACTATCATCATTTCTATCGCATTATGTACTTCCTGCTGTTCAAATAATGGACTCTCTTTTCTCCTTTCCCTTCACTACCCAGAGGGTAGCTGCACTTGGTCTAGTAGAGTTTTTAGGTTATCTTTTTCTGTATTTGATCCTTCTTCACACTGGAAGAAAGTGAAGGACAGGCGCAAGGTTGTGCACCTGGTCATGCAGATGGGTTGGGACAATCCTTGTTATCAATACAGGCTGGGGAATGATGAGATTGAAAGCAGCCCTGAGGAAAAGGATTTGGGGTATTGATGGATGAAAAGCTGGACACAAGCCAACATTTTGCACTCACAGCTCAGAAGGCCAGTCACATCCTGAGCTGCATCAAAAGAAGTGTGGCCAGCAGACTGAGAGAGGTGATTCTCCCCCTCTGTTCTGGTGAGACCCCACCTGGAATACTGCATCCAACTCTGGAGCCCTCAACACAAGAAGGACATGGACCTCTTTGAATGGTTCCAGAGGATGGCCAAGAAGATGATCAGAGGGCTGGAGCACCTCTCCTGTGAAGACAGGCTGAGAATGTTTAGCTTGTTCAGCCTGGAGAAGAGAAGGCTCCGGGGTGACCATATAGTGGCCTTCTAGTTCCTGAAGGGGACTTACAGGAAAGCTGGAGAGGGACTGTTTGCAAGGGCAGGTAGCAATAGGACAAGGGACAATGGTTTTAAACTTGAGAAAAGTAGGTTTAGATTAGACATTAGAAAGAAGTTCTTCAATATGAGGGTGGTGTGGCACTGGAACAGGTTGCCCAGAGAGGTGGTGGAGGCTTCATCCCTGGAGGCATTCAAAGTCAGGCTTGATGAAGCTTTGAGCAACCTGATCTAGTTAAAGGTGTCCCTGCATACTGTTGGACTAGGTGACTTTTAAAGGACCATTTCAATCTAACACATTCAGTGATTCTATGAAGAAATCAAAGAGGAATTTGCAAATGCACTCTTATTGACATGGAGTGTAACTATAGTTCTGTGCACTCAATGGCTTCAGTACCAGAGTGCTAGAGAGCCACAGATAATGAACCATGTAACAAATCCCTGTGACATCTTCTTTCTTTTTTTCCCCTTTTTAAAATTTCTCTCCTCCTTCCTTTTTTTTTTCCTTTTAGCACAAGATTAATTATGGAGAAAAATCTATCCATTCTGAGAACAAGTAGTTTACCAAAGTCACTTAGCTTTGTGCAGGGATTAAATGAGAACAAGTACCCTGATAGTTATGTTTTACAAAGAAAGAAAAAGTGTTTCTAACAGTATCCTATCAAGGCAGAATTAACAATAATAGTATCACATTGAAAGCAGTGTTTTCAAGGCTTTTGAAAATTTCAGTTTTCTGTCATGTTTTTATATCTTGTTTAATTACCCAGAGAACAAACCAGGCTGAAGGAGAACTTGAGCAAGAACTGAACTTTTACAAAGGCAATGAATTTCATTTTACTACAAGAACTTTAATTTCATTGTTCATTATAGGGTTTTTTGCATCGGTCAGAAATCTATTCAGCTAAATCCTTTTTATCCTTACCAAAACTTATCTCAGTGCATCATCTCTTAAAATTTAAATATTTGCTTGTTCAAGTTGCTGTACTGAAATATCTCACTTAGTGGAATCTTGCAGTTCTAAGCAGAGCTGTCAGTCACCAGCTGTTTTCTAATGAATATAAGAAAAAAAAAATCAAGTAATGAAAGCAGGAGAAGGTAACACCTGGAAAAGTGAAAACTTCCAAACTTTGCTTACATACAAAATTACCAGCATGGTACTCAGTGGATTTCTTTAGACCTCAACCTGAATACTATACTGCCCTCTACTACAATTATAAACTCTTCAGGATAAAAACACTGTCCTTCAACAAAGGCTCCTTTTTGAGAAGGGTCAATGTAGTAATTAATGAGAACCCAGACCTGGCACCAGGAAGAACTCATTAGCATGTCTGTGGAGCACGTAGGATTTATGGTATGCACTGAGTCCCAGACTCCCAAGTGTCAGGTTCAGGGGCCTGGCCAGAGTACTACAAAACTCCCTTCCAGATAATGAACCCATTTGCTTTGCAGGAAAGGGCCGTGTTCAAGCCTTGTTTTGAATTAAATGGGATACATGTGACACATACTTGGACCTTTGCTGGCAAAATGCATCCGCGCACCAGAGAAAGCTGAACTTGCTCAGTGCAAACTGAACTTTAGGATGCACAGGTCAATCAAGAGTTGGATTGTATTTTTAATATGCCATGTTTTCAATTTGCAGTTATGAAGGCAGAAATAAACACGTCACACAAGTTATAAATTATAGATTACGTGGATTTCAGTAGGTTTGGGAAAGATGGATATGGCTGTATTGCACCAAAGAAGCTTCTGATAGCATAACTCTTCATCAGAGGAAGAGAACACCCTTGCATCCAGACTGAATCAATGCAAAAATGCAGTGAGAAATTTGGAACTATGAGCGGAGCCAAGGCTCACTGGGAATAAAACACCAAACATAAGCTCAGTGCATCATAGATATTTTAAGAAGGGTGAATGTGTACCTTTGTTATGAGAATAAGGTATGAACAAAGTAGTGGTGAAGAACAGTGACTCTTAGAATGAAAGGACAGATGAGTGCATAGGTGTCATCAGAAAGTAGCAAAACCCGATGAAAATAGTAAGAAGCAACCAAGTAAAACTGGCTTGGGGTAGGTATAACTCAGTTTAAGCATATGTAAGAGAAATAACTAGGCACTCCTCTTTAAAATATCTTGTCAAGGAGCCATACATCCTCCACAGTTTCCAACAGCTGCCTGACTGGGTTAAGTGGACAGCTGGTCCTACAGTGTTTGAGGGAAACAGAACAGAACAGTTTTTTGGTGTTTTCTCATGACCACAAAAGCTTCTAGTATTCACTAAGGTCTTGAAGTACATACCTGAAACCACAGGCTGAAACTCTCCAGTGTCACAGTGTCCCAAAAAATTCAGTGATAAACTGTTTACAAAGAGCTACTTTTTACTTTTTGCCATGCTTACTGTTATTTTTCACATGCTTTTGAGTTTTAGAATTCTCCTTTTAAAAAACCTCCTTGGATAAAATCTGTCATGACTGAATTTAGAAAGCACAAATTAAATACATTAATTAATTTGTACTCTACCCAGTCTGGCAGTGGGACTATTTTCCTTAAAGAGCTTCTCAATGCTTATATATTCCACTTGTGATTTCTTTGGAGAACAACTCCTATAATTATTTTTTTCTCATTCCTTATGTAATTATCATGAGGAGTCAGATTGGATCTAAGTCAGAATCGTTTACAGAATCAGTATAGATTATTTTACTGGTTTCAGCTGAAATGCAAGACCTCATGTATTACTTTTGTTCTTATCCTTTGGTGGTATTTTGAAGACAATTGTGTGAAAGGAGTGGCTATGGACTTTTACCATAGCTAACGTGAAAGAAAATGAAAAAGTTACCACACAAGTATGCCAAAACAATAGAAAACTATAAAAACTTTACTGCCTGTAGCTTTGAATGTAAAATTATCTACAGGCACTCAGTCTGGTTCACTGTGTAACAGTGAGAATTTAAGGCATTCTGTGGATGTATTTACATAAGTATTTTAGGTCCAATTGGTGCATTTTTAAGCAAATTGGTTTACAGCATGCTGTGGTGTTTCAGGGAAAAAGCAGTGTTCCTTTTGGGAGAAAATTAATTCAAAAATCTACCACAGGTGCCTAATTCACTCTAGGTGCTAATTTAGTCCTTCTGAAATAAAGCCCCGCAAAACATGTTGTAAATGGATACAAGCGGTAACCAAACCTTTCACATCACAGGTCTTCTCCTATTGTCCTGAGCTAATGGCTAATGTCACCATAGCCAAAACAGGCGCTATGTATTTTGGAAATGTTTGGCCTTCATCAGTTGAAGAGCTAATTAATTCTGAGGTTAGCTTTAAGTTCTGGGTTTTTTGTATTTTATTTTGGCAGTTGTTATAGTACCCATAAGTTTCCATCCTTCATTTAAGGGTTGTGCTCTAAGTGTAGCATGGCAGCTAGGTGATGGAGGGAGCACCTTGGGCAGCAGTGGATGCTGTCCACAGAGTACTGCTGGCTTGTGGGGTTGGTTCTGCTCACACGGAGTACATTTCTATGACCTTGGGTACTTGAAGTAATAAGAAAGGGCTGCTAGGGAGGGATGGGATGCATCTGACAAAGCAGTGCAGGAGGGTTCTTAGTACCAGGCTCGCTATCCTTATACTAGTTTCCATAAGGAATTTCTCTCATTGCCTTTCTAAGGGGAGAAAAGGGGGATTAATGTGCCTAGCACATAGTGACAAAGAGAGGTTGCTATACTGTCCCAAGAGTTCTGAGTAAAAAGGGGTCCCAATTAATGCATGCGGCCTAGGAAACAGATGGGGGGGTTAAAAAATGCGGTGCAAACAGAGAAATATAGGATAATTGGGATTACTGGACCACTGCACTGGATAAGTAGAGGCTTTTGGGAAAGACAGGCTGGGAAGATGAGAGCTGGGGGATTACACTCTACATAAAGGAGTAGCTCGTACATAGAACTGTAGAAACCTGTAGAAATCAGGTTTCTACAGCAAGCGGATGTTGTAGCTAACATTTGCTACAGATTGCACAGTAGCAAAGGTAGAAGGCAGAGCAACTTTTAACAACTAGAAGGATCCTCGTATTTGAAAGGTCTGGTTATCATGGGGGACTTTAGTCACTCCTGTGTCTGATGGGAGGGCAACAAAGCAGAGCGCAAGTGAGAGTTCTTTGGTGAAGGTGTGAGACAGGCTGACCAGGAAAGATGTTCTGCTGAACTTGGTACTCATGAACAAATCAAAACTCACTTTCCAACCAGTGACAGACATTAAGCACCTGAAGGAAATGAAGAAGACAAGCACCAAAGACACTAGATTTCAGGAAGGCAGTCTTGGCTACCTCAGGACCTTGGTAGGCAGGATTCCTTAAGAAGCTGTCAGAAAAGGCAAAGCAGGCAAAAGAGAAAAATTTTCAAGAACAATCTCTTCAAGGCATAAGAACAGTCTGACCTAATGGGTAAGGAAACAGGCAGGCATAGCAGGATTCCAGCTTGACTCAACAGATTACTCTTGGGCTCAAATGCAAAAGCTTATGGAAATGGGATGTGGCATACATTTCTAGGGTTGTGGGATATGTGGGTTTTTTGGCAAAGCATTTACATATTCTGCTTCAGAGGCCTGGGAAACATTTTTGAATTTTAAGTTCAGGAAGCCTATTGTGTAATTGAGAATTTATTCTTTGTTAGAAGCAGAAGGAAGAAGAGTTGCAGCTTCCTTCACATTACTGATGCATTGAAATCTTGTAGGGTTTTAAACACATCACTGGTCTTTTTTTATACAGTCCCAGCAGCAGTTCTTGTGAAACAATCATGTGATTTTTTTTCTGCTTGTATTTTATTACTGTTTGGCATAGGGTATTGTGTTAGTGTAGAGTCCGTTTAAAGTTTGCTTTTATAACTACAGTGTTATTACCTTTTACCCTCTATTGTAAACACATATGTGAAACCACCTCAGCAGATACATCTGTGAGCTGATGAGTAGTTAGATGTAGCTCCAGGACAGGAACGGGAATAGGGTCGAGTATCATTAACCATCATCCTGCAGATGCAACGATGATATTGCCTTTGTATATTGCCACGTACACTCAAATATGTGCATGGCAATTTGCAACAAATTTGAGAAGATATTTATGGAAAGCGAATGGTAGATCCAGTAGTGAAATATTCAAACTTAATTGTGATTCCACAGCCAGTCTGGGGACATGCACACAAGTGAAGAGAATAACTGATGGGTTATCCGTCTTGCTTTCAGAGATGCTGTGGTAGGATATTTGCCAGGAGTTCCTTGGCTTTGTGACATGCTGTCCATAATCTTCAAGCAGCAATTTTCTGTCTCCAGTGTATGGATGCCTGGGTTAGCTCTAGACTAACTCAAGACTAAACTTGGGAAAAGTTCTTCCTAAAAGAAACAGAAGCATGTAAAGGTTGTTTTGAAAGCAGGTGGAGGAAAGCAGGGAGGAGCTGAGTAAAGGAGGCCAAAGTTGAGTAACGGCTGCTGGATGGAAGAGACTCAATGCAGCAGGAGCCAATGTTGCGATTGCCCTTTCAACAGGCACAAGGGATGTGTCGGCAGCATCACTGGAAGCGTGTACTTAGAGAAAGGCCTTAAAATGCTCCCTGCACAAGGAAAACTGGGAGAAAGTTTGCAACCTTACATGGAAACCCATCCTTTTTTTCTCAGGAGATAGACACCACTTCTTATCCAGAGCTAGGACATCTCTTCTCTTTGTGGCACTGAAAATTTGCATGGTGAGTAAGATGTCTTTTATGTTTACAGAGAATTCTCTTTTCAATTCAAATTCAATTCTATTGTCATAAAAATATCCTTAATTAAATACTAAAACAAGTGGAGTAAAGCAACTTGCAGATTTTCCACCTGAGATTTTATATTTCGAATGGAAAGAACCAGCATAGTTTTCTAAATCATTATTCTTGCTTGACCAACAGTGTATGTATAAAACTTTCCAAAAGACAGAAAATTCTTTGCTTATCATTCTTCAACACTCCCAAATTAAACTCCACCTATGCACAGGTGTCTCATCCCCTTGAGCATTATTTAACACAATAAAAATTAAATATAAGCTTGGTTTACAACAGGCCCATAAATTGAAATGCCGATTAAATACTTTATGTCCCATTGGTTATGAACCAGTATGCAATCCTGCCTATAATTACTAAACTGCATCACTTGAAATTTTTGCCAAATTTGTGTGTTTAAAATATTGTTTGACTCACATATAACTGAGAGTAAATTTAACAGCATCTTAACTTGAGAGAATCCATAACAAATTGCTTCTATTTATATCAAAGAAAATCAGACTATCTTCTGCCTCCCTAACTTCTGGTATAATTACCCATGGATCAGTAATATAAACCCCTGGAATTTTCAACAGTCATTTCTGCCAGTCTTACATATTTTGAGTGCTAGTTCGTGTCCCCATTAGACATTTTCTCCGTAAACAACGTGGAGGTAAGAGGCTTTTAAAAAACTTGGGCTGAAATGAAACATTCTGTTTGATATATATTTACTGCCATTTTTGCTTGGGCTTGATCTCACCCTTGAAACTGAACTCATTCAGATTTTAACCAGCACGTGGGGAAAGGCAAATGCACAGTGGGCGCTGGCTCTGACCCAGTCCTGTCCTCACAAGCACTGTGGACACAAGAAGCTTCAGGCCATGATGAATAGGAACCCATACTCACACATCTAAATAAGCCATATAAAACAAACCCACTGAAATGTGCTGTTGTCAGTGTGTCTTATCAGGGGACAGTTATCCCATGCTCCCCATTGCAATGATCTTTTGCCACAATGCTTGCTTAATTACCTGTTGTTTCGTGAATGATATATATCATAATGACAAATGTCAGCCCACCGATGTCCAGGAACATTAATGTGAAAATTTATCGTGTTGTTACTACTTTACAGAGGAAAATACTGCAGAACTTACATCTGTGGTGAAGGGTCCCTAGCTATCATTTTCCATTAAGGAAACAAAACCATACATTGTAATTTTTCCTAATGAGACAGTTGGACCATGGTTTTCCAGAGAAGTTATGAAGAATACAGTCTAGCCTGTGAAACAAGTTAGACCCCACCCCCAAGATACAGACAATCCCAAACTCCATTTTTGTGTGAATCCCACATTCTTCCTACCCAGTCATCTAAATAACTTCATGCCAAAACACCATTATGAATCTGTCTGTGAGTCACTGAAATTCAACGACATCTGGAACTTTGATTGTGGTGCAATCTAATGGATGAGCCTCAGAGCCAGGAGCTCCTCGCTGCTCATCCGATTTTGCTGCAGACATATTGCCTATCATTAGGTAAGCTATTTAAATGCCATGCCCTGGTTTGCCATCCTGCACTAATGGGAGCAATAAATACCTTGGAACCCTGCTAATTAGAGCACTGTGCAATCCCACCGCTGGTTAGGCTGGTGAAAGTTTGCTCTACTACAGCTTCTAACAAATACATATTCTTTAGCTATGCTACAGACTTTTCCAACGAAAAGTAATTTTTTGGATGTAAGATGAAACAAAAAAAGCAATTTTTTCAAGTGCTCATAGTTATGACATTTCTTAGAATAATCACTGCAGATAACACAGAAGTTGGTGTTGAGAGAACTCAATTACTTACATTAGGTAAAATCCAGAATGACAAGGTTTCTCTGTGTCTGTACTGCTGGGTATTTTGAAGTTTAGAAAGTTAATACATTCTGCAAAGCACAATTGCATATAATTTTCTATCCAGCTGCTTGCCTAATATTTTTATGCAAATACCACAATTAGGAGGAGGCCCAGTGAACATGATCACTTCTAATTACTTCCATATTGTCATATGATTTAAAACTGAGTCTTCTGGTTAGTATTAAAGCATTTTTCAAATTATAGCACAGCCTGTTTAGCTGTTTTAGCAGCTTTAATATGGTTTACAAAGGAAAGAGAAATGATAAAGATGTCATATTCTGGATATTTGCAACCTAATTATAAATGTCATGTAAAGCTGTAGGTAGAAGATATATCCCCCACCACCACACTTCTCCTTGGCATTACTTTTTCAACCTTTTTGTCTAGCAAGGTCAACATCCTGTAGACTCAAGACTGCAGCTACTGCTCACAGTCACGCCACCTCTACCCTTTGTTTTCCCATCCATCACATCAGGCTTTTTGTCTTGTACTTAGTTTATTAGATTTATAGGGCAGGGACCATCACTTGCATTTTGCATTCTGTACATCCAGTTAAAGTAATATATTGCACATTCATAAGTCACGTTCAGCACTTAAACACCATTGATGGGTTGCTTATAACTGTTTATATGTCATAGATTTGCACCTTGGTTAAGTAATGTCATTATTCAGAGCATAGTGAACTAGATTAAATCATAGTTAAGGAGAGGGTTGTTATGCTCTCATGTTACAATTTCTTGTTTGAATACAAAAAAAAATCTGTCCTGATTTTTTGTGCAAGAAGGGGCAAAACCATTCTTGTTTTGCAACAAGAAATGGTTCTTAGCATTGGGGCTGGGTGTTAAGGAGCCCCTGCATGGATGAGCATGGTGGGGCAGAAAGGGGAGAAGGCAGACTACTCTCTTCCTGCTGGGAGGATGCAGGGTGGACTGTCCAGGCACAGCCACCCTATCAATGCAACTGTTTCACAGCTTTATGAAGGTTGGTGTGAGGCAACCCCAGGGTGATGGTTTTTATCCCCACAGAGATAAATATTTCAGGGGAGGGAGGGAGGCAGGGATAAGATGCCTTCTCCAGCTTTAAGATCATCTTCAGACTCAGATGTCATGTGTGAATAATGTATCTGAACATAAAAATCACTGTTCTCTCCAAAGCAAGGACAATGATAATTTCTCAAGTGCCAGAGTGCTATTACCACTTCAAATCTGTTTGCTGGCCTTCCCAAAATGTTGATATGCTTACCACAATTCCCAGTGCTCAATGGCTGCATGATGAAAATGCAAAACGAAGTTGGCAATGGGCTGGCAGCACATTAGGAGGTGTGGCGGTTTAGCCCTGACTGGAGGCCAGACACCTACCAAAGTCAGTCTATCACTCCCCTTTTCAGTTGGACAGGAGAGAAAATACATATTGAGAGGCTTAGGAGTCAGGATAAGGACAGGGAGAGATCATTCCACAATCAGCATCACGGGCAAAACAGACTCAACACAGAATAAAGGAAAGAAAACTCTCCAATTCATTACACTGCACTTCACTCCCAGTGACAACAGAGTCAGATAATGAAAAGTGCGACCAGATCTTAAAGCACCTCCCCCACCCCTCCCTTCTTGGCAGACTTCACTTTAGTCATTACTTTGCTCCCTTCTTCCCCCCAAACGCTGTGGCACAGGGAGGGGCAGGGAATGGGGAAATGGAGGTTTTGATCAGTTCCTCACAAGTTGGTTTCCTTCTTAGCTGGGGGGACATTCATTCCTCACACCCTTCCCCTGTTGCACCGTGGGGTCCCACCCACAGGAGACAGTCCTTCGTGAACTTCTCCAACATGAGTCCTTTCCCACAGGGCTTCAGCTCTTCACCAGCTGCCCTGGCGTGGGTCACTGCTAAGACAAGCAGTCATAAATCACAATGTCTCTCAGGTGTGGCTGTCATGTGAGATCCCCAGGGACTGGAAAAAGAGTCATGTCACTCCCATTTATACAAAAGAGAGCAAAGAAGACCCGGGGAACTACAGGTCGGTGAGGCTCACCTCTGTGCCTGGGAAGATCATGGAACAGATCCTCCTGGATGACATGTTGGAGCACATGAGGAATGAGCATGTGATCCGGGACAGCCAGCATGGCTTCACCAAGGGAAGGTTGTGCCTTACCAGTCTGGTGACCTTCTATAAGGGAGTGACAGCATCTGTAGATATAGGGAAGGCAACTGATGTCATCTACCTGGACTCATGCAAGGCCTTTGACACAGTCCCCTACCACATTATTATCTCTAAATTGTGGATTTGATGGGTGGACCATCCAGTGGATAAGAAACTGGATGACTGAACGTAGACAAAGTGTGGTGGTCAATGGGTCTATGCCCATGTGGAGGCTGGTGACAGGGGGTCCCCCCGGTGTCTGTCTTGGGACCGGTGCTCTTTAACATCTTTATCAGTGACATCAATGATGGAATTGAGTGCACCCTCAGCAAGTTTGTGGATGACACCAAGCTGAGTGGTGTGGTTGACACCACAGAAGGAAAGGAAGCCATCCAGAGGGATCTTGACCGGCTGGAAAGGTGGGCCCGGGTGAACCTAATGAGGTTCAACACTGCCAAGTGTAAGGTGTTACACTTGGGCCAGAAGAATCCCAGACATAGATACAGACTGGGAGAAGAGCTCCTTGAGAGTAGCCCTGCTGAGAAGGACCTGGGTGTCATGGTGGACAAGAAACTTAACATGAGCCAGCAGTGTGCTCTTGCAGCCTTCCAGTACCTGAAGGGAGCATACAAACAGGAGGGGAATCAACTTTTTGAAAGGGTAGACAATGGCAGGACAAGGGGGAATGATTTGAAGCTAAAGGAGGGAAGGTTTAGATTACATATTAGGGGGAAGTTTTTTACAGAGAGAGTGGTGAGGTGCTGGAATGGGTTGCCCAGAGAGGTTGTGGATGCCCCATCCCTGGAGGTGTTCAAGGCCAGGTTGGACGGGGCCCTGGACAACCTTGTGTAGATCCAGGCCTGGAGACTGGTGGCCCTGCCTGTGGCAGGGGATTGGAACTCTATGATCCTTGGGGTGCCTTCCAACCCAGACCATTCTATGTCTATGATTCTATGACTGTGAGGGCTATGTGGGCAATATTTTGAGATGTCTTAATGTTTGTACACTCCTATTACCTATACCGAATATAGGAATTCCTTAATTTACATTAAGGTTTTAAATCAGATATTTGAATACAGAGGACTAAATTTGTCTGTCATGAAAAGTTGCATAAATATATAAAAAATGATTTACAGATATTTTGCACCAGTTTTCAGGTGGTGAAATTTTCAGTAACTTACAACTCTGATCAAGTTAAATTGTGATTGCAATAAAAGCTGAGTTAAATTCCTGAAAGTAATACACAGAAATTACATTCAGTGGGTCCTAAATGTGCTCTACTGGGATCAATTTTTTCTTAAGCTTCTCTTTTTCCCAAGCCTTTCCAATCTAAAGACACTGTAAACCTCCAGCAAAGTTTTGGTGAGACCACAGAAACAGAGAAAGGGACTTAAAAGAAAACTAAAGAACTTCTGAAAGAACTTCTGCATTTCTTTAAAAGCCAAATCTCACTTTGTGTTTTCTTCTGGGTTCATAAAAAGAAATCTCACTTGAATTCACTTCTTGGCCTTAAGGGAACAGTGGTTTTATGGCAAAATTTACTAACGAATTTTGATGCTCTGACTGCATTAGCATGCATTGATGGTCAGTTGGTGTCTACTGACACTCACTAAATCAAAGATGTTCACAGAACTCTCTCATGGAATACTGTAGAGTAAAAACTCAGAAGTGAAATGGTCTTGCAGTAAAGAGGGTTATGTTTCCTATGGAGACATAAGAATGAGCTTAAAATTGATATATTTTGAATGTGGATGCTTTATGATATGAGAAGTGTGTGAAAATAACATTACTGTTTTAATCATATCTTTTATTGGCTTTTCCCAAAATTATACTAGCAATAAAGATGAATGTTGCAAAGAATCAATTTTAGCCCCGTGTTTTATGCTGACCCTTCTTGACACCTGAGCTTCTGCAACATTGGAAGCTGACATTATTAGTTGTTCGGCTCTATCAAACTGGAAATTTCACCTTATTAAAATGCAGTTGCTATGGAAACACCATGGTACTGTGATATTTGCTTGCAGGCAATATAGAAAAAATCTTAGAACCGATATACAAGTCAATGCACGTCATCTTAAAATACCTACTTGGTGTTCTGATGCTTTGAAAATGAAAAAATACCAATAGGAAATGTAAGCAGTAGCACTTTATCTTAATGTACTGTAAGAGTGAAAGACACTTTTCAACAGTAATCTTGGGTATATGCCGTAGAAAAATCATACTTAGAGACTGACTCTGAAATTGCAATTTTTATTAAAGCTAACACTTCTAAAGTCTCAGTACCTGTCTCTTTTATTCATACATATTTATTTCATTTGAATATTTTTATTTTAATGTCTTTGTCCTTCTGGTTTGAAAGCCCTTCTTCTTACTTGAGAACTCTGAAAAACTTACCCTTCAAATATGTATCATGTTTTCTTGCTTTATGACAAGAGAAAGGGGCTTTCACAGTCAATAATGAAATACAAAGACTGATAAGCCATATGCCTAAGATGTACAAGAATCCCTCGATAGAGCAGGAAATCCAACTGTGCATGCAACACTGCTGACTAGCCTTCATTTACTTCACTTTTATTTTCTTACTCTACCTGCCATCATTTAAGTCAGGAATGTCTATTCAGTTTATCATATTTTTCCTTTAGTAACATGCACTAAATGGATGAAGACAGGGCAGAGTCATCACTGCTGGAGCATGAGAAAGGGGCTAAAAGTTGGACAGCTAAGGTTTTATTCACAGCTCTAGACCAGATTTTCTGGATATGTAGTGACACTAGGGGTTATGTGCTGGGCCAGAGGAAAGGTTTGGTGTGGACAAGTGTCTAGTCCTCAGTTTGGTCAATAGTAGATGCCTCAAAACAAACAAAGGGTAGTGTTACTTTTCTGGTGTGCTCATAAATCCTCCAGGAATGCATTCCTCCTTCCATAGTTTTGTCTAATATATGGTTTGGTCAGGTACGTTTTACACCAACCAAACCTCCCTGCTGTGATATCCCAAAGTTTTGTATGAAGGACCTCAATGGCTTTGAATTTGCTGACTGATTGTCTCACTTGACATCCTCTAGTTCCTGAATTATTGGAGTCAGTAAGTAATAATGAATGAGGTGCGTAATCCACCTTCTCCACATGCTCACAACTTCATAAAACTTTACCACATCATTCCTGGACTATTGATTATGGGCAAGTCACTGCAATTCTCTATTCACCTTGAAACAGAAATAATGAGAGTGCTTTTTTTTTTTTTTTTTTTTTTTGAGAGAATACTTCTCAATGCATTCTAAGGAATGAGAGTATTAAAGTTGAAATAATAACTAAGTTTATGTCATTGGATTGGTACGAAATATGACTGAGTGAACAGAAGAGCATCTCAGACTGCAGTGCACCTGTACTGGATGCGATAGAGTAGGGTGGACTCTTCTGTATGGGCCCTGCATGCTCACAGATGCCTTGGGCAGGTGCAGCCAGGAGATCTGGTGAGAGAAGAGATTGATCACACCCATTCAGTTTTTGGGAAAGCCTTTTCATGAAAGAACAAGACTACATACAAGGTATCCTCCAAGGAATGTTCACCTGTGATGCTTGCCGAGATAGGAAGCCAATTACTGGTGTTCTCAGGTATGTACACCAGCATGTAATTTTTTGAGTTATAACTGTCAGCAGCCCAAGGTACCCAACAAATTAGAGACTGCTATGCCAGGGATCAGTGAAAGGGAAGGAATGGAGCAGGGAGAATAGTAGATGTGAAAAGGATTTGTGCAGTAAAACCAGCCTCTGGGACCATCTAAGCAATAAGAGCAGTTCAGAAGGAGGTACATTCAGGCTGGAGAAATTGAAAATTTTAACTCTTTTGAGCAGATAAGTGACTAAACAGGTTTCCACCGTACAGATGTCTTTACCATTTGGCAGTATTTCAGAAAGCCTGACAAGGACACTGTTATATTATGTCAAGTAGGAAAATTACTTACGGGACATATGGGGTCATCCAGTTTTGAGAGTATCTGAATCCTACAGGTAGACAGACTGCCAATAATATATTACTGTCATAAACCACTTTCGGTACGAATGGGAAGTCTTGCTGCATTCACTATCTACCAGTTTTATTCACTGATTGTTATGCAGGGGTATAGGATCTTGATTTATTTGTCCTCACAAAATATAAAAGAAGATTGATATGGATACTTTATTATTCAGTATTTCTGTCAAAGCCATTTTTTTCTCAGGTACTGTGCTATTCTGAAAGGTAAAGTAGTCCAACTAATTATTTGTCTGAGAAGACCATACAAGGCAGCCATGATCCTTTTTTTCTACACAAATAGTTTTAGGTCCAAAAACCTCAAGTAATTTTCTGGCATTGAAAATTACTTACATCAAAACATAACACAGCTATTAAAGAAAAATGGGAAAAAATTACTTGTATAATATGAATACGTAATGGGGCTGACATCAATCCCTAAGTCCTCTGGGTTGCATGGCACAATGAGCAAAGGCAAGTGAAGGCTCCATTCCAGGAGATGTGCCCTGTTTGCAGGTGGGTTGAGCCATGCTGACTAGCCTTCAGCTGCCCCTTGGTATGTACAACCTCTATCAGCACTTCTGTTCCCATACATTCTTGTGTGGATACATATGGTAGACCCACATTTATTTGCAAGTGAGGTGGAAGTTTACATTTGTTACTGGAAGCCAAACTTTGAAGACTGACAGTCTGTAAGCCATTATCTTCCCTATCCTTTGATTCATTTGGGGAAAGTTCCATAATTTTGTTACATAAGTTTCCCAATGTAACTTTGACACTATTTACACTTTAATAACTTGACAATGCCTTAATTTCTATTATAAAGCCCTTGAGACTTTTTCCACATTGGGTCCACAATCACCCTCTAGCTAAGTTGCCATGCTACAATGTGGAGGTCCCACTTCACGTTAATAAAGGAGAACATGCATATGATGGTATTTAATAATAAGTCTTGATTTTTTTAGTGAAGTGAAATGTTTTTCTCACCAGAAGGTCTAACCTTTCTATGGAAGCAATCCATTTTAACGGTTCAGCTAGTTTTGCAATTGACATATAGAAGCAAAGTGCTTAAATACTTTTTTTTAGCTATGTATAGTCATAATCGCAGATTGTACTTCATTTTTATACATTGTCCCAGCTCACCCCCAGCATTTACAAACTTTCAGGAGGCTAGATTACAACACTAGGGGCAACTGTGCATCCATTGCTCACAACAGTTCTGCTGAAAAATGCTCGTGACAAAGTGACCTAATCTGTTGGCTGCTAAAGAATTACAAAGCCAAAAGAAAAACCCCCCAAAACCTAGTAAAAACCTTTCAGTAACCAGGTGAGTAGTTACAAGTCAGTACTGAGAAGTAGATCTGTTAATAAAGACCACTTTTTGGTCATTTTTAGACTGGCACTATAAAACTGCTGTAGCAATTATATTTGACATTCTAATAGGGACAAGTTAAGTCTAGATTTTAGGACACCCTATAGGGAAAGTCTAACACCATTAAATGCAGTCTCTAGTACCTCAGTTGTGTCATTCTCAAGGCTCTGTTGCTTGGAGGCTCATTCTCATGGCTTTGTTGCTATGGCCTTTAATGTGTTTGCACTACTCCCATTAATAAAATTACTTTCTATTAGTAGGAGTTTTGTAGATGCAGTGAAGTGAATACAGACCCATTAGAATGTGTGAGTTACATATTAATAACACAAACTAGGGCTTACTACTTTCCTTCTACATTCAGCTAAATAACTGCTGAAAAGAATACAACAGATGCAGGAAAATATTCTTAGCTTCAGACATAAGGAATAAATTTTATCAAATGTTTCTTTTTCCATTTTTGTTTTAAGCTTGACTCCAGCTTGATGACTCTTGCTGCTTTTAAATGTATTCTAATTAATTTCATAATGTTTTACTTTGCAAAATATACAGCCTCCCAGATTTGGGGTTTTTTCTTTGTTTGCTGGTTTGGGGTGTTGGTTTTTGTTGGGCTTTTTTGTTAAACAAAAGTGGACTCGTTTCCACAAGAATTCCACGCTTTTTCCATTTCTTTTCACATAGTGTCCATTCTTCTCCAGACTGTTGACATGCTGTCTCCCAGAAAGTAAGGTGAGGCAGGATACCATATCTACATTAACTACCCTAATCTCTGGACTCTGAATTATTAAAGGAAGTTCCTTGTTCTTCACCTATGACCTGAGAAACAAAACATCACCAGGGCTTCCAGGGAAGAATCAGAGCTGTGACCCCTGGATTCAAGTTGCTGCTCTTTCAACTAGGGCATGATACGATGCAAACAGCTCCACAGGCTGGTTTCTGTGGATGCTACATTTTTCTCCTAACATGTTGTTTACAGAGCATAGACTCTGCTCAGTTACAGATTTCAGGGAGAGGGTTGCTCATGAATGGACTCTGTCACTCTGGGTTAGTGGTGCTTAAGTTTCCTTTGCGAGCATACGGCATTACAGTAGTGCTCATTTCAGCAAAAATCTCCTACGTACACTTTCTCTTATTGGAGCTTAACCCTTCAGTTAGGCTACCTGAGGAGGATTTCTGGGTTTTTTTTTTTAATATTCAATGTTTGTTTGCTAACGCTCACTCCTAATTTAGTGTCCATCCTGATCCAGTAAATATGGATTCACATATCTGTAGAAATGGAGAAGCCCTAATAGCAAAGGTCTCTACTTAAGCACACCTTATCACTGTGTGCTAAGAACACCTTGCTGGAAAATGAAAGACTGTGATTCGAGGTCCTTTTCCCCTCCCTCAGCAGTCTGGATCTGCAGGTGAGATCAATGGAGGTCCTGGTCTGATGATTCTGTCATGAGTCAAGTGTGGCCAAATGCTCCAAGTGCCTCATGCAGTTCTGTATGTGCACAACAGCCAAAACATCAAGGGGTCAGCTGAAAGGGGACTAGAGGTGCTTCAAGAGGGATGTTACTGTAGCATGTAGCTGCCTGACTTTCATATAGTTACTTTCTGTGCGACTATATATATATCACCCTTCTCTTATTTGCTTCTTCACATTGGCAGTTTCAAAGAAGTGGAAATTATTTCCTTCCTTTAACACTTATGTGCATCCCCATACAGTGCTGATTTCTAACCTTCCTTTAGATGGGATTCGGATACAGGACTCGAGCACTGCTGGGGACACTTCTTATGTGATGGCTTTACTGGCTGTCTGTGCATTGACCTTGTACCTGTGCTAATGTCCTCCATCTTTCTGTAAATTTTTGTCTTTTTCTCACATACATTATTGCTGGTGTATACCTTCCCCTTTCATCCCTTGCCCAGAACATATTGAACTGCTGTAGGTGCTCAGTTACTCAAAGCCACAGCTTCCTTGCTTTCTGTATCATTTGCTGGTTACCTCTAACCACTTCAGTGCTTTCTTTTGCCCTGGTATTTCATAGAAGAGTTTATATACTGCAAATTGCCTGCTGCACCCCTTCCCATTAAGTTACCATCTGTTATGCATTATCCTCAAGTGTTATTTGCAGCCCAACAAGCTTCCACTAAAAATATGGGTTATTTCCCTTCAATTTCTTCACTCTAGATTTGGCTCTGTGGAAAGCATGTGTGCAGCTGTTCAATGCTTGCTTGAAGGGTTATCTGCTACCTAAAGGCTTTATTTGCCATCTCTTTTCTCTCTTACTCAGTTTCTTGGTTTTTCATTCCCCTTTTTTCCTTTCTGGGATGAAAGGGTAAGGAATAAATGTGCCCACAGTCTCTGCAAGGATCTGCATCCCCATCCACCCTCTGCTCTTGCCATCAAGTCAGATAGCAGAGCAGGCATCCTTTCAGCTTGTGCTATGAACTCACTCGCCCACTCAGATACTTTGGTGAAATGCGACAAGCTGCCAGGTGAAATACAGTTCTGGGCTTTAACATTTGCTTCAACAGAACATTTTCTTCCCTTGCCACTGTGACTTTTGATCATGAACTATAGTAAATAGTGATTTTCCTGTAACATTTCAGGCATCTGGCCTGAAGCTCTTAATTTTGCCACTTAGCAGTGGCATGTAGATCTGGCTTTGTTCCTTTGTCCCTTTAAGCCTCTCTTCTCCTGTTCTATTTATGTTACATTTACAAAAAGGTGTTATATTAATGTAACCCTGCTGTGGATTGTTGCTATATTATGATTATGTCAGAAACCCATTTCTTGTCTTCCTGAAGATAAAGATGCAATGCAATGTCAAAGGCTATATGCTAAGGACAAGTAAAAGCTTCAAAATTTTAACTTCTTTCTAGCTATTTCAAGACATGAACGTTGTTGGCAATATTCTAAAAGTTTTTGCTGCCCTTAAAATGTACACTTTCTCTTATTCTATATAATATTTCTATTATATAGAATGGTCTCAGAATAATTACAGTAGGATAAAGAATAAAATAAATCATATTAAAATCAGTAAAGCTCAAAACAAAACCTCTTGTTTCATTTAATTTTGGTGGTTTTGGAACACATCTGACACTCAAATAAAGAAATCTGAAAAATCTCACAAGATGAGATATGGCATAGCAGTGAATTAATACTACTTTACAACGTATTTTATCTTATGGTTGACTTAATAACCAGAATTGGAAGTCTGATCTCAGCAGGTGGGTTTTCAAGCAGTGATCCCAAGCACTGCAAGCTGACTGACATTTTGGATGCCCCCTGTGTTACAGATTGGACAAATGAATATCCTCATAGGTAGACAAACAATCCCTTTAATGAAAATTTCAATGGATTTTATAGAAATTAACTGCTCCTAATATTCATCATGGCATTAAGGAAACAAAGAGGCCCTAGTGTAGCCTCTGAAGTGACATTTTCTGTTCCTAGTGAAGTTGATGGCAGAATTCCAGTGTTTTCAGGACACGTTGGAGTATAGGCATAGCAGCTTTCGGCAGATGTATTTAAATTGATACTGTGAAACTTCTGGTTCTAGGTTACACCACAGAACTTGGAACAGAATCAGAACTAGACTTTGTTGACTTTCTATTACCTGTTTTGTCATGTTCTTCAGTATCTGAGTTGCCTCAGGTCCATACTGTGAACCCACAGTTTAAGGTGGCCAGTAGAACCCCGCATCAGCCAGAGAGACTGGAAATCTGCTCTCTGGTTCCCTATGTGTATGGCTGGAGTCAGTCCTTCACCATGCCACATGTATGCAATGCACCACCTAGTATAGCTTTTTATGCAATGCAAGCAGCCCAGAAAATTTCTGAAATTGCAGCCCACATGAGGCTGACCAGTGAGCACTGGTGTTGCTGGGTATTTCAAACTTCATCCCAAAGGAAAGAAGCCTTTCCATAACTGCAACAACATTCTACAAGACAAAATGCCAAGCTCTGCTTACTTTGCACTTGAAAGAGAAGTCATGGGTATGAAAGCTGGATATTGACTGATTTTCTACTTCACTGTTACATGTAAAAAAAAAGGGTAGATGAGGTACTTAGGGATATGGTTTAGCATAGGATGGGAATGGTTGGACTTGATGATCTTAAAGGTCTTTTCCAGCCTTGTGAATCTGTGATTCTGTGATTTTGCTCTGGCCTGACTGATTGTTTTTTGCTGTTGTCTCTCCCAATTACCTTTATATATAAAAAGATGTTTTCTAAGTTATTTACAATAGGTATGAGTAAATTTCTAGGCAACCTCCTCGAATGATTCTGCTTCAGAGTGTTGGACTGGGGGGACCTCCAGAAGTGCCTTCTAACCTCAACTATTCTGTGATTTTAGCTTCAGTTCTCTAGCTAAAACACATCTGAGTATTGGGAATACATCTTGCTGCCAATAAAGACGAAGATAATTTAAAACACTCTATAAAACAACAAAGCAAACAACCCCCCATTTTTGCACTATTAAAGCATTGTCTTTTGACTGGATTTCAGCCACTTGGTGTAGTTTTTACTGTTATCAACTTAAATTTCTAAAGAAAAAGTAATTCCAGAGAATGAAAGAGAAATTTGTTCCTTAAAAGATGTTCATACAGGCAAATTTTAAAACGTGTTTCTTTTCCTTCTTCTTCTCCTTTTTTTTTTTCCCTGAGTTGCATAAATAGAGTTCACTTACAAAGAACTGTTTTTAATAAATAAATATATAAACAAATTAAAGAATCCCCAACAAGCAAAAGTCCCTTAGTCTGGACTGCTTTTAAACTGCGAGCAAGTTCACATGAATGTTTTCTTAAGCTACTTCAGAACTTTATGCTATGTTTTGTCTGACCTGAGGCAGGAGAGGGAAGGGTGCCAGAATGGTTCATGTTAAAGTCATTCCATGTTATTTATGGTGGCTGAAAAACTGTCAAATAGAACAAAGTAACGGGACTGTTTCTGTAGGGACTACTGACTCTAGAGAAAGGTATGCCCAGGAGACAGCATGTCAAGCTTTTTTGATCTGTGAACTGGGGTTCTGGTGTAGCATAGGTGAGCTCAAAACCAGATCAGTAAATTATAAGTCAATTGTACTGTATGCCTTCATGAAAAAATGTCAGTGATCCTCACTGCTGACTCTTCCCCCATGCCATTTTCAAGAAACTTGTGAGCTAGTGCAGTGTTTCACTAAAGGAAATTGGTTCCCATTCCAGATAAAAATTTAACACCTGTCCATAGTCACATGTTCCTTCCTTCATTCCTGGCATCAGTCACTTGCTCAAGACTAAGTACTGATGGATAGCATATTTCTACTCCAATAGTAGCTTGTTGGTACCAATGGTATCAACAGTATATTTTTCTGGGTTTTCCCAACACCCACTGGTATCATTAGCTGCAATCTCATGGCCTTTGTTGCTCTCTGGGCCCTGTCCCAGCAATAAGGACCTGGAAAGGCTGGAGGTGGGCTACATGTCCTTTCCTCTTTTCTGCAGCCAGTGGTACTTCCGCTTGACCTGCTCTTCAAAGTGCTGGAGCAGAGCTGCTCAAAGTGTGGGGGTAAGCATGGCTCTGCATGTGCAAAAGAGAAAATGGTGTGGCATTGCCTGGCCAGGTGCTGTCAGTGCATTACTGAAGAACTTGACAGCACCACCTCAAGCGTGGAGCTGAGTGGCATGTCCTCAAACCAGACTGGTGGGGATGAGCATCAGGAATAGGGGAAAAAAAGGAGAAGTTGAGACCTTCATGAGCAGCCTTACAAAGCTGCTCAGAGGGAAGTGTGCTCCATACATACTGTGAAAGGCTCAGTGGCATCACGCGTTGCTGACAGGCAGGCTGCTCTTGCAAGAGAGACATGACATGAAAGAGCCAAACATGAAAGCAGCGGAGTTACAGTCCAAGTTCACTGAGAGAGGTCCAGCCTTTCCCAGCTGGAAGGCAGAAATACTCTACTTAACTTGAGTTTCAGCATATGAAGCATTGCTGTGGATTGCCATTGTTTTGAAGGGTTTAACTACTTTGTTTCGTTTCATAAATAAACAGCTTTTTGTAAGTGTCAGAACAAGATACATGTTTGGGACCAGAATTTCTGGGTCAGAAGCTTGATAGGTACTTAGAGCAGCCCCGCAGGCAGAACAACCACCTTCCACCTCCTCTCTGCCCACAAAAGCAACCAGCTGGTTTCATTGATTAAATAATATTTCTTGTTTTCCGCAACTCCTTGAGGTTTTGTTAGTATTAAAAAGAATCTCTGCACGTTCATGAACTACAGATCCGTGGCTGTAGTCTGTAGCACCTGCAGACGAAAATCAAGGCTCCCAGGCTACAGATCTGCCTCCTGTGGCAACACCCTTTACCCAGAGATGTTGCCAGGGTCTGGGACCAGGATTGACTGGGACCTGGTTCTCAGATGTCTTGCAGTATTTCTTACAAACATTAACTTTATAGGACTTGATATCATACGTTATTTTAGGTGGTACAAGACTCCATTTACCTTTTTCCTGGGCAGATGGGATACCTGATGATGCAAGAACTACATTATTTCTAGATTTTATAACCACATTACTGGAGATGAGGTCTGCTAATCACAACATTGTCCAATTTACCCCACAATTCATATGCAGACAACACAAGCAGGCTGCCTATTCTGTCCTCCAAGATATTGTCAGGATCACTATAAATGCAGCTATTACAGTCTTTTACTTCCACAGAAGTCAGGTATAATTAGAAGACATTTAGGTCAAGAAGAATATTAGCCACGCTAATGTGTCTGGGAATATTTCAGCTGAGGAATAAAGTACAGCCGGTGCACTGAGTGATGAAAACACATCTTTGGCAACCTGGGGCACTTCTCAAGATGGTACGTGGCTTCCTCTTCTACACTGTGATGACAGTCTCTGAGGCAAGTCTCCCCTAGGGAGATGCTGCTGCTCCACTGTGTCCCACATACCACAGATCAATGACAGCAAACTGGCTTTTTCATATACAGCAAAGGAGAGATTCATTTTCTGGTGTCAGGGCAGAGGTTCAGACAGGAATATCCATGTGGACTGGAAAAAAGTGTCACAGGCAAGACAAAAGCACAAGGTGCAGTTAAGGCTGCAACAACGGGCTCTATGCTGCTGGGCTGCACCCCATCCTCCATTCCATCCTCAGGAGGCCCTTTGGCCAGGCTTTGAGGGGCAGACCATCACCCCCACTTCCTCACAGATAATCTCGGCACCCCTCCAAAGATCCCATGGAAATGAGGACTTCAACCTTAAGCTGATTCTTCTGGTCTTCACATCCCCTGGATAGGTCTTCCTGCTTCACAACAATAAAAAGAAGCTATTGATAATTTGGTTTCTTACAACTGTGTGTTCAGGGACCAGATACATAAATATTTAGAGAGCTATCATTTTCCACACACATTGGCACACCTGTATTTACCAGACCACTGCCCCATTCCTAAATTTTCACACACAGAGAGACCACATGGGTACTCTGAAGGCTTTCTGAAAACAGATGTCAGGCATGCCTATCTCTCTGCAGGCTGGTTGTCTTCCCTTGCTTGTCTTTTGTTGCTTCTGAGGATGTCCAGTCTCAGGCAAACACTGGGAGGAGCTGGACTGCAAGGAGGAAGCCCAAATTTCACTAGGTAGTGCTGCTGCAAGAAAAGAAACCCATTGTCAGTGTAGCTGTGCTGCACACTTTGCAAATGGCACACAATTATTGCTATACTCCATTTTTCTTCCAAAGACAGAAATACACCAATCAACTCATGTATTAAATAGGATTGCTCAGAGGAAGAAGACTCAAAAAACACTGTTTATTTATATGAGATGCTGAAGAAAACCTACGAGAAAACTCAGAAAAATGTGATTATGGTTTTTTACAGCATGTAGTGTGATAAACTTCAGAATTTCAAAAAAACCCACAAAAAGCAGCTGTTAAAAGTGATAAACAACACTGTCCAGAAACAAAAAAAATTTGGAAAATGGTTGGGTTTAGACTATCTGGTTTTACACACAGATCATGACTGAGACGCTTTGATGGCAAATTTACATTATCTTTGTCAGCACAGTATGTTTACAGTCTGGACACATTTACCAAACATTTGATTCAGCTGCAAAAGTAAATTTCTGAAAGCACGGTTGCAATTGAAGTGGATGCAGCATCTATGACTTCAAAGTACATGCGACTTCCTATGATGGAGTATTATAGATTGCCCTGGCAATTTCCATTCTTGTTTCTATGAGACCTTTTTACCCTTCTCCAGTAATATATGGGGGCTTGAAGTAGAAATTACTTTTGCATCCATTTTGAGGCCCACTCACAATATTTTGTTAGATAAACCAGATGAAAAAAAAATGTTTTGCACATAAACCCCAGTCCTCTTTTAAATCTCTATCTGTATCTTTTGCTGAAGCCATTTATGTGGATTACCTTCTGTCCTGGTTTGGGCTGTGAGGGGCTGTAGGAATGGGAAGAGGGCACAAAGGAGATGTTTTGAAAGGTCTCCTTACTGCAACTGTTGAACTTCAGTGTTAGAGCTCAGAGACTCAGATGCTGATTTCTGCGCACCAGAGCCTCGCAGAACTTAATCAGAAATTGCAAATGAAACACAGTGGAAAAACAGCAAATGGATTTTGGTTTGCAGTTGAAAATTGAAACGACAGGTATGTTATCCATTCCAGGAGAACAGATGTAGAATGAGCCATACAAAAGCACAGCCCCTACAAAACACCACCAAAATAGACCTTACATCTAAATGCATCAATTTTACTTTCACAGGAGCAAGAGTGCTTGCCAAAGGCATAGAGTTTGGAAGAATGTGCTCACATCTACTTCTCATAGACCCTTCCTTACTACAAAAATGACAATACTGCAAAGATTTCCAGAAACCTGAAACTACTTGGCTGTCCCACGTGAGTTGAAAGAGGAGTCGGCAAGGAAGGAAGCCAGCTTGGCTGAGTAGAGAGATCTGGGAAGATATTAGGAAAAAGAGGGGAAAATACGAGCTTTGGAAGAAGGGGCAGGTGTCTTGGGATGACTATAGGAATGTAGTAAGATCATGTAGAGAGAAAGTCAGAAGGACTAAAGCTGAACTGGAACTCAGATTTGCCAGTTCTGTAAAAGATAATAAAAACTCATTCTATAGGTATATTAACAGTAAAAGGAGGGTCAAGGAGAATCTCCAGCCCTTATTGGATGCAGGGGGAACATTAGTGACAAGAGATGAGGACAAGGCTGAGGTACTTAATTCCTTCTTTACCTCAGTCTTTAATCGTAAAGTTGGATATTCCCCGAGTACTCACCCTCAGGAACTGGCTGACCTGAAAGGAGGTTGTAGAGAGGTGGGCAATGGTCTCTTCAGCCAGGTGACAGGTGATAGGACAAGGGGAAATGGCACAAAGCTGTGCCAGGTCAGGGTCAGATTAGATGTTAGGAAAAAAATTTTTACTGAAAGAGTTGTTAGGGCCTGGAACAGGCTGTCCAGGGAGGGGGGTTGAGTCACCTTCCCTGGATGTGTTTAAAAAAAGGTAGATGAGGTACTTAGGGATATGGTTTAGCACAGGACAGGAACGGCTGGACTTGATGATCTTAAAGGCCTTTTCCAACCTTGTGATTCTATGATTCTGTGATTCTATTGCAAAGATTTCCAGACACTGTAAACTAGCATTGTCCTGGTCAGGGAATGGCCTGGTGCTGTTCTGAGTGCTGCAAGGGAGGAGGATTCATCACTGCTGAAGACAGTTGAGCAACTGAAGAATTTGTACCACTATTTGGAACATTGTTTTACAGGGAAAAATATACCTATCCATAACTCTCTCCCAGAAGACAATGATTTATTTCTCTTTTCAAATGACCTTAAGATTATTATTTTTTTACTTTACATCTAAATCTCTTTTTCTGAAGTATTTTAGATAACATGAGCGAAAGGCACTTTAGAACATATAAATAAATATAATACATCATCTTTTTTATCTGGTTTACAGCTCTTTCAGTTCAAATGAAAAAAAAAATAATCCTATCCCCCTGGCATACTGTCAGCACCCAGCATTACACAAGGTGACTTCGTCCTTATACCCAAGACTCTGTAGTTGATGGGTTTCTGTGGTTTGGTTGTTTGGGTTTTTGGGTTTTTTTGGCACTGTTGCTATGTAGGATAGCTCAAAAAAAAAAAAAACCAACTAGTGGCACAGTATAAATAAAACAGGAAGGGGGAAAAAAAAGGCCTGTACAGGGGCCACGGGGCTTAGTGACTTTTCACTGCTCCCAGCTTGGAACCCATGTTATGGGCCACCAGTATGTGATATGTCATCACCTGAAAAACATTTGAAAAAACCCTCCTCTGGTTTTCCATCTCCCACTTTGGACTCCAGTGTAACGAGAAGGTTACAGACAAGTGGCAGCTCCAGTTGCCTGCTGCAAAGGTGAGGGGGAAGTTGGTTTTCTATATGCTCAAACTCACCATTGTATAAAGATGTATAAAGTGATTTTGTCCAGGGTCTTTCAGTGGAAAATGGTATCTTATTAGATGCTAACGTTTTTTACTGCCCACCTGATGTTCTTTCCCTTTAGTCTAAATCAGTGTTTGGCTGCAAGCCTTCTGACCCATTATTTCTCCTTCCTCTTCTGGCATTTTGAGACAAATAAGAGCAAGTATAATTCAGAGCATTGCCTGAGGGGATCTCCCTAAATTTGTCCTCTAGCACAAAGCTGAAAGCCACATTTCATAGAAAACCAGAAAATTATTAGCCTGTTTCCTCTGCAGTGTTAGCTAGTGATTTGCTAGTGTGTTCTGGTTCATGGTTGAGGTGCCTCTAGGGACTGTGAAGGAATTACAACGAATAGCCATACAAATGATATTACACTGTAGTAAGCTCCAGGGAAAAAGATGAGTAGGTTTCTCCTCTTTTTTTAAACTATTTTTAGTAAGTTTCTACATTAACATGAAAAGATGGTAGAAATAACCATAGCAATCTCTTCAAGCATTGCACTTTTGGCTTTCCAAGAATAGACCAGTGAGTGCATGCTTGCCGTCTGCTGCAGTCAACTGAATAATCTATCTGTAGAGACTGATGGGTGGAGAGGATAATTGCATATCATGACTACTTTGCACAAGCAATGAAGATAGTTATTACTTAGTGTAGGCAGATATTACTAGGTGAAAAGACACTTATCTCATTAACTGGCATAAAGAGAGTAACCTTGTCAATAATTAGGTTTCTCCCTGGGTTTCAGCTGGGATGGACTTACTTTTCTTTCTAGCAGCTGATGTAGTGAGGTACTCTGGATTTAGGATGACAGCACTGTTGATAACACACTGATGTTTTAGTTGTTGCCGAGCAGTCAAGGACTTTTCAGCTTCTCATACTGCCCTGTTAGTGAGAAGGCTGGAGGTGCACAAGAAGCTGGGAGGGGACATGGCCAGGACAGGTGTCCCAAAGTGGCCAAAGGGATATCCCATATCATATGACATAATGCTTCATATGTGGCTGCGGGTGGGCAGGGAGATGAGATAGCTCAGGAACCCAGCTGAGCACTGGGTCTGGGTGTGAGCATTTGTGCTGTGCTTTACTTGTTTTTTATATTCTTTTATTCCTATTGTTACTGTTATTCTTGTTATCATTATTCTTGTTACTATTATTATTATCCGCCCTTTTCTGTTCTATTAAACTCTCTTTATCTCAACCCATGGATTTTACCTTTTTTTTGTTCTTTTTGGTTCTCTCTCCCATCACGCTGGGATGTGGGGCAAGTGAGCAACCAGCTGTGTGGTTATTTTAGCTGCTGGCCAGGTTTAACTACAACAGTCCCTGGAAATAAAATAGAATAAATAATCCAATCTTAGCTTACTGATACACTATAGAAAGTAATGTATCACTAATTTTTAAACAAAGTGACATTGGGATGTAAAATAATGATGAGCTATGGTTTGGGGTTTTTTTGTTTGGGAAGGCACTGAACTTGCTTCATATTTATTTTAATCAAGCTCCACGTTTATTTTAATCAAATGGAATTTTGCTGTGAACTAGCAAAGTAATCTGCAAGACAAGTCTTAGGCCTAGAGGAGGGCACAAAGATGATCAGAGGCCTGGATCACCTCTCCTGTGAAGGCAGAGACATTTGGGATTGCTCAGCATGGAGAAGAGAAGGCTCCAAGGAGGCCTTATAGCAGCCTTTTAGTTCCTGAAGAAGTCTACAGGAAAAGTGGAGATGGCCCTTTTCAAAAGTAAACAACTTTCTCTCTGTTTCTGTGTCACTTGGCGTTTTTACTCGGCTGCCAATAGAAGAAAAGGGATTGCCTTGCTTTCCAGAAGCTGAGTGTGGCACTTAAGCTTAGTGTGAGCATTACTCTTGTACCAGGATTGCATAGCAAGGAAGGGAGGTCACACAGATGTTACATGAATACTATCGCCTTCAGCCCCTGACTGTTCAGTTGGCCTTAATAATGTTTTTATTTATGTTATATCTGAGGGTGAGGAAACAGGTTCAGATAAAACAAGTAATAACTCATGGGATGTTGTCACAGGATCACAGATAATATATTTCCTTTAGATCTGGCAGTCATCCAGGTATTGTTTGAGAATATCTGGCTTGTCTTGGTTATGCAGGATATAAAATTATATCGTGAGAGCTGCCTACATCTAACCATGATTCTCAGCAAATGTCCTGCTGTAATTTATAAAACTTTTATTTATAGGCAAACAGCTATCCTACAGGCAGGTATCAATTCATATTCCTTAAAAAAGAGAGCAATTTCCTGGTAAAATTCTCAAATAAATTGGCATTTTACTCTCTAGTGCATTTGATTTTCTACACCAGATTGTTGAAACTTCCACCACAGAGAAGGCATTAGTACCATTGGAACTGTTAAGAAATCATCTCATGCTTATCCACATTGTACCTGATTCCAGAAAAGTGAGATCTTGTTTCTTTAGGAGTCAGTATTTTCTCTCACTCCTCCAGTGAAGTAAAAAAAGGCTGGCAAATGTTAACACTGTGAAGACTATTACAGCTCTTTCCCTCGAAAACAGGACAAAGGGCTCTCGAAGACTCAAAGGTTTACAAAACCTTCTCCAGTAGAACAGCTTGCCCATGTACCTTGCTCTCGAAGACTCAAAGGTTTACAAAACATTCTCCAGTAGAGCAGCTTGCCCATGTACCTTCATGCATAGCTAAGTTTATTTCCATCTGTTCAATGAAGAGCAAAGGAACGGAGCAAACTGGTACTTCAGAAATAGATTGCATAAGAAGCACATATTTAAATGTTTTGCTCAGTTAACGTTAGAGCTGACCGGTCTTAGAGAAAGCAGAAGACTGTTTCATTACAATCACTTTAATGTAAGATAAATCACTTGGGCTTGATGTTTTTAATCAGTGGTTTTACACAAAATCAATAGAAAAGATAGATTTGTGACCTAAACAAGGAAACACTAACAGAACTATCACCTATGACCTCCTTTTTATTGTCTCAGAAGATGAACAAGAGCAATGCTATATAAAGCTATCCTTCTTTTTTATTACATGTGCTAGTGGCAAAGCAACAGAAAGGTTGCTAGGAGAGCAAGTTTCTGAAGCCAAAAATATAACTGTATCAGCCTATCCTAGGAATGGTGTTCTTTTGACTAAGGTATTTTTTAGGGACTGACAAATATTTGTATATTTTATTTTAAGAGTTTGGACCAATGGGATTCACAATAATAAATCATTAACAGTAACATTCATGCCCCTGTCCTTATGCCTCATTGAGATCAAGTTTCCTGCATCTCTGTCGCAGTATGTTAATGGTCTGTTAGCACCAGCCTTCCATTTTCAGTGCCAATGAAAGAAACAAAAGTTAAGAACTGTAATACAAACAAATGCTTAACCAAGATTACCAGATTCTTAAAAGCTGATGCAGTACGCTGAATTCTAGATGGCTTTCTCAATCCACAGTGCAATTTTAATCCTACCTGCTGTATTGAATTTGATGGTGAGAAAGTTCAGTCAGTGTTTTCTACTCTTCAGTTTTAAGTGATAAAATCCAAGGAAGGATGCTTTCCTGAACGAGAGCTTTATAAAAAAATGAAGCATTTTTAGCATAACTGCTAGGTGGAATGCCTGGGTCATTGCACTATGAAGAACCACACAATTAACACCATAAATTTAAGGCATTTTTCACTTTTAATCGCAGACTTTTAAAACTACATTTGAATTTGTCTCTCTTGTACTATCCTTACAGGGCATAAGTTACTTCATGATGGACATCTTCCACGGTTCCACATCCAGGCAATGACATTTATTCTAACCTTTAGAAAGGTACCATCTCACTTAACTCCATTTTAATTATGAGTTGTCCAGGAATTTCTTTCTCTTTCTCTTAAAATTTTGCAATAATAAAAAATGACTAAGAAATCTAAGGACACTGCTGACACATTTTTATTTTATTATGAATTGCAAAATTCATAATCACTTAGGAGTAATTAAATGCAACCAGACCAGGCTAGCAAGCAATACTAGGGTTCACCAAACAGCTAGGTCATGCATCACTTATCTTTTGCAACAAGGACTGCCCTTCTTTGCCTTCCTATCACATACTTACTATTGCCCACAGGTATATTTCTCTAAACCTGCATGTAAATTATACCTGCACAATTGGGAAGTAAATATCTAAGGGGAATAGTTCCTTTTGCTGTGTTTTCAAAGCAGCTACTTGACATCAGGAGATCACACCCCTTGAAGCTATCACCCCTTGAAGCTGTAAGTGCAAAGGTGCTGAATGTGACCATCTTTGAATGAGGGAAGCTTCTAGCTTCATTTACATCAACTGCAATGGGAGGTAGAAGCCATTTTTATACACAGTCCTCACAGAATTTTGTTGGACTTTGGCCAGAGAAGATGTTTGTTCTCCTGAAGAATATTTATTAGTGTCCTTCAGTTCTTTATAAAATCCTTCCAAAGCAGCCTGCCCAGAGGCAAATCATGGTTTAATTGTGCTACCTATAAGCAAGCATTTGCAATGACTTCAGATGAGTCAGCTTGTACCAAAAAGAAGTGCAACCATCTTTGCAGGTCACTACTCACAGCTATTAAAGATATTGTTGGCTCCCTGTCCTTTTTGTTCGTTTGTTTGTTTCCCATTTCTCTGTGATAGCTTCATTGATGGAATTTTTGTCTTAGTTTAAACACAGTTGGTGTTTATTCATGCAACTCTTTTCACATGCTGTTTCACCTAACAGAAACTTGAATATATATGTGGTTCTGAAACACCTAAATGCATTCTGTCACCTAGGGTTACATTTCTAATATATTCAATTGTTTATTAAAACTAGAAGCCAAGATTGCTGCTTGTTCATTTACTTTAAGCTTTATAAATAAGAAGCAGAAACTAAGCAGTTTTTCTTCAGGGAATGTTTCCTGGATAGGGACAGAGTAGACAAACCAAAATTGTATTTGCTATAAATAATAGTTGAAAGTAGGCAACACTAACCACAGTTTGTATATTCTTTTTTGCCTATATATATCAGTGATAAATATTTATGACAATTATGCAACATTTTTATTCATATTAACATTGAAGACAGCTTATAAATATGTTGGTTTCTCAGGATTTTAACTGTACCAGCTAGACAAACATTGTAAGTTTTGTTGGTAGTAACAGCAAAAGAATGTTGGTGTTTCCAGTCCTGCGGATTATGCTCTAATATAGCTGAAATGCAGTCAGCCAGTCATGTTTTGAATTAACTCTTGAAGTTAGGACAGAATAGCAACAGCAAAGTGAATCATGCTGGTATAGAGAAAGATTCCTTCTTTAAGATTTCCTCTTGATTCCTTCTTCATACTGTTTATGAGTACACCAAATTCACTTTATCTCTAGCTGTGGTCTAAATTCTATCAAAGAGGAATTCTTTTTAACGTAGAAATTTTGCTTTCAGCATGTGCCATGTCTCAAAAAATTGAGAATGGGGTATTATCACAAACCTAAAACCACATAGCAGTACATTTCTCCCCCTTCATTGGCAGCTCAGAGGCTAATTTTCAAAAGATCTCAATGATGTAACCCCTGAGAAGGTCAAGTAATACTTCTTTTATTGCCTGTTCGAAATTTGAAATGTTTATTGACAAATCAAATATTTTCTCTGTAAACAAATATGACATCTCAACATCTGCTATGCTATTAGGTCACTGGGTCCTGCACTGACTTGTTTAAAACAACATAATCTTGGTTTATAGTGTTGTCTGTTGTAATAACTCTGCCTCTTCTGGCTACATATAAGTCCTCAAAGCCATTCTAGGAACTTCTTATTAAGAACTTGCTTTGGTTGACAGTTCATCTTGTTGTTTGAAACAGTGATTAGCTGTGAATATATGCCTTATCTCCTGGATGTTTTCAGATATCGTGTGTTTTCCTTGGAAATATGTATTTGTCAAAGGTATGTGGTTGTTCTGAATTAACATTCCCCACTTACGTGCTTTAAAAAAGAACAATTGATGTCTCTTCCTCAAACTGAAATGCTGATAAGTTTTACAAATAACAAATGTTATCATTATTCTTCTTCTCACAAGCACTCCAATTCCCCTGTCATGTACATACAGGCTCTTGGATGAACATTCTGATACTTGTTTCTGTCGCACTTAGTCCACTGCCAGCACAAGTTTCGGAGTGAGGGGAATATGTCAAGCTCTATCAGGAAATCTGTGCATTTCTGGTACTGCTTTTGTAGCAGCTTGTGAGCAAAAATCAGAAAAAGCACTTGATGATTGCATGCAATTTGTATTTCAGCCTGCACTAGCAACAGCTATTTTTCCATTCAAGTCCGTATGGCAGGACTCCAGTTAGAGTTTATCCTACGGGGTGAGTAGCCTAAATTTCCTCCAGACAAGCTGGAGAGATAATATTTGGTATTCACAATTTCTCACATTTAAGACGCGCATAAATATTAAAAAATGTGATGATCATTAGTAATGGAGTAATACCAAGGGCAGAAACATCATCTACCTGATTCTATTATGAGGAATAATGAGACTGCAAACAACAGAAGACAAAGATTATAATTGCTATTGAAAAACAATTTTCTCAATATCAGACTGAGAGAGAAGGAAAGATTCTCGCTGGGGACCTTGTTGGGTGCTACTATTGCATCTTACTATTTCTTCAGATTTTGCAGGATTTTTTAAGAAAAGAAAACCCCAGGGAAGAAAGGAATATCAAATAGCAAAGCTGGCTAGAATGAGGGATATTTTTTATATATATATATACTGATTTGACTCAATAACCTTCAGCTGCCATTCTGCTCATCTTTGGCTTTATTTTCAGACTTTAGTTGACCTATATGTGAAATTTGAAAAAGTAAATAAATCTTCAAGAATACATTCCCCTTATATGCTCATTTATTCCTGTTTCTAGAGTCAAGACAGAATTTTATAGCCTGATCCAATTTCTTCTTTACTTCCACTTTTCCTGAATGACAGCAATACTTCTCTCTGGACATTTTTTAATACCTCATTAGAAAAACCAAAAACAGAACAGTGGTTATTGAACATATGGCTGATTGCTTATTAGAATGATTCGCTCATTCCTTCTTGACATCAAAAGTGGATATTGCCAGGACACAACCTGTTCTACATCTTACAGACCAAAAAGTTTTTGGACACAGGGTTATCTTTTCTCCCCATGGATGGTAAAAGCTTTTCACAACAGCATGCTGACCAGATACTGTGAAGCACGGTTACAGCTTAGGCAGAAAAGGCTGCAGAATCACATGCTCCAGCTATGCACAAACAGATTAATCCTGCATCTCATGCCAGAAGTCTGCCATGGATTTCACTTGGCAGAGCCTTCTGGCAAACCATCCTGGTCTTTGGTATCTTTGCAAAGTAAACCATCAAGGCCAAACACAACAACAGTAATACGGAAGGCCATTTTTTATAACCGTTTTCTGTCTTCATTTTAGAAATCAAAAAAAGAAACCCTGAAGATTTTTCAACTGGGAACTCTTTTTCAGCTTAGTGTTTAACCAGTTCCCACAATGATATATTGCTCCCCTGTAACCATACTTCCACATTTTTAATAATAAGGACATTTAATAATAAGGGCAAACAACTGCTAGTTGTTTTGCTAGTAATATGACTGGAGAGGAAATACAGAGAAAACAAATATAAAACACAGCATAAATAAAGGATAAAGATGTCATTATAGAAGTAAATGTTGATTTATTAATTACTCTGTCAGTAACTGTAAACATAGAGCCTGGGTAGAACTTTGTCCTGTTTTGGCAGGCTTAATTCAAGTTCTTACTAGTAGAGAATATCGTTTAACTTATTAATGCTTATATAATAAATGTGGAAACATTATCCCTTTCAGAAAGGATGAATACTTTGTTTACATGTTGTAGGTTATTTTCCCATGAAAAGGCATTGCAAATACGTATGCTGATAGTTTTAAAGAGAAGTACAAACAATAAGAGAGGAGATCAAATGGTTTGGATTAGGGATTGTGAAATGGAATCTGTAAAAAAGCCCTTTTGTGTGTCTAATCCTCAGAGTTTATCCATGCAGCATAATTTGGCATGTACATGAAATAATGCAGATTGGCATTCAGCGTGTCAAGCATTTAATGCAGCACCTTTACTTTTCTGAGAATTAAAAGATGAAACCAAAATAGCAATTTATGATACGGCAGTGTCACCCTACATAATTTTTACTACTTTCAGGTTCTTCTATAATTATGTAATACATGACAGCATTTAGTACTTGAAATATAAAATGATGAAATAACTGAAACTTTTAAAAGTTTGGTCTGGAAAACACACAACCTGTAATGAAAATAAAATTAAAACCAAAATAAAATGATTTACCTTGTTTGCTTCAATTAATAAGAATTTTAAAGATTGCTAAATCCCAGTGTTTAAACATTGAGTTCTAAAATAAGTTAGAAAATAGAACTGCTTAACACATGAGTCATAATCTGTGTAACAACATGCTTCCTTTTGCTCTCGTTAGATTCATTAAAGTTACATGGAATCCTGCATCAATGAGATACTCCATAAGAGATGTAACTTTGGTTAGATAGATAAAAAGGTTAGGTAGATAAAAATGAAATGTTTCTATTGGCTTTGAATAATATCTTTCATTTCTACTATGTAAACTAACATAAGACTATAGTACAAGAACTTAGATGGTGTGTATGTACTCAAAAAAGAAGTCATGAGAGACCTGCTTACATGGTCCACCTGAAGCTAATAAGCAGTAAAAATTTAGGGTTGTGTGGATCTGAATGCAGAAGCAAACTCCTTATATTTTTGTACAACAGAAGATATTCCAGGCTTCTTTACGTACTTGCTACAGAATGTGCTAAACTAGACCATGCCACTGCTGCAAAAGTGAGTGTGGTAGAAATTCCCTCTCCCAGAATGGTTATTCTTGTGCTTCATGCAGGAATAATAACAGATGTAGGTTCAATTTCACATTACCACTGCCTTCTCACATCATTCATAGAATCACTGCATCACTTTCGTTGGGAAAGACCTTTAAGATCACCAAGTCCAACCATTAACCTAGCACTGCCAAGTCCATCACTAAATCTGGTCCCTAAGGACTGCATCTACACTTTTTTGAGACACTTCCAGGGATGATGACTCAACCACTTCTCTAGGCAGCCTGTTCCAATGTTTAAAAACCCTCTTGCTGAAGAAATTTTTCCTAATATCCAGTCTAAACCTTCCCTGGTGCAACTTGAGGCCATTTCCTTTTGTCCTCCCTACTTGGGAGAAGAGACCAACACCCACCTGGCTTATAGCCTTTTTAGGGTAGTTGTAGACAGCAATCAGGTCTCCGCTTAGCCACTGTTTCTCCAGGCTAAGCAACCCCAGTTCCTCAAGCCACTCCTCATAAGATTTGTGCTCCAAACCCTTTAGCAGCTTCATTACCCTTTTTTGGACATGCTCCAGCACCTCAATATCTTTTCTGTGGTGAGGGGCCTAAAACTGAACACAGTTCTGAAGGTTTGACTTTACAAGTGCCGAGTCCAGGGGATGATCACTTCCCTATTCCTGCTGGCCACACTATTTCTGATAAAAGCCAGGATGCTGTTGGCCTTCTTAGCCACCTGGGCACACTGCTGGCTCATGACCAAAACCCCCAGGTCCTTTCCCATCAGGCAGCTTTCCAATCACTCTTCCCCAAGTTGCATGGGGTTGTTGTGACCTAAGGGCAGGATCTGACACTTGGGCTTGTTGAACCTCGTTCAGTTTGCCTTGGCCCATCAACCAGCCTTTCCTGATTCCTTTGTAGTGCCTTTCTACCCTCAAGCAGACCAACACTCTTGCACAAGTTGGTGTCAGGCCCAGTCAGAATGGGTTTAAGAAAGGCAGATCTTGCTTGACCAACCTGATCTCCTTCTGTGACAAGGTGACCTGCTTAGTGGATGAGGAGAATGCTGTGGATGTCATCTGCCTGGACTTCAGTAAACCCTTTGACACTGTTCTTCACAGCATCCTCCTGGAGAAACTAGCTGCTCATGGATTAGATGGGTATACCCTTCACTGGGTTAAAATCTGGCTGGCCCGAAGAGTTGTGGTGAAGGGACTTGATATAATAATCAAAGATTAATTTATTAAGATAAACTTATTCTTTTTTTTTTTTTTAATTAGCATTACCACTGGGAAGTTGTTAACATTAAACTGGAGCCTGAGCATGATCCGCAAAATATCAGCACACTCTGCATGGATGCTTCTTATAGGACATGGATGATTTCAAGAACTTGCTTTTCTTCTGGTTTTTAACAAAGCTCTATACAGGAATGAGACAAATTTTCCAGCTGAAGATTTGAAGCAACAGACTGCCTCATTGTTATAACTGCTTCCTCCTTTTTGCTGAAAGTAAATGAAGATGCTGGTCTTTATAGCAACAGTTCAGTAACTCAAATGTAAAGAAATCTTTTCTCTAGCATTTTGTAAGATAACAGCAAACTAAGTCAAAATCTCCTAGTTGTCAGAACAGGGCATTAAGTGCTGGGGGTGTCCTGTCCTGGACCACCCTCAGTTGCTGTTGTTAACACTCATTTATTTACTGCACATTTCCACTGGGGCAAGGAATGGATTGTGAGTCAGCTGCAAAATTCTTGGCCTTCCATATTTTTGGCTCAATATTTTTGACACATGATACTGCTGTAAAACATAAAAACTTAAGGACAAAGCTTCCCACGGCTCCATAATACAGGATGCCATTACTTTCTACAATGATTGCCATTATGATTGCCATTATGATTACAATCTTAGAAAAAAAAAAGAACTTCCCTACAGTTTCCACCTGACATAATAAAAGTTATATATCAGTCTTACAGAGCAGAATTCTAAGAGGACTAAGAGGAATTGTATTTGTATCTGTAGCATAGTAGATCATTATAAAGCCTTGTATGCTGGAGATTGGACATTTCCTAAAAGATCCAGAGAAGTATCCAGTGGCTTCTCACACGCTTTCTGTTCTCAAGGTCTCCTACAAAGGTGCTTGTGAATGTGGTGAACTGAACACACAGATTCAGATGGCACCTTTCAGAGCGATGCTCCTGAGGGCTTCATATTTTTTAAAAAACATTTTGTTGGAAAATTTTCACAGCCTGTTGGAAAATGAGAATCACCTTCACTCAGAAAGGCAGCAAAAAAATGTCAGGCAGCCCTGATGTATTTTATGCTGCTTGATCAAAATTTAATCTTGCTGTTTGCATTTCTGGCTCTACAAAGAGTCTGTATTAATTGCCTGAATTTCATTGTCATTTACATTGTAAACAACAAATGAGATGCAGTTGTGAGATTATCACTCAATATAATAATGCTCCTAAACAAGAAAAACAAAAAGGCACAGGCCTTATCACTGCATTTTCACTGAGGGTACCGTGTTGTTTTTTCTGATCTTTATAACCTCCCAGCATTAAATAAAACATTTCCATAAGACCCACATCAAATAATATAAAACATCCTTGTGCTTGAAAAGTAGATTTTGGGGAAGCTAGAAGAAACAGATTTAGGGTTTCGTTCACTTCACTTTCCAGTGCAACAAAAATCCAAAGAATAGCAAATATCTATAATAAATGGCAGCAGAAGTGGGAATTATTTGCATTGGTTATGAAATGCAAAGTAAAGTGCCGTCTCTTAATCTTTTTTAGATGTATTAAATGTGATTTGTATATACCACTGGTTTTCCCCAGGATAGTTAATTTTCAGTTGTTTTCTTTGTTGTTGTTTTTTGTTTTGTTTTGGTTTGGTTTTGCTTGGGTGCTTTTTTTGTTAAAAGTGTTCTATATACCATTTCTGTTGCAAATGTCTATGTGTTTGTAGTCACACAAAATTATTTGTGATACTTCTTTTCGGGGAGAAAGGGAGAAATATGATACTTTATCCACACAAACAAGACACAAAATTTTGCAAAGGAGGTAATTTCTTTGTTGCCATTTGGCATCTTTTATATTCTTCCTCTAACATCACCGAACACCATTTCTGCCTACAAGCACGTGGTGCTATGTCCAAGATTCCCTGGCATTCTCCAAGAGCAAAGCTTCTTCTATGACCCTATGAGGTCATATGTCTGTGTCAGTGATCCCTAGCAGAGCATTTCTCCCAGTCATATCATATCATGGGTGATATCCTCATAAGAGTGTGGTCAGACAATATCCTCCTGTACTGGAAGAGTTTGCCTCTCTGTCCATCCTTTTTTTTTCCTTTTACTTAGCTCTTGCTAACATATTAAGTACATTATTTTGCATTCTTCCCTAACACACTGATTTCTAGAGAAACAAAGAAATCCACATAAAAAGTTATGAGCATACCACCACTTCTGCTAGAACAAAGTGTACTAGGATGAAAAATTAATCTCCAGTTATGACTACTGCTGGGCTTAAACAACTTTTGGACCTGTTTTAGTGACAACAATCTGCCAGGTTTTGATCTACTTCATCTTCTGAATAGATTTAAAGTCCTCGGTCTACATATCTTTTGGATCTTGCAGCACTTTACATTCCAGATGAGATATGAGTAATGGAAACTACACAAATGGCTGCAGCCTTCTGATCAGTTAAAGTTGAAATGCTACTTCCTGATGACTCTCCTTACGTGATTGCCAACAAAGTGGAGAATCAAAGCCATTTTAACCTGTTTTTCCCTAACATAATGTAATTACAACCATGCATTTCATAGATTTTGACACAGGAATGGAGAAAAATTAAAGGCATTGCATCTATAGACAGTAATTTTCTAAAGTTCTACATATTGACAGGTCTGGAATTAAAATATGCATCACAGGTGAGAGTCCTCATGAGTTTCTTAAAGTTTGTTCCTCTCAAAATAGCATCAAAATTTTACTGTGAAGTTCTGAAGGAAAGATCCACATCCTAAAATTCAGATTTCATCCACGTGAGAAAGTTTATTACATCTTTTCTATCTGTTTTCTCAAGAGGGTCACTCTAGGATAATTTTAAGCATGCATATTTGTTTTTAATCACCAGGAGGAGAAAACTTCACAGGGAAACAAATGAGTATAGATTATCATGTTTAGAAGCAATCTGTATGAGTTCTACAAAGTTCACCTTACATTTTTGTAGAGGGGCTTTCCTTCTTTTGTTTTCTTTTCCAAGGAAAGTAAAGTCATGAAAGGAAACAAGAATCTCTGACATTATTTACTTTTAATAGAATTTAAATTTTCACACAGAGCAGACAATACTTAGGCAGATCAGTACCATTTTCACATCAGCTTGGTCTCAAAATTTTAAGTCTTCACTCCTACATATAGATATTTCCTTCCTGATTCTTCTGTCTTTCATTATTATTGATGAAACAGATGGAAGAGTTTTACAGAAGTTTTGAACTAATTATTGCTTTTAGAAAAGGTTTAGGTTTCACATGGAACAAGGGAAATAGAAGTTTCTGCCAGATCTCATCTCATTCGACTGGCATTTCCCTACCTGGAAAGGTGTAATAAAGGTATAATGTGTATAAAGGTGTAATGCATAAAGCAGATGCAGTGCCAGAACCAAATGAAATACATACTGGGCATTTATTTTTTTAATGTTAAAAAATAAATAAATAAAATCTAGCATGCAGAGAGAAGCCTTTGGCATTGCTGTCTGTGAACAAGGAAATACAGGTTAAGCATGAATTTCTGAAAAGCAAACCAATATATTGCCAGAGTTCTTTTTGCACTTGTTTGAAATCAGGAGACAAGAGAAAGAACAAAGCACACACACTAGTAAGAAACACTACTGTACAAATAGATGTGCCTACTAAGGTAACAAGTAAAGGTCAGAGAAGAGAGCTACAGAAATTAATTAAGAAACAAGTTCAACAAGGACAACAGAAAGCAGGATTAGGGTGTAGTGCTTCATGGTTCTAGAAATCCTTACCTTTTATTGTCAGGTACATAAATGATATTTAAGCGGACATACTTTCTAGCCAAGTAAAATGCACTGATGGCAATTCAAGGTAGCTTAGTGTGAAGTAATGCATTTATGAATCAAATACAATAAAACCTGCAGAATCTTACATTTAAAAAGTGACTACACACCAGTTCATAAAAGATTGAGCTCATCTGAAATTTATTTCCCTGTAAAACTGGTTAGGAAGCTTTTTGTTCTATTAAAGGGTATTGCTTCTGAAAATGTTAGGAAGTTTCCATCGTAAAAAGTAAATTTCTATGGGCATGTGGTTGTCACATATTGAAACAGACCATCATTATGCCAACACAGCAGAAAAACTAACTGAATTGAGAGCAATGGAATAAGGTTAACATATAATTTACATTGCCACTACCATTTAAGTGTCAAGTTTGAATAGGAACATAAATCATCTTAGGTTAGTGAGCAAGACCTGACAGGGAATTTTTGATAGAGGTAACTCCATATAAAGCAGTGACAAGGAGTTGAGGGCAGTAAAGGAAAATTTTGGAAAGCTTGATTTTTGATCTTTTTAGGTAATGGTCTATCATTACAGAGCAGAGATTCTTGTGTTAAGACTTTTTTCTTATTTTTCCAATCAAAGTATCCTGTAAGCTTTTGTATACAAGACTAAAAGTTTTTAATCTACAAGGCACTGTAATTATAATCCCTTGTTCTTAAGGTCTGGTTTCAATTTATCAGAAACTTAGAATGACAAACTGATTTAGATGAGGTTTGTGGAAAGATCATGACATTTCTTCAGGATAAAGGTGTTGTTCTGAGGCAATGAGGCCTCTAAATACATGCCGTTGTGGGAATTTCTGCTATCCCAGCAGTTGCCAGTTTAGAAAATGTTCTTAAATATTGTTAATCCCTATTCTAGTAAACCTATTTCTACAAAACCAAGATTCATACCAAAACATAATTTCAAAGAAATAGATAAATCTAGATTTAGGCACTAGCCCAGAAATCTTGTGTTGCTGTCAAAACTTTATTTATTTTGTTTATCCAATTCCATGTTATTTCTGGAATGTGAGTTCATTACTACACATGTATTTTAGTCCAGATAGAGCCTGATAACAAATAGATAAACCACTTCTGAGGCTGAGAAACCAAATAACTTGTTGCATAAGTTATTTTATTCTGATCTGCACAGATTTTCATTTCATTTCACACTCTTGAGAAACATGGGAATGTGTAGAGATGCAAGAAGGGAAAAATTAAGAAAGATCAGCAGGTTGGCCAATGACATGAAATTTTGCAAGGCAATGAAAGTCACTCATCATGAACACTGAGGAGTGTTGTACTGTGGGGTGCTCTGTCCAACTCTTCAAATAGAAGTTATGTTTCATTATCGCTCAGGGAGAAACGTAGCCACCTTTAACTGGGAAAAACGTGAACACATACACAAAAAGACACATGTACACTGTTAATTATCCTCTCAGCATCAGGTGTTCTCGTGTCTCGTACTGGCAATAGGGAAGGAGACAGAGGTAGTGTGTGCTTCTAAATTCAGCTGGGCCTTGGGAGCCGCTGCCTCACACCAGAGGCTGTATCTGGTGGTCTTATCTGGGCAGAGTAGCTACTCTGGGATCCCGGTGGGTTTCTGGGGGCACCACGGCACAATCTCTCTTGTCCTCTTGAACATTACCACTGAGTAGGCTCTTTGCTGATGATCACTCGCTCGCTCATACACCTGCATTCACTGCAGTCGCTGCCTGGTAGAAACATGGGCCCTCTTACTCATGGTCTGGTTCCTGTGGCTGCACTCAGACCCGCATACACATGTGTACATGGAATAGAAATGCCCGGGAAAGAATTGGAAAGGTGCTTAATAAGATGATGGAACGGACTACACCGATCAGGCATGGGGAACAGGCAACAATATTCACTTTTTTATATGTCAGGAAGTGAAATAGCAAGAATTCCACCTGCACACTCGTGCAGTTATTAGCAGTTCCAGTGATGAGCACAGTAACTCATAAATTTAAGGTATCTTTCCTCAAATAATTGTCCTTGCATGACTGATTTACCGAGTGAGGGCAATGCTATTGATTAATATAGCTGCCTCCTGACCCAGAATAGTAATCTCTGCCATATAACATACCACTTGCAAAAAAATGTAATTGCCTACTGTTATCAGCTGAACTCAAGCACAGCTCTAACAGTTCAGAGTAGTTTTTCTTAAGGGAGAAAAACTAGTTCAGTAGAGGCAGGCAGAAAATTTAGAGAAAAGAATCAGGTTCTGCCAACTTCCTATTGACAGCACGGTGCTCTGTAATTACTTTCATTGATCAGTGGGACTATTCATGCAGTAATGCTCATTGTGTAATGGAACAAAGCTGGTTCCCTGTTAATTCAAACACAACATGGTTAAGGTGTACAGACCGGCTCATTTGTTCTGTAGCTACAACCCACTGGCTTTCTAAATTGTTATGGAAGTATCAACAGCTGTTCTCTCCACCCAGATATTCCATCTCAAGCTGGAATGCACACTAATCCATCAGTAATGAGAATCAGCCCCTTCACAAAATATGAATAAACAAAGAAAATCTTATTGGAAAAAAATGGATATCTAAAAAGATACTTATAGATCAAAGTATCCTAATTGTGGCCTGGATGAAATAATGCAGAAATGACCAATCACGCTGTGAAGAGGGAGAAAAAAGAATGTTCTGTTTCTGTGTTTGGTATTTAAAAACTTTTCCCAAATTTCTAAAGACAGATTCATAAATGGCCCTGGTGTTAGGTGTTAGGATTCATACACAAAAATAGAGAGCTACTAATACTTGAAGCTTGTGATTTCCTTCTAATCCTTAGCTGTGATGGGACACAGAAGGACATACAAGTCCATTGAATTAGTATACCAAGTGGAAATTGGAGGGAAATTATTTGAGAGTCATATAAGTCATTACTGGCAAAACACAGCTTCTAGCTTTTGGGTCTCCAGAAACTCTTCCCTGGTATGTTCATCAAATGACTTAGTCTACTCTTTATGCTATATTGAAAAAGATCCTTTCTAATACACACAACCAGACTTAAATTTTAATCATTAAGGTCAGAAATGTTGCGTTAGTTTATCCCCAGTATGATCTGCTGGCAGCAAAAAAGGGGACTTCATAGATACACAAGATGCCCAAGTGGATGTTAGAGAAAAGGGGTGGTGGCAACATTCATTTTAATAACAAGCTAGAGCCAAAGTCAAACCAAGTCCCCTTGAGGTAGCTCCAGAACTGGAAGCAGTGCAGAGGCACCCAAGATCACCACATGGAAATGTACACAGACAAGTGTTGAGAATGGCAGGACTAATCTACCCTGTTGATATTCAGCAATATCAATGCATCTGCATTGGCTTGGATCTGATCTCTTTATGTCCTTACAGTACTTCATTATCTGGACTTTACTGTATGGGTCAGCTCTGTATCCAAGCTTTCTACAGCAAAATAACTTTGATTCATTCTATGATTCTGTGAGATGTAGCTGTTGTGATTTATTTGAGTTTTACAATAATGCTAGTTTTGCATTTATAAATAAATTATATTTAAAGACAACAAATTGTCAAAGAAAGGTTGCTTATATTTTGAATTAGCACACGGTTATGAGATAACATAGATTTTCTGTAGCAACTATTTTTCAGTGTTGCATTTAATTAAAAAACTGTTACATTCTTAGTTGCTGTATATTTGTTATATTCCAGGGGAAAAAATTGCTTTCCAATGCAAGTGGGTCGAATTATAATGAATTTCTGGTTAAAAATGCGTTATTGCAATAAACACTTCTTTTTTTATTTTGCATGACTTCAAAAACCTCATTATTCGTTACTTATAATTTATTTATGTGGGTTCTAATGAAAAAACATGCAAACTAGTTACTCATTAACTCATCAGTAATGTTCTATAACACATACTGAGTCAAGGAACAGAAAGCGCCTCACTTGATTTATGATTGCATTACTTACAAAAATCTCTAAGTGTGCAGAAAATGCATCTGATAATTGTAGCTAACATTTTTGTTGTAACGAATTTATGCTAACGTATGTTTATCCTGCAATAAACACCAGGAACACACCTAATGCACTTTGGGTCTCTTCAAGTTGTATTTCCAAGCTGCTTGCAGGCTGTGGAATAACAACTGAAGACAAAAGAGTGCATATTGCCTTCCTGAACTAGGAGGACATCCCTGCACCAGATAAGGCAGGTAGGTGTAGATAGTTGTGTAACATGACTACTCAATAGTGGACAGAGTCAATGGTAGCAGGCAAGGTAAAGCTCTCAAGCTGGTACATCCAGGCTGAGATGTAAGCATTCACCAGCCTGTTCTTGAAGCCAATGTGCCTCTTTTTCTCCATCAAATAATCTTTAGCTGATAACTGGAGATAATGGAGGAGAAAATGTATATATAACTGCATGCATATATAACTGGAAGAGTGAGTGCAAGTGTGAAGAGCAGCTACATTAGCAAACAAGCAGGCATTAGAGCAATTAATTATCCAGTACAAAAAGATGGATATGTCGATAGGGTCCAAATGACCACTACTTAGTCTCCATATGGGACAAAATGTCCCATACTTGGTGCTTAGAAAGATAAAGAGCAGTGGGTTACTAACTGGTCTTTCTTGCACCCAGCTGACACAGGGCAAGAATAAATGAATCCTTCAAGCTAAGAAAATTCGTAAGAAAACTATTTCTGATTGTGGCTGTAACTGTTCTGCGAACAGCAGTTTTTAAAAAACATGTTTGAAATTACTGAGTAGGATAGCAAGACTATTCTGCCTTAAGGTTTCAACGGAGGATTTTTAGCTGAATCACTGAACTGGTTTGCCAGATTACAAAATCTATCCAGCATTTCAGTCCTCAACATACTCAGAGGTAATGAATATCATGTGCACTGATTGAGACCAGCCTGAACAACAGTAGGATGAAAACTGGAAAACAGCAAACCTCATTAGAGAAGTAGGGACTTCTTACAAACTATACTCTATTCCTAGGAAATGTAAAAGTCTCAAAAGACCTAAAATACCCACTCTCATCATATGAGCATTGATGATGCTCTCAGAACTGCCTTCCTGTGGTCAGCAATGCAAAACTGTAGGACATGCTCATTCGGCCTCACAGCCTGCTGCCTGCTTTAAATTCCCACCCTTGAGTAGAATGAGTTAAAATTTCCCTTTTCCACACAGGGAAAAAGTCCAACATTGCAAAACATGGTCTTGTGATAATACAGAATGCAAGAAATTATCTTCAGCTTTCGCTCTGAAATGAGCATCCAAAAACTACTGTGGAAAAAGAGATTCATTATAGAGCACTGAATATTCATTTTGAATTTCTGTAGTATTTTTCCATTATTTGACAGTATGCCTTCTTTGTTCATATGAAGCATCTAATGCTATTTCAAGCTTTTCATTTAAGAGATTTAAAATTATTAAAATATTCTATGCTTTTGTTGTTTAAAAAATTAGAATCTTTAAGACAGCTGCTACCTATCTGTGATTGAAACATCTTCTCTTCTAGATAAAAGTGTCTTTGTGTCAATATTAAGATGATTTTCGCAAGCAGGAAATCCTTCAGAGGTAAAAAAAAAAGAAACAACCCAACGACTAAACCTATTTTTAAGGGATAGATATTGTAACAAAAACCAAAATAATGTGTAAGTTCTTTGAAGGTCTAAGCCCAGATTCTTAGGTAATGAATAGGTCAACCAAGAGTAGTTCTTCTTACCAGTCCAAGTGTTTCTTTTCATCTGCTTACAAAAGAAAAATAAAGAAAAATATTTGGCTGTCAAAATTTTTCCTTCTGTGGCTAGATGTGAAATTATCAGTTGCATGATTTAGAGCTGTCATGAGACAGATTAGTAACATAGTGTGTTGTCTGTTGTTCCTCCCTTCATTCACTCTGATGTGTTGAATTGAGCTGACTTACATTCCAAACTAGTGATGGGCATTACTGTTTATTAAGGAGGAGCTCCGAAGATACCCTGCATTTCTGTACTTTATGGAAAGAGGATCTGTCACAACACCATGTAATTTGATACACTAATATTGCTAGAAAACGAATGTCAGAGAAAAGGAGAAAACATATCAGAAAGTAGTACACATTCATAAAATATTTGGCCATTAATCCACTCTGTGTGGTACAAAATGTTGTAGGATTTATGTTTTTCTCTCTGTGTGCACACAAAACACCCAAGCGACAGCCACACCCATGCATTGTTTATAAAACTCGTCTTCTCCGTCTTCAATTTAGTGCCCTTTATATTAATATATTACTGGTTTTCACTAAAATATGGCAAAGTAAAAAGAAAAAACCCCACAATTTATGAGCTCTTAATCACTTGCAGTGTCTCAGTCAAGTGCCCTGTAATTCTGTGCTCCAGGCTGAATAATACTGGCAATATATTTTCAGTTTCTCGTTGTAATATAATGGTATTTTCCCCTACAGAGACATATAATTCCTCTATTGTTCATCTAGGCTATTATCCACAGGAGACTTCTCTTTAACCTGAGAAAAAGAAACTATTTTTGAGATAACTGATATTCAGTATTTGTGATTAGATATAAACCAGATCAATGTGAAGATCATTAATGATTGCTAAGACACATTCTGAACAATATCAGAAGTTCATTAGAAAAACAGGGAAAAAAATAATTAATTCTTTATTTGGCTCAGAATTTGTGTCTGCCTTTTATAAGAAAAAGGTTGCAGGTTGCAAATAAATAATTCCAGACCTGTCTGTGTTTTGGCTGTGCTTTTATCACCACCTGTCTTAGTAATTTTGACCAGGTGGCAGTAGCATGCACATGCATACAACACCTCCAGGCTTTCCAATCTAGACCCAATAGTGCTACTTCCTTCTGGCAGTCCCATGAGTTTGGTTAGTCAATATTTCTAAAGCTTTTTGTAGACAATTGCAACACCTAACCATGCTTGCCTTGCTTGGTTAACAGATATGTCATGAGCAACACTGGGCAGCCAAATGAAGAAAATCATCTGCACGGGGTGTGAATGCCTTTTTCCACCACACACTGTGCAAAGATGATGACAGATGCAAGGTTGTCAAATTTTCAAGCCTTATTGAGATGAGAAAGAATGCCTTCAGAAAATGTCATCTACACCTCAAGTAGAAAACAGAGACTGTTTGCAGGAGCCCCAGATGGCTGAAGCCCCAGAGGAAGTCAGGATAAACAACAAGTCTACCTCATTTGATGAGGACTGGGTCAGGAATGAATTAAGCCATCTGGACATCCGTAAATCCATGGGTCCCGATGTGATGCACCCGAGGGTGCTGAGGGAGCTGGCAGAAGTCATTGCTAGGCCACTATACATCATCTTTGCTAAGTCCTGGCAAACAGGAAAGCAAATATTACTCCAGTCTTCAAAAAGGGCAAGAAGGAGGACCCATGTAACTACAGCTTCACTTCCATCCCTGGAAAGGTGATGGAATGACTTATCCTTGGTGTTGTCTCTAGGCACATCAAGGATAGGAGGGTTGTTAGGAGCAGTTGATATGGTTTTACCAAGAAGAAGTCATGTCTGACTAATCTAATAGCTTTTTATGGATATAAACAGGTGGATAGATGATAGTAAGGCAGTAGATGTGGTCCACTTTGACCTCAGTAAAGCATTTGACACCATCTCCCACAGCGTCATCATGACTAAAGTGAAGAAGTATGGTCTGGAAGGTGGAGTAGTGAGGTGGATTGAGAGCTGGTTGAAGGGAAGAAGCCAGTGAGTTTTGATTAATGGGGCAGAGTCTAGCTGAAGGCCTGTATCTAGTGGAGTCCCTCAGGGGTCAGTACTGGGACCTGTACTATTCAATATATTCATTGATGACCTGGATGAGGCAATAGAGTGCACAGTCAGCAAGTTTGCTAATGACACAAAACTGGGAGGGGTAGCTGACACACCAGAGGGCTGTGCTGCCATTCAGCAAGACTTAGACAGGCTGGAGAGCTGGGCAGGGAGAGGTTTAATGAGATTTAACAAGGGCAAGTGTAGGGTCTTGCATTAACCCCAGGTACCTGTATAGCTCAGGGAATGGCCTGCTGGAGAGCAGTGTAGGTGAGAGGGACCTGTGGGTCCTGGTGGACAGAAGGATGTCCATGAGCCAGCAATGTGCCCTCATGGCTAAGAAGACCAATGGCATCTGGTGGTGTATTAGGAGGGGTGTGGTTAGTAGGTCAAGAGAGGTCCTTCTTCCCTCTACTCTGCCCTGGTGAGACTGCACCTGGAATACTGTGTCTAGTTCTGGGCCCCTCAGTTCAAGAGAGACATAGAACTCCCTGAAAGAGTCCAGTGCAGGGCCACCAAGATGATCAAGGGAGTGGAACACCTTCCTTATGAGAAAAGGCTGAGGGAGCTGGGCCTCTTTAGCTTGGAGAAGAGGAGACTGAGGGGTGACCTTATTAATGTTTATAAGTATGTAAAGAGTGAGAGTCAGGAGGACAGAGCCAGGCTCTTCTGAGTGATGGCCAGCGATAGGACAAGGGGCAATGGGTGCAAGATGGAGCATAGGAAGTTCCATGTGAATAGAAGGAGAAACTTTTTCACTGTGAGGGTGACAGAAGGCTGGAACAGGCTGCCCAAAGAGGTTGTGGAGTCTCCTTCTCTGGAGATATTCAAAACCTGCCTGGATGTGATTTAGCCTAGGTGATCCTGCTCTGGCAGGGGAGTTGGACTAGATGATCTTTTGAGATCCCTTCCAACTCCTAACGTTCTGTGTGATTCTGTGTGTGATATCCAAGCCAGCCAGAACAGGGGTTGGAGGCAGGTAACTCCATTTTTACAGTTTTTTACTGTCCAGATAACTAGGGAAAGGAACAATGTCTGTGACAAAGGAAGAAATCCCTTCAGAGGAACAGCTTATGGAATAGCTTAAAACACACCACATGAATGAGACATGTGGCTCATAGCTGTGATACAATATTCCATGGCGTGTTTCAGTCTGAGTCATAACTGAGAACTGTGGTGAATAATAAAGCAACAGACAGAAAAGGTCATGAGAAAGGGAAAGATATACATGCTGGGCTCTGGTAAAGTACTAATTTTGTCTCCCACTAAAATTAGCCTCTACCTGCCTGTTCCTTAAGGTCTTTCATGCCAGTGCAAAACTCTTTACAGCAACTAGACTCTTACATTCTGAATATTATTTTCTTCTAATAGCACCAGTATCTAATGAGAAGGTGAGACGAACAGCTCATGACACCCAAACCTCTTTCTTTTTTGCAGTAAAGTTGAGAAATGCTATGGATGCTCTCCCTGGATATAAATGCTGCATTCACTACATTTTCTATATTAGGAACTTGATTTTCTTACCTGTAAGCAAGTAGAGGCTTTTTTAATCTTCCTCTGCCTCTATCACTCCTTTCAGAGCTCCTTGTGCATTTTGGTTAAGTGTTGTTCTACCATTACTTGCTTGTCAGTTCTCCTCATTGCCCTCATCTCCCTCTGTGGCTCATTTAACCTTCCCAGTATTTCATCAAACAAAGCATGGTATCTCAACAGACCTGTCAGACCCAGGGCCACCCTCTACAATGACAATACTTTGTAGCACCTGTCATGCTTCACAAACCCAAATTAATTGTGTGTATATATATACACATATATAAATAAATGTGTGTGTGTGTGTGTGTGTGTATATAAATTACATGTGACAATAATGTGAGATATTTTGGGGTGGAGCACAGGGAATGGTAATGAGGCATCACACAGAAATAAGGCAAAATCATGTTACTTCCTAATGTAGTATTTGGCAATCACTAGTGTTCAGTATGCTGGTTCCTATAAAACTTATACTTGTAGCTGGTCCAAAAACATACTCTGAGCCCGCAAAGGTTTTCCCCAAACCTGCTGGTCCTCGGGCCACAAAACCAAGTAAGTTCTTCCCCCTTATAAATCTGGGGAAGAAAATGCATCTGCAGAAAGCAAAATACCAATTTCAGAAGCTCTAGGTTGGGGCGCTCTGCTTTACGACACTGGTAAGGGCAGAAGTGGCTCTGGTTTTCTTCTCATTGAACAAAGAGACCCCAGTAGCAACATTTCCCCTAGCATCGTGCCAAGCTACATATCTACACTAACTTCCGGTCTGGTACTGAAATGACTTATATCACTCAATGGGACTGCTTGTCACTTGCTTCAGTCACAAGTTAATGGAGTGAGTAAGGACAACCATGTGGGGATGACTGCCTTCCATTGCAGGAACTATTGCAGTAAGCTTTGAAGATATTCTGTTCGGTATGCTGGTCCAACCCAAGATTACTTCATTTGGAGGATTCGGCAAATGTTTCAAATCTCTACTGCTTCTCTTTGTTTCAGGAATTCTGATCTTATCAGATCAAGATCATGGCCACTGTGACAAATCATGAGCCAGCACAGCAGATGTTCTTCTCTGGATTTGAACAACACCTTTGATCAAGAAGCTTGGGTATTGTCAGAAAGAGTGTAAGCCTTCCAAGAGGACGAAGTTCATGTGAAACATCAGAGCCAACAGCCAAAGAACAGTTTTGTTTTTGCCTTTACCCCTCAGCTAACTGATTTCCCCTAATAGCTATCACTGTTGTGCTGAACCTTAATTACAGGGCAAGTAGATTGCGACATCACTAAAGGAACACATATGTCTGACTAATTTCTTCATATAAAAGTTAATGGCTTACTCATTGCACAAGTTATTTTAGGGTGGCTGAATACCTAGTTTCAAACATTTTCAGGAATGAGGGCATGGCTGCAACCTGTGGGATGATTTTTACCTGTAGTCACTGTGACAACAGCTATTTGCAGGACAGTTCGTGAATCCTCAGCAACTTCAGACAACCTCAGGTCTTAACTAGAAACAAGTCTCTGTTACAGAGTTATGTCCAAACCCCAGGAACTGCTGGTAGCAGACTATTTGCTGCCTTTGCTTGCAGCTGAGGAGCTAGGGCTGCTGCCTTGCCTCTTGCCAGCCCTGCCGCGTCCAGGGAAGCAAAACAGAGCCAGACCCCCATGCCAGATGGGAGAGTGAGAAAGGGAATGAGATACTTGTATGCATGTGTGTTTATCACTGAACACACACTTTGGATTTATTTGCCTCTAAAACAATCTTTAATGATTTAGTTCTTCCAAGATACATACACTTATCCTGGACGTGCGTCACTGAAGTAAACTACTGGCAGAGGGACAGCATCAGGCCAGCGTGAAAACATATTCCTAGTCTGTTACGCTCATAGACACATGCAGTATGTTTTCCACTGTCTAGGACTGTTCCCATGGCTTGTTGGGACCTGTTTTGTATTAGAATACAAGTTGCTATGAGGAGAGTGTGTGTGTACTTGGCCATGCCTTGATCCTGGCTTGAGGCTTGATTGTTTATATCATGAGTGATAAAATTAGTCACATAACCTGAGAGAACAAATGTCACTAGGCAGTTTCTAAACAACCTGCAGGCAGGAATTATTAATGCAAATGATTCAGCATTCAGTATGAAATATTTTACAAAAGTAGAAAGGCTTTCTGTGTCACTAACTATAGACAAAGATGTTCATGGAAAACTTAAACAGAAGTCTGTTCTCTGTGAAAAACCTTTCTTGTCAATTGCTTACAACTTTTTAAAATGTTAACAGCTTTAAGTGAAAGCTTTCTCTTCTGCTTATTAACTGAGTTGTACCTTCACTCCCTGCCTAAGGTTTCTGTTTGAATATTTCAATCATTTCTGAGAATGAGGTTGTGATTAAAAAAACCCACCCCACTGTTTGGTATCATACAAAAATATTCTATTACTAGTCAGCGTTTTTCAGTTTGAAAGGGAACATCATGATCTTTATCATGATCAAAAACACAAATCAGAGAGTTCTGCTAAGAAATATTTAGAAATATTTTGATGAAACCTACATGCATTGTGAATAGTCTTTTAATGTGTTCAATATATTTTCAGTGACTTGTGTTGCACTCAAAATTTTAGTTTATTTACAAGTAAAAACCTAGCAAAGATGATTACCTTTATTAGAGTAAGACATATCTTCACTTCTAACATTTGTAATGATTATGATGAAGAAACTGACTTTATTCCTAATAGCAGGAGAACCTAGAAGTCAGAAGCCATCATGATTTTGACAGGACAGGAAAAAGAACAACAGTAGGGCAGTATATATACACTAGAAAGCTCTAGAAATGCTAATGAAAGCAGTAAGAGAATTGTAGCATTAGAGTTAGCATCTCAAGAAGAATTGAAGAATATACACAAAGAAATCTCAATTCTGTATTACATTCTTAATGTGAATGTTGAGTGACAAAGATCATCAGAGTACCAGGTAATAGGTTTCTAGAGACCATTTGCTTCCTGCAAATTATCATGAACAATTCAACTTCTGTCATTATGGAGAGATGAGACGGTAGAGTTGGTCTGGTTTTATGTATGCCTGTTTGCCATGAAATCTACCATTGATAGTTTGAGAGTGACAAAGTGAGTCTGTGTTCAAGTCATGACAGGGCTGGATCAAAACTGAACAGTACCTTAAAGTCAGATGGTATCACATAAGATCATCAAGAGTTGCACAGCGTTAAAAGGGACTTTAGGTGAAATCTCAGGGCCTCACATCCTAAATCTATGTCGAAGGAACAATTCTATCAATCTTCTATTTTTATTTTTTTTCCGAGCATGCGACATCATTTCTTGGTCTTTGAAGAACTCAGTAGAGCTGTTATAATTGGACTAAGTGCTAGCTAAAGAGATAAAAACTCAAATGGCACAGAACTGAGAGAAAAGTAGTTCTTCAGAGGAAAAAAGACATAGGAAAAGCAGAGCATACAATTTATTTATTAACCTAGTAATTCCTGATCAACAGAATGCAGCACAGAAGACAATTACAAAGCCAGCAAGGCTCTATGGATTTTATTAAATTTCCTTTAAGCAGAGACAGAACCCTTCCTTTTCATATTACTGAATCACTGTAGACATTGCAGTTCAAATATTATTTTGAACATTCAGAAGCAGAGACTCAGTTACGTATCTCCATAAACCCAACCCGCTTTCTATATTATACATTGATATTTATAGGGAAAACAAAAGGAGATTTTCAAAACCAACTATTTCTGCCATGGGGACTAACCACAGAAAAGCAGAGAAACTCAACAATGATTCCTTTGGACACTGCCTGCTCTTTGAAAAGGTGAACATACAGAAAGATAGCTTATGAATGAGCTCGAGTTCATTGCCCACATTCAGCAAGACTCTTTTTTTCAGGGCTTCTGTGGCTGGATTGTCTCCTACTTCTTACTAAGAAGTTCTAAAAAAAAAAAAAAATAAAAATTCACAGGCTGGTTTGTGCTGGAAGGAACCTCAAAGACCATCTAATTCCATCTGCCCTGCCATGGGCAGGGACACCCTTCACTACTCCACTATACCAGGTGGCCCAAAAGCTCTGCCCAACCTGGCCTTGAACACTTCCAGGGAGGGGGCAGCCACAGCTTCTCTGAGCAGCCTGTTCCAGGGCCTCACAACCTCACAGTGAATAATTTCTTCCTAATATCTAATCTAAATCTACCTTCTTTTGGTTTTAACCCATCACTCCTTGTCTTATTACTACATTCCCTGATAAAGGGACCTTCTCCATCTTTACTGTAGGGCCCCTTCAGGTACTGGTACCGTTCTCCATCCAGTCTGTAGTCGTGCTTGGGAATGCCCTGAACCATGTGCTGGACCTTGAACTTGGCCTTGCTCCACTTCATGCCATTCTCACAGGCCCATCTCTGGGCCCTTCCCTCCAATGTGTTGACTACACCACACAGCTTGGTGTCGTCAGCAAACTTGCTGTGGGTGCACTCAATCCCATCATCCATGTCTCTGACAAAGATGTTAAACAGTGTCAGCCCCAGTAACAACCCCTGCGGAACACCACTCATCACTGGTCTTGATTTGGACTGAATGGTCCATCCATCCAATCCATGTCTCTCCAATTTAGAGACAAGAATGTTGTGTGGGACAGTGTCCCATGCTTTGCGTAAGTCCAAGTATACGATGTGTGTCACTCCTCCCTTATGCACCAATGTGTTGGCTGTCACCAATCACCAATCACTTTCCATGTGCCTGAACATAGTTTCCAGGAGGATCTGCCCCATGATCTTGCCAGGTAACTTTAATTAAATAAGAACTCTGTATGCAACAGATAGTTGTCTATGTTTAAAAAAAATCATTAGGGAATTTAAAATACTTTATGGTGCTAATATCAACATTGAATTATAATATTATGAACTTTCTACATAATATTCAGTGATATGATAGAGAAGATACTGCATATGCAGCAGTTCTGAACACCACAATATACTGGATGTGATTCATGATAAGACTGAAGCACATACTCGCTAGTACAAAGCTTGAATGCTTTGCTGATTGACACTTCATTCAATTTGAGGAAAAGTGTAGTTTTGGGGTTTTTTGTTGGGCTTTTTTTAATTCAAGAACTACACTATGAAAATTATTTGTTTTTTCTTTAATTGAATGAAGGTAAACCAGGTAGAAGCTGGGATTTTCCTAGTTCATAGGAACCATACATGAAAATATAGGTTTAATTTACACTACATAATCTATTCTAAAGCATACAAAGGAAAACATCTATGAGGATCTTGTTTTCTCTTGTTTTTCTCTCCTTTTTCCTTGCAAATACAATGTTTCAGTTAGGAATTCTTAAAAAAGTACCAGAAAAAAATCCTTTGGGATTGGTCTGATGATTTGGCAATGCCCTTATCTCCCCATCTGGCTCAGCCTTTTTTTCCTATCTCAGAGCACAATCACTAAGGAAACTTTCAATGCTAGACTAATGCTCCCTGAGAGTGCACTGGCAGTGCTTATGTGACTGAATAACACATCTTACACTTTTGCAAATTTCAAATTGTGAGAACTAAAGGGATTTAATAGTGTTTATTCCCTGTTTAGGGTCCTCGTCTGTTTCTTCCCTGTCTCTAACCTTCCTTTCAAACCATAAAGCTGTGCAGAATTGATGGATTACACAATTTTACTCTAGAGCATATCCATTTTTTTAAGAAAGGAAGTGTTATTTTTCAAAGCACTCATCCAGAAACTTGGTTGAGAGAGACCTGATCACAGCAGTCCCTTTAGACACTCACTTTTTGTTCTAGGGAAAAAAAAAAAAGCAAGAGAATATTTAATTTTTACAAACCCAACAAACCCAAAACACAAATAGAACCCAAAACCAACCAGAAAAAACCCCAACCCAACAGTAACAAACCAAACACAAAACCCAACCCACCAAAGCAAAACAACCCCCCTGCCCCAAAGCCAAACTCTACACAGGGCAAAGAAAATCAAATCAGTGTTGGAATATATTGCCTTTCTGAATAATTATGTTCCTGAATTATGTTTGACAAGTATGTTGAAGAGATCAATTGAATGCTCAAGTAGCTCTGTGTGTCCTGAATTAAGGCCTTATTTCAGTTCAGGAGTGTAGTTGTGAGACAAACCTTCTGATCATTCCTACTTACCAGTTAGATTCACTCAGGGTCTCAGTCTGAATTTCTTTCAGATGAAACCAAACCAGAAAACGAGTTTCCAAAGCATGATTCTCCAACCCCTAAAATATTTAGATCACAGCCTGTAAAGCTGTCAAGCAGACTTCCCCTAAAATGGATACAGTACGAGTGTCAAATCCTTAGCATCTTAGATTTGGAGAGCATTTGCCCTCCAAATGCTTCCCTAGTCCCTGTTGTACTGATTGCCACTATGATCCTTGCCTCTATGGTCACGTTTGAATACAGCTTGTGCACACAGTCATGAAAACTATTTGCATAAATAAGACAGACTTTTGCCTTCAGCTGCCCTGGGAAATCAGCTTCAGTGAGTGCTCCTTCTCTGAAACAGTCACTCTCCAAATGCTGTACATCAGTATTTCAAAGCATATGACAGAGAGACTATAGTTGAGACCAACAAAGTCAGAGCCTCTGATATTTTTCATTCTCTTAAAACAAAAATTTTAAGACTTTTTAACAAAAAATGTATAAGGGAATGTGCTTAACAAATAAGTGGGTTTATGACAAATATAAGACGTCATCTTTGTCACAGTTTGCACTGTTGTTATATTGGGATGAGTAGCTACACGCTTAAAACTGCCTGCAATTGCAAATGGATGAATGGCATTATCTACAGCCACCAATAACCCTTTTGATTGAAAAGAGTATTTGCAGAGCCATGTTCACAGTGTTTCCATATGGCAGTGCAGCAAATTGCTGCAAAATCTGTTCTAAATCTCCAGGAGCAGGAAAATTCTTGTTCGTTGCCAGCACACATGAACCCAGACAGGAGGTACCACAAGAACAACATTCAGGAACAAGTAAATGTTTATGAACAACATGAGAATTATCTGAGAAAGCTGAATTTATTACCCTATGAAAGCAGCAGTGTCTTAAGGAAATAAAGCAGAGTTTGGGATAAACCAGCATTTCTGTGCACAAAACAAACGGAAGGTGTGTGAGTGACTTGTTTCAAAAGGTGAGGTCATAATAGGTGTATGTTATACTCCAGAAATTTTTTAATTGTGCTGGTTTTAAAAAAACCCAGAAAAAGTAGGTAAAAAATATAGCCCGTGTTTCCACTGCCTTTGGGAAACACACAGGTAAGAGATAAAAATAGTTACTAATGAGAAAAGATTTGTAAAAGGACTGTTGCTCCTTGTGAATAACAGACTTGGAAGACGGGAGAATGAGACAGCATATCAAAGTGTGCAGCTAATTAGGAAGAATTTTTAAGTGAGGAAGACATCCTAAGAGTAGGAGGAAAGAGTGTTTTTCACTGCAGAGATTTCTAATTTTTTTATGCAACCAATTATGGTGCAAGCAGTTAGTATACTGTAGAAATGAACTTGCACTTGTAGGAGGTTGAACAGGAAGAAATGTAACAGGTCTCTTTCGATCCATATTATGGTGGACTTTTCCTTGCAGAAATACATTTTGTAAAATAGGTCTATAAATATGTCTCTACCACGCTTGTATATTGAAGTGTTGATCACTGTTCCAGAGCCAGAGTTGCAAAACAACAAAGAGCACAGTGCCAAGTATAACCAGGGGGCTAGTTTAAAACAGAAATATACTTTAGGGTGACTGGCTTCTCAGCCTTTTTTCAGAAGAATATGCTGAAATTATTTCAGACAAAATATAAAATATGAAGAAAGATCAGAACACTGAAGTATACTTCTACGGGTTCTGTAGTTATCTTGTTTCAGACATTTCAAGCTCCTGACAAAGACTATTCTGAGAGCAGAAAAGTCCCACATTAATATATTCTTCTGACAAATGCTGTAGGCTGAAGTGGGAGATTAAGTTAAATTAATGTATTTCAAGAGAGTTTGGAATATTGTTGTCTTTTTCCCCAGTGAAGCCACTGTACAGAAGCTGATCAAAGTAAAGAATAAATATAGAGTCATTACTCAAATGCTTATGGTTTCAATGTTAGATTGGAACACATTTCCAGTGGCAGACACTATATAAGTAACACTACTGTTTATAAACAGTTATTTTATCAAGATGGAGAAGAAGACTCCAAAGACAACAAAGAAGTTCCCAAAGGTTTTCAAAGAAGAAAAGTCTTCACATTTTCAGTCGTATCATCATATCTTCAGATTTGTCTTCTTGATTACAACTCTAAGGAGCATTTGACATAGGCATGTCCTATATGTAACCCAGTAGCCTGTAAAATCAGTTATATGAGAGTCAAATCAGACCCCTAGGCACCAGAAAGCAGGTCAAGTCTGTTCCCTTAGCCTTGCTAGCTGCCTTTGTCCTCCATTCCCTCAAATTTTGGGGGGCTTTATTTACTTGGAGGTCTGTGATAGGGGGCATGACACTTTATTGAAGTGATTTTTAATAGATTAAAATGATTAACTGACAATTTGGTGAAGATGGCTTGAACTGGAATTCATATATGGTGGCTTATCAGGATCAGAGTTTGGAAACAGAACTGTTGAAATAACACCATTTAAAATGCTCCAGGGAGACTCAAATTGCTGGTTTAGGGCCCAGATTAAGTTCAGCTTTCCTTGTACTGAAAGGCATTGGTTTTCATGAAGCTTTTTTATATGGTGTTGTTGCAGCTTTTTTCTTGCAACACTTTCTTGCTTTTAGGTTAAGTACTTGCACTACAATATCTTAGGTTTATAATGGCATTCTGGAAAGAGAGCTGACAGAAAAGCTAAGGCCACTGGCTAGTTCAATGGCAACATGTTTTGTTGAAAAGCCTTTTAGTGGTCTCTGGAAAACAGCATCACTTGCACTTGTTCTGCTAAGACCATAATCGTCTGTGTCCCACAGTACGGTACTTTGTCCTTGAAGGCTCCAGTGTGGTGAGTCCTGATAATGCATTTCATCTTAAAACAGCGGAGGAGTCCAACAGCAGAGGAAAAGAACCCCACTGCTTTTTCAAATACCTGTTTAGGCATAAATCAGACTTTTCAGAAATACTGCAGAAGTCCTTTGCATAAAATGTAATAATTTCAAAAGAATACATATCATGAAATAGTCCTAATATTACACATTAATTATGAGACAGTAAAAAAAAAACCAACCCTTGTTTATTCTAAAGAAAAAATATAGATTACTTCAATATTTTGGCAAAGCTTTTTTAGAGCCATGCTTCACTGTGTCAAAGTAAGTTTCACACCAGCAAAATCTTTATCACATATCCATTAGTACTGATGCTATATTGGTGATTTACCCGTTTAAATGAGACGAATTGTTACCATCTCACTTTTCATAAATACATGTAGATTTAATGCTATTTAACAATTCATGAGATAACTTTTCAGGCAATTTTTCAGTGTTGTCCCTGCAATTATATAATGACTTTGCAAAGGAATTGCTCCTTTCTGGAATTTCACTCTGACCACTGTTAATTGGTTCAGGTTATTAAATAAAACCAAACAAAAAAACCAAACCAAAACAAAAAAACCCACCAAACATCTTTCTCTTTGGATTCGTTCCACATGGAACAGTTTTTCCTCATGAGATCAGAGCAGAAGTACAACTGTAGACTGCAGGAGGATCACTCTGCACACTGTGATACAGCAGCCCTGCTGACAGGGTGCAGAGGCAGGTTGGAGCTCCCTGCTAAAATGGTCCACAGCTGAGCGCAGCTGCAGCAACAGCATCAGAGGCTCTGCAGATGGAGTGTTAGAGATCATGACATTGGCCACAGGAGTATTGCAGGAGCTGATTGCCATGCAGTTTCTCCATGGTGACCTCCACAACTCTATTTTACCCTTCCTGGGTAAAAAACCCCTGTATTTTCACTCTTCATTCATATTGCAGATGATGGAGCTTTCTCATTTCCAATTTTCCAAATTTTCTATGTTCATTGTTTAAAATTGGTCACCCAGCACCAGGATATTTATAAAAACAGATTAATCACATCAATCTAGCATTTGGCTTGTTTATGAGGTGATTTATCTGTGATTTACATGATAGGAAATGAAACTTGGCATAGTGAATAAAATTTGATTGTTACTATTCCAATCATTAATTGTATTTTGCTTGTAATTTTCATGCTGTCAAAAATATATTCCAGTTTGTAATTAGTTTAATAGCTTTTGTTTATTCTATCATATCAAGTTTCCTCTCAATTTTAGATCAACAAAAGCTCTATTTTTGTTGCTTTTTATAAGGCAATGTTTAGGTTTTCCAGTCTGAAGACTGTAATTTCATGATAGAGTTACAATTGCAATGCTGATAGTCCTTTCCAATGAAGTGTTTAGTTGTTTGGGATGGATTGAATGAAGTGTTCTGGAAGAAAAACCAAGGACAGAGAAAAGAATATTACTTGATATTTTGGCGTCTTTATGGACTTTGGTTACTTATTCTGACCTAGATTCTCAGTTTTACAGATGCAAAATGTGCCTGCTCACATATGGCCTGGATGTTCCATGTGTAGAAAGAGAAATGGAAATGTATAACCAGTTCCACACACAACTATTCTTCCTACATATACCTACAGTTACTTATTTCTAATCACATCGGTCTAAACCTACAGAGAAAATTACTTACCTTCTCACATTGTCTATGCAAGGATAGGAAAATGCAGCCATAAATATCCCTTATGCCAGCAGTTTGGGCACTGATATGCAATTCCCACCTATCTTCCCACACTTTTTTTCCACCTCAATATTAAGTACAACTTTGTTACTTTAAAAGAATATATTTTCATACAAATATGATGCAAAAGCGAAGTATTAAGAATATGTTATGCAGTCCTATTCTTCCACATATGTGGAAATCACAGTATTTCCCCCATCATTTCTCTCCCAACACAAGCTATCCTATTGTTTTCATTTAAACAAGTCTGATTGTTAACTGATGTGTCTGTAATGACTCAATACTGTATCACCACCCACTTCATTTAACACAAAGTGCTTAGATTAGTATCTACTGTTAAAGAGCTTTAGTAAGAACTATTTGCAGTCATCTACTCTAAGGCCCCTTTCCTTAGATCATGGATAGCTTCTAAACAATCAAAATCTCTGAAAATGTACAATGGAACCTGGAAAAGAATCCAGACAATATAGCATAAACGGGCATACATCGATATTGCCTTTTAAAGTTTCTATCTATCTCTATCATTTATAGTTTCATATAAGGCATTCAGTGGGCACACTGACATTCACGTGGGTAGAAAATGAATGCTTGCTAGACAGTTCTTAGAGTTTTTCCTTTTAAACATGATTGCCCCAAAAAGCATTTGCTAGGTGTAAGGAAATACAGGGAATGAAGTGATTGCATAGCTGGGAGAACAAAGTGAGGCAAGAACTGTGCAGATGACCCTGAAGTTATCATTAAGCAAGTGTTCACTATCAACGAGGCTGACAAGTAATTGGAATGGGAAGGAAAACCCAAGTTAAACAGTGCCATATGATCAGATGTAGAACTGACTTTTTAAGGAATTACTTTAATTGCTTAAATCTGCCCTTTTGGGCTCTATTCAGCCACAGGCTAAATATTGCATTCTCAAGTAGGCACTTTTGATTAAAACTGTCTTGATCTTTTAGCATGTCCTGGAAGCTTCAGAATGTTTTGCTGTGCTCTGTGTGGGCGTATCCAACTCATGGCCCGCAGCACAAACCAGCCATGAGGACCAGTTAATGGGTTTTTACTCAGAGTTACAGGCAGGGAGAAGCAGGAAAACCTATTCCGGTAGTTGCTGTTGCTCATTGTCTTTAACTACCTAGAAACCTAGTGCAAGGTAATAAATGCAACTTCTGAAATTCTGATCCAAAACTACTAACAAACAACTATACAGGAAAGAAACATTACAAAGAGAGCAAAAGGTAACCCATTCTGACATGTTAGTCACTATCCCTTGTTTCACTGTGACTTCACAAAGTAGCTAATAGCAGTCTTCAAAGCAAAAGTGTTGAAAGCATTACACTTTAAAAATCTTACCCCACAGGCTTGTTCAAAGTCTGAGAGCTGAGAGTTGTAACTGTAGTGAGATAGGGCATAACAGAATAGACTTTTACAAGTAATTTAAAACAACTGGATGTTTGTACATCCAAGGCTGTAGCAATAGCTACTGGAGAAACACTGGATAGGCTCTCTGAAGCTTTCCAGTCTTACTTTTGTGAGTGACTTCTCATACGATGTTGCTCAAGTTACTTCATTTTTCTCTGCTTTGAGTCCCCCTTTGTGCACGCAGAGCCAATCATACCTGCTGTAACATGCTGTGAAGCATGCAAGCAAATGACAGAACTGCTCAGGTTCATAGTGCCAGATGTAGACAAACTGGCTTTTTTGTGGAGAGAAATGTTGCAGAGATGCAACTTGGAATTCATTGGATAGGCACACAGTAAATCACTCCCATGCCCTCAGCTTTTAAGAAAACAATTTGTTAAGACCAAATGGCAGAATTTCCTTAAAGTTGCATGCAAATATGTTGACTTACTCTTTTTGTGTAACTTCTTAGTCAAAAAGCATTACGTTAAAGATGTCCTTCACTTCTACTCTGGACATGGTGCATCTGAGATCTGGTCTGGTTTTGCAATGAGAGCTTAAATCATGTCAGTGTTCTCGACGGTTGCAGGGATTATCTGTTTTCCTTTATAGTTTAGGCTGGTGTTACTGGCTAATGAAGCAGAATGAAGGCAGACCTGTCTGACTGTGACTGAGAGAGGGAAAATTAAATGGACATTTTTCTATCTATGTTAAGGCTGAGATGGAGAGGAAACTTTAAAGCATTTCAAAACATAATCAGAACATCAGAAAATGCTAAAATACTTCTCACATCCACTGAATTCCTGCTACCTGTGCTGTAAAAACTGATTCAGTTGCTTGATGGCACTTAAATTTAAGTGCAATTGTATAGCTCCCTAGATTGCAGTTAGAGTTGTCTTAAAATGCAGGGTCTGAAATGCATTTTTGTGGAGCACTGACTGGCAGTGAAATCTGAAAGGCAAAAATCATGCACGAGGGCCTTCAGGTAAACTGGGAGCTAGGGAGCAGGAGTGATACTTCACTTTGCTACCAGCAGGCAAGATGTTAGCTGTTTACAGAATAGCTTCCCAGCTCCTTTTGAATCTAGGAAGAATAATGAACTCTTCTATGAGCAGAATTCATGTCCAAGAGTAGATACTGAGGTCTGGAGGGGCCACGCTATTTTGGCTACCTCCAAAAGACATGAGTGCCTCAGAAGTATAAAGAAAAGAAGTGGTGTGCCTAGAAGACAAAAAACATACTAATATATGCATTGTAAAAATGGGTTGAAATAATTTAATTCACCTGAATGAACACGCTGCCTTGGAATTTGGTATCTGGATCATGCTTTCCCTCCTGCCTGGGAAGTGTAGGGGCACAGCAAAGCAGAGTGGAGGTCAATTGAACTTTTCCCTGTATATCTTTCTCTGGTAATAACACTCTGCAAATTAAAAGACCTATTTGCATTCCAGTTTAATGTTAGAAAGCAGAACCTGGCTGAGACTTTTATCTTTATGTACTAAAATTATATTTTATTCAGCCACTTCTGTATGGTTAATAAACAATTTGTAAAATCTAATGTTAATCACACTACTAAAAATGGAGTAGTTTGGATACATAATTTGGATAACTAAGCTATGAGACTTCTGAATGGAGAGCTGGTCACTTAAGAATGTGTGTGTTTGCGATTTGTCTAAATCAGACCCAGAAAATGTAAGTAATGCCAGCTGGAAAGCATTTCTGTAATATAAAAATAAAAATAAATTTAATAAACCCCACCAACTCCATAGAAGTATATTTGAGTATGCACTGGCCTATATCACGACTTAAATACTTAAAAAACCTGTGGAACTAAATATTCATATAAAATAATCCTGAGATTTGCAAGAGCATGGAGAAGCCTTCAGTGGAGTTCAGTTTCTTTTGAAACACAGTGTGGAAAACTCTAGCCAAGTTTTATAATGGCTGGGTGAAACAGTCACAGTAATTGAATCTTTCTTCAGCATAAAAACTAGATGGCTTGTAATCCAGTATTACTGCATCAGGCCATATGTGCTGTATCATTAGAGGCAGTTAAATTAAACAGATAAGCAGGAAATCCAGACTGCCTTTACAAATCTAAAGTGCAATCAGCTACTTCTACAAAGCTTGTATAAGTGACCCAGAGCTCAGCAATCTGAACTATTAAAAATGTTTATGCATTTTACTCATAAATTGTCATTCACAGAATGCTGGGAACATGGGAATAAAAGGGATTTTTTGCTTGTAGGTTGGAGACTTCGGAAGAACAGGTATTCTTACCCCATAATAAGGATGTATTTCTAACTCTGTTCTTTAGAAAGCTAAATCAGTAATTAAGAAATAGGGGGCACTACTGAAACAAATAGGGCAATATGAATATGCAATGCTAAAAACAATGGCAAAAGTACTGATTGAGGTAAAAACTTAACTCTCACTTGTCTGGATATAAAATTGTTTTTAAATGATCATACAAACCCAGAATTTGTCACTTCTGAAAATCCAGTCATGTCTGCCCTACATAAGAATGGTCCACAGCTTGAACCTGCCACAGTTTAGAACATGGAGAATTTCCATAGTGCTCAATGGTAGAGGAAGGAGGTTCTCCACATGTCCGGGTCTTCAGACAGTCAGAAGCTTTCTAGGATTTCTCATACTGAACCTAAGTTTCATGAAAAAATGAAAAGTTTTGCGGTTTTTTGACGCTGTCTGGAGGCACTCTTTCACTCCCCTTTTCAGTTGGAGATGGGAGAAAAAATATACTGAGAGGCTTAGGAATCGAGATAAGGACAGGGAGAGATCATCCCGTAATCAGTGTCACAGGCAAAACAGACTCAACAGAGAATAAAGGAAATAAAACTCTCCAATTCATTACACTGCACTGCATACCCAGTGACACTAGAGTCAGCTAACAAGAAGTGCAACCAGATATCAAAACACCTTCCCCCACCCCTCCCTTCTTGGCAGACTTCACTTTAGTCATGATTTCACTCCCTTCTTCCCCACCCATTGTGGCACAGGGAGGGGCAGGGAATGGGGGTTTCGGTCAGTTCCTCACAAGTGGTTTTCCTTCTTAACCGGGGGTGGGGGGCATTATTCATGCTTTCCCTGCTGCACCATGGGGTCCCACCCATGGGAGACAGTCCTCCATGAGATTCTCCAATGTGAGTCCTTTCCCAAGGGGCTTCAGCTCTTCACCAGCTGACCCAGCGTGGGTCACTGCTATGGGGTCCAGTCATAAATCATAGAATGTCTCTCAGTCTCAAACTGTTCCAGCCTGGCCCTCCATGGAGTCACAAGCCTCCTCCCTCTGCAAACCTGCTCCAGCGTGGATCTCTCTCTCTCTTGTTCATCTCTGTGTCTCTGTCTCTCTCTACAGGCTGCAAGTGCTGACAGGGGCTTGCTCCACTGTGGGTCACAGCATCTCCTGTATGTCTTCACCTGCTCCAGCATGGGGCCTCTCCACAGGCTGCAGGTGGGGTCTCGGCCTTTTCCATGGGCTGTGGGGGGACACCCACTCCACCATGGATTTCTCCACGGGCTGTAAGAGGGGCATCTTTCTCTTCAGCACCTGGGGCAACTCCTTCCCTGCCTCTTCCCTGGCCTTGGTGTCTGCACAGTTTCTTACATCTTCTCACTCCCTTCTCTGGCCACAAAAAACAGTTGGTTGTCATTTTGATCCTTTTAAATGTGATTCCCAGAGGCACTGTGACCATCGCTGATGGGCTTGGCCTTGGTCAGCAATGACTCCAGCCTTGAGCCGGCTGGTGTTGGCTCTGTCGGGCCTGCAGAGAGCTTCTGGCTGCTTCTTGCAGAAGCCACCCCTGCAGCCCCCCTTCTCCACCAGAACCTAGCCAGGCTAAACTACAAGAAGTTTATAAAAAAACCCACCCAAATTTAAAAAAAAATTACAGCAACTTAAAATTTTTGAGCTTCAAACTCCCTTCAACTTCATTTCAGGCCCCATTCTCTTTTTCATGAATCTCTGGAAGAAAAGCCCTGGTTTTGTTGGGCTTTTTTGCAGCCACTAAAAAAGAGTCCTCAGAAACTGAAATACTATTCTATTTATTTCAAGTCATATCTGCAGTGGCATCCATCAAAATCTTTTACCAAATGGTTAAGCAGAGGCTTATATTCTATGGCAGCATAGGGCATTCATGGAAATCAATAAATATTGGTACTTGATTTTTCAGTGATCTTTCTTTTAAGAATATTAATTGAAGAAAAATATTAATTAATGAAAGAAACACTAATTTTACCTCATTAAGGCACATTCAGCCAGCTAATATATCTGGGTAATAATTACCCAGAGTGCATATTCTTGTTCAAATGTTCTCCAGGAAGCAGGACAAAACCTCTAACTCTGTGCCAAAAATACACATTCTGAGGAAGAAACAGAAAACAAGTTGATTACTTAAAAGGCAGACGTTCTACATACATTGGAATTTTAAATTTATTTATTTTGCTTGGAAACAAGCCTGCCATTTTCATGCAGTTTGTTGGTTTGGGATTGTTCTAACATTTTTTATGCCACTGTGTAGTATTTACTGAAGAAATGCAGTCAAAAAAGCTGGTTTGCATAATTGCACTTTCAATGAAGCAGTTCAATCCTCTCCTTCAGTGCTAGCTCACTCTCACACCCACATACTCTTATTCGTATTCAGTGGCTTATCTCTTGCTGTCTGGCCTGTGAATTATGTGTCTGATTTTATGTTTTCTGCCAGTGTTTGCTCATCGCTGGTCAGTCATTTTTCACCTTCTGAGATACACAGTCATCACAGTTACCAGTTGTGCTTCCACAATAGAAAATGAAAAGTGTGCCCCTTTGCTTCAACATTTAACCCTGTTTGTGCTAAAAGACACAGGGGACTACACTAGTCACAACATGCTTCTCTTCTCTAACTGAGATCAAGCTGAAGCTGAAAAATTAGGTGGAATTTCCTTAGTATTTTGTTACTAAAGTTACTGGAGGCACCAGCAGTCTTGAACTCTGTCCATGAAATACTGGGTCTCAGGAGATCTCTGTCTGCTTTTCCATATGATGGTACATAGCAGGCTGAATGGGGGAGAGACAAATGAAACAGAGATGCACAAAAGCATGTGTGGATCAGAGGACACTGCAGGGCAGAAATGTTTTCCTTAAACGCAAGGCACTTAATCAGAAAGACCATGTGAATGGCAGAAATTGCTTGCTCCCTAAGCTGGGAGACACTAGAACATCCAGCTCCAACACCATCATTAAGCCATTATATCTTCCCCTGGCATGCAGTACAAAGAACCAGATAGTGGTGAAGTGACTCTCTTCCTGATATTGCTGCCAAAATACTTCAAGGTCATGTGTGAATGGAGGAAAAAAACAACAGGTTGATTTTCCAACTGAATTACCTGTACATGCATTTTAATGACTATTCTATTCACAGAACAGTGTGCTAAAAGAATTAAAATATCTATGGGATTTTCAACAGCATATATTAAGGGGATTCCTCTGTTTATTGTGACTTTTATTAAGAAATTAATTGCTGGAAAATTTATGACACATCATGTGCATAGATCTTCAATGATTTTGGCTTTGTTCACGACGATACCAGAAAAGACTTGAGGGGTGCCAGTAATAGTAATACTCATTCAAATTGCTTGGCCTCAAATGGATGTCAACAGGAACAAGACAAGTTAACACTCTTCTAATAAAACATCAGCATTGCTTACAAAGGAAAAAAACAGACTTAAATAATTATCTATTTATGAAATGCTGAATCGTGGACTCAGATATGCCAGAAACCTTGCCAGGATATTTTTCCCATCCTGCTTGTTTTTTTCCACAAGGATTAAGGGATTGATAGATATGAATACTTTCTTCAAAGTACTGACACTTTTTCAGCAGTTATTAGATAAATATTTATCACATGATAACAAGCCCATCTCCATTTAGGAAATTTTGCTTGCCAGTCCTCTCGCTGCAGCAGCCCCCTGTCCTTCAGAAGCACAAAGCTGTCTGACCAGGACTGTCCCCAACCCAAAATGAGAGTGGTGGGTATCTGAGCAGAGAGGAAGGATTCACTGACACTAGTAGTACTGCTCATGGTTTCACTGCAACACCAGTAACACTGCAACCCATCTAGATGGAGAGAAGAGCATGTTCCATGAGGCATGCTCCTGGTGAGCACACCTACCTTAAATCCTACAAATCTCAGGGTTTAAAAAGCAAAAGTCTAGACAAAGCTGGGAATTTTGGAAGTTTCAGAGGGGCCATATATATATGCTTCCTCTCGCGTTTAGGACCTAAGAGCAATTCCTATAGTCACAGTAAAAGGCCTTGCTTTTTCACCTTCAAGCTTTTTGGAGTACAGATGGGCCACTTTTTTAAACAATTCATATCCACATTCTGTGACACTCTGATAAAACATGATTTTCAATTCCGGTCACTTTTGTCAAATACTTGAGAACAACATCCTAAAATTTGAAAAGTTCTCCTCACAGGACACATACATTTTCCTGACAGCTGTAAGATTTTAAGGGCACGTCTTTTAAATGAACACTCCATTGCCAACTATCATCTTCTGCCATCTGCAATTTTGGAAGATGCAATTGAATTCCAGTGTCCTTGAAGGCAATTAAAAAAGCTGCTTTTCTCTAGCTTTGGAGACTGAAAGCACTGAAGCTACACAGTTGTCTAGTGCAACAGCCAATTTCTATAATGAACATCTGGGAAAAACCAAACCAAATCAAACCAAACCAACAAACCTTTCATCACTTTGAATATATTCTAGAATAAGCACGCCTATTTTATTTCTCACTTGTTATTTTGACTTCACAAACAACATGCGTTCAAAAAGAGGAGCAGCTGGGGAAACAAAAAAAAAAAAAGAAAAAACAATAAGAAGAAACTAAGAAAATGAAGGTGATGGATTGTTCCATTGTGCAAAAACCTGGAGAAAAGGGAAAGCAACCTCTTCCCTCCTCCAAAAGGCTGATTCCTGGCACCTGGGTTTCTGTATCAGTGATGACCTTTCCTGATGCTGTTGCAGAGCAGCCAGCAAGCCCTTTTGTGCATTTTGGTCACATCAGACAGATCAGGAATAAGGGCTTCTTTCACTCTACCCCATAATAGCATGAGAAAGCTGTTGACTCCACCCCAGGGATGCCTCTTAAGGGTCCCACTGTACCTACGCATGGATTCCCACCACTGCTGGAAGACTCTCAGATGCTTTGCTGGGGCAGCTAGCAGGATATCACCTGCAGGATCACCTGCTCACGCAAGGGGCAGGAGTTATTCTACGTAAATAAGATATAATTTCAGGTAAAGCTTATGCGGTGCAATTGCTTCCTATCTCTCTCTGTGATAAGAACCATGACAGTCCCTTGGGACAGTGACCCAAGGTCTTTTCCACGGCACAACAGATAAGACAAACAAGAAACTGAAAGAGATTGCATTTCATTTCCTGGATACTGACAGAAGTAGTGATCCAAGGTAAAAAGCTTTGCGTGTGTGCATAGATACACACAGACATATCTTCCATGCTATAGGGAGCAGTCAGTATCTAGTCTTGCCAGTAATTGCCCTTTCCATTGCCTTTCAGGACAAAAGCACCAGAAAGAAGGCACTGAATCATAATTTCAGTCTGATGGATGTAATTGCAATTTTGCACTTTTTTTTTTTTCCAAGCCAGTAGCTTTCCAAAAAGTTTTGGAAGTGCTATAAGTTATGCCAAATCAGATGTGGACATACAGATGTGGACCCACTTCTATGAAAAGTGAAAGAAGTCCTTTGAAAGAGGTCCTCTTGATGCAACCAAACTGCAAAAAGTAACTGTGAAAAAGGAATTGTGCAAACTGCTAAACCAGACTCATTCCTATACAGAATGTTTAAATGGTCTATTGCTTTTCATTGAATTCAAATGTTGAGATCATATTTAAAAGGTTATTTTGCAGTAATTAGGCAAATCCTTTCTCAGAAAACCACAGGTTGTTTTGAAGAAAACTTTACTGCAAATGTTATGTGTATACTACTCTGCATTTCTCTTTCAATCTGTTCCATGTAAATTGACTTTTATCATTTCATTTAAAAAAAAATACAGCAGGAAACACGAATACTCCAAAATAATGTGAAACTATCTTTCATGTTTCAATGTTCTTCTTTCAGCTACTCTTAAAAAGTGGAGAAAAAAATTGTCTTGTGCAACATTTAATTAAAATGTGTTGTTAATATTTAAAAACACAAACATGGAAATACCCTTATCAGATGAAAATCCCACAGGCTGTTACAACTTTCTGTGATTCAACAGATATAAAATAGTGTAGTATAAAATTAACTTCACGCTGACAGATAAATCAGCATGTGTCATGCTCACATTGTGATGCATTCTGTTACAAATGTTTTTTTGAAACAAAGTATATGGTACGTTAAAAAAATCTGTATGTACAAATGCCTGTGTACAAATTATGGTGGCATTAATTATAGCTCTGCAATTAGAACTGAGCTTCATGTTGCACGACAAGCAGGAAGTCACTTAACCTTCGATACTCTACAACAGCAATTTGAGCCTGCAAGCATCAGCCCCACAATCAAGAACTAACAGAACTTAAAATCAGGGAACCAGTTGGCCCATCATTTATTTTCACTTTATTGGAATATTTTGCTTAAGTTGCAGTAAGCATTCAAACTAAAGATATTTCTATTTCCAAACAAAAAGATGAAATAATTTTGTACATTTTTACCAGCTGCCTTCTTTCGTTACATGCATTGTTAAAGACAGCCTTCTAGCTTAAGATTATTTCCACTAATCATTAACAAATGTCTTCCTACCTAAGATGCTATTCACTAAATATGTGCTTTAGATTTTTCTAGGGAATGTTTATTGGTTTTTTTTTTTTAAACCGTGATTTTCAATAATGCTTATCAATACATACACCAGTGAATTCATGACTAACAAAGAATATTCAGCTTCAGTTTTCATTATCTTATTAAACTTTTGCCTATTAGTCCTGTTTATTCCTGAATGTATTAAAACAATCTATTGAGTCATTGTTTATACATTCCAGAACAGCTTGCATTCCCTTATCTCCTTTCAGATAAAACCTTGTTTTCCTTACCCCTTCCATATTAATGGAAACTAATATGGAAATGGTTGGCTCAGAAGGCCAACCATGTCCTGAGCTGCATCAAGAACAGCATGGCCAGCAGGTAAGGGAGGTGATTCCATCCCTCTACTCAGCTCTTGCGAGATGCCACCTGGAGTATTGTGTCCAGATCTGGGGTTCCCACTACAGGGAAGACACTGAGCTGTTGGAGGGAGTCCAGAGGAAGGCCATAAAGATTATCAGAGGGACTGGAACACCTCTCCTATGAAGACAGGCAGAGAGAGCTGGGCTTGTTCAGCCTGGAGAAGAGAAGGCTCCGGGGTGACTTAATTATGTCCTGACAATACTTAAAGGGGTCCTACAGGAAAGTGGCAGAGGGACTGTTCAGCAGGGAGCATAGTGGAGAAAGGACAAGGGGCAATGGCTTCAAGCTGAAAGTGGGTAGGTTTAGTTTAGATGTGAGGAAGAAACTGTGCCCTGGCACAGGTTGCCCAGAGAGGTTGTGGAAGCCCCATCCCTAGAAGTGTTTAAGGCCAGATTGGATGAGGCTTTGGGTAACCTGGTCTAGTGAAGGTGTCCCTGCCCATGGTAGGGGGGTTGGAACTTGATCTTTGAGGTCCCTTCCAACCCAAAGCATTCTATGATTATATGATTAAATTAAGATTTTTTTTATGCTTACCTTAATCGTTCATTTCAAATGTTTAGATTTTTTAGATTTTTTTAGATTTAGATTTTTAGATTTCTTGCAGTCAGTGTTTTTACCTGCATTCAGTTTTCATATACTTTTATGCCATGCAGTGAAACCCAAATAATTTTGGAAAGTTGTGGTTCTATCAACACCATTGGCACATATGATCACGATGATCATTATTAGTTTATACTAGTCCTGTGAAAATTCCTGGAAGAAGCACAGATTATCCTGTTCCTATTCACAGAGAAAAGAGAGGGGCTTTTCTGCTGTAGATCAAGGGTAGTTTTTGAAGAGTTCACCAGTTTTGGTGTACAGACAAGATACTCTTTTCAACCCCTTTGCAGCCTGACTTTCTGTGGTTCTCTGAGTTAACATCTGACTTTATGTAGGGATGTATGTGCTTGTTCATAAGTGATATACACAGACATTTCTTGGCATTTGTTTATTACTGTCATACAAATAAGATAGACTATTTTACTTCAAATCCTGAATTTTTCTTATTTCATATGACCATTCAAACCTGTACTGTTTGTTAGTAGGTTTATTTTCTTGGAAGGTAAACTGAGATAAATATTTTGTAATGATTCATGTATTTTTATACAGTAATGATGTTTTCCCTGCCAAATAATTTGGTTGTGCTAAGCTAGATGTATGGGCTCTGAACAGTCAGTACCTAAATTCTCATTGCTAGAAGGCATCATACTTACACTATCCCCAGGTACCATCATACAATCTATTTGCAACAGTATATATTCATTTTTTTAGGAAATACAGAGCTTCAGCTACATATGCTCTTTCCAAATCCATGTAGCCACAGTACAGCAACACGTGGTTTTCTATCAATGGGTTACACCAGTGGCGATACTGTAAGGCTCCATACACTACAACCATTTAGACTTTGCTCAAAATTTACATTGCAGTTACCCTGGCCTTCCAGTAGATGCCAATATATTACAGCAGATATTATAATGGAGATCAAACTAACTCAAGAATAAGGAGAATAATTTATATTTCTTCATATATTATCTTACCCTGGTCTGGTTTAAAACTCCTACAATGCACACTCCATCAGGTTTGTATTAGCTGCCAGTCCTTGCCACAGTCCTTAAATGGAGTCCATTACACCAAGTGTAATTTAAAGATTCTCTAAATTAACTATGTCTGGTTCTGTAAATTCAGGAGACACCTATCCAGACAATGCTCTGGAGCCTTCTGAATGACCATCAACCTGCTTAGTGAGTCTGGGTGGAACTGGCACAGGCAAATCATGTTTCCATTCAGCCCAAACTTTAGGCACCATTTGATGCGGTGCAATCATCAGTGTGCCAAGCAAATCATGATGATGAACTGCATCTGTCATTTAGATGAGCAGCAAATCCGTATTGGCCCAACACTATCTACATGCAGCACCACAGAGAGAACCCAAGACATTTTATACTCAGCATAGTACATATTGTGGTACTCACTACAGGCTTTGGTTCCACAACATTTCATTGTATATCAGAAACTCCAAGTTTAAGTAACCTATATAACCTATCCTGAGGAGCCTACATATGAGAGAAACATTTAAGATTCCCCTTAGATACCTGAAGTCTCACATTTGTCTTACAAAACCATGGAGTTGCCCTGTTCTACAAAATGGATTGTAGTTCTGCTGCACAACTGCTGATAAACAGGTTGGGAACTATGCTCTCCCTACAAACCAGCCTCTGAAAGCTATGATGCAACCTTACATGGGCTATGTCTGCAGTCTTTAAAGAGCACAGTGCATGGCAAAAGCTTGGAAAAACTTGCTTTCTGGTTGCCACCACTTGGGCAAAGTTAATGGTGATACCATCTAAGCACCAGGACATTAGCCCTTCACAGCGCTCTGCAACATTCAGCTACTGCACTCTCAGCCTCTGCCTCCTCTTTGATTTCTGCCTAATTTGTTTTCTCTGGCTGTGACACTGGCTGGTGGTGCCACAGCTCCTGCAGCAGCAGGCTTCCCAGCCACGGGTGACCAGAAGCAGCATGGGCTTGGTAAGGAGAACCACACACTGCGGGGCCTTGCTTTGGCGGGAGGAACAGCACATTCCACCAACCCAAAGGTGATGGCAATGGAGATGTCACAACATGTGAACTCGAGTGAGCTCCCAGTAATGACATGTGACACATGGGATGCTCTACAGACAGAATAATCTTTACCAAAGCACTTACAACTTAAATTGCTTGACTGGAACTATTTTTAACTCCTCTCTCTTGTTTGACAGGAGAATACTCTGTTTAATGTCAGTGTGGGAGAGCTAGGCCACCTTCCCTCTCTGTGTTCTGTTTATTATCCACCATGCTGGGTATTCAGGAATTCCAATTTCATTTTTATTTTGATTCAGCTATTTTACTGGGAGTTTGCATCTTCTTGTGCATTAACTTTCTTCTTCCCCCTTTCATTTTAATTCCTTTGGATGAGAGCACTGCATAACAAAAAAGAAGCCATGGTCTCATTAGTGCTTTTAAAAATAATAACTTCTTGCAACTGTGGTGTTTTGGCTGGCTTTATAAGAGAAGTTTTAACAAATAATAAAGAAAAACTGTAGTCATACAATCTATTGCAAGGAAAACCAAGTAAGACAAGAAAAGCTGCTAGCAGGAGCCTATCACTGGAAGTTTTCTCTCTCATCATATAAAGTCAGGATGACTTTTTTTTTTTTTGGGTAAGTATATCCAGTTTCTTTGCATAAATAAAGAAACATGTTGAGTTTGAGATTCCTAAATTTCATAGGTTAATCACCTATCATACATTGCAACCATCTACATTTACAGAGTGACTTGCTCTAGTACTACTGTCTGTACTGTGATTGCACCTGTACCCATTGGTGTAGCAAATAGATTATCTATTACTATTTTTGATTTCCAGATAAACATTGGGAACTGGAAAATCTTTTTGCACGAGCAGATGAAAAGCTTACTTAATTTTTTCTCAATGTAATACAATGATTAACAGCCAGCCTTGAAATATAAAGCAGGCATGGAGATTTATGTAGTATAATAATGAGAATATGAAATTTGGGATTATGTGCACAGTGAGAAAAATAAATATTGAAAGAAGAACAATAAATATTTTGAAGTAAAAGCTTAATTTGAAACTCTAAAAGATAGGTAACTTATTAGATTAAACTAATTACAGTGAAGTATTTTATAGTTTCTGTAAATGAGATGTTCTGTGTAAGTGCGGCTTTGGCCTCAGATAAACAACATCCCTGAGGCTACATTTCACTCACTGGGATAACAGATGAATTAAACATCCTCGTTCCCTACCCTTAACTGCTGAGAAAGACAGCTTCCTGTCTGGCATTTAAAATCCTTCTTTCCCCATGGAATTGGTCTTTCATAAAGGTCAGCAGAGCCTCTACTTTACCTTCTGTCACTCAAAACAAGAAAGAAACCAGTAAGTGTACCAGTATATTTCCTAACCCTTGAGATCCTAAGAATTTTTAGAGATATATGCTGAGTATAAAGCTATTTTTGTTTTAAAGAACAAATAGGAAGAGGATATTTCTCATAGAAAATGTTTGCTTTATGATTTATAATACTTACATAAAAGAAATATTAAAAAAAATCCCATATTGACATTTTATTTCCTCCTGTGCCAGACAGAAAGTTACTTTTACTTAACAACTAAGGCCCTTGTTAAGATGCTTCCCCAAAGATACTTCTTCCAACACACAACTATTCTGTCATATGACTAACATGAAAAAGCGGATAATTACACTGGAATGTTTTCAATAAAACAAGCTGTCTGAAGAAAAAATCAGAGTGCCGTTTCAATTGTTGGGCACTAGATATTTGAATGCACTTTCATGCTATACAATGTTCTGGTTGTTTCCATTAGCTGTTACTATTAGCCCTGGCTATAATTTTTAGCCACACGTTATTGCTGAGCTCTCTAGTGATGCACTTTGTGGTTTTAAGAATCGGTCGCAATTTCTACAGCATGCAAAGCTGAAAAGGAAGCCCAAATTGTAATCCTGCTCAGTGCAATTTGAAGTGGCGCTGTGAGCCACCTGCAAATGTCAATATTTTTCTTTATATGCAAATATTCTCTTTGTTTGCATAATCGTCAAGAGTATCATGTTTCAATATTTGGCTGCCTCTAGCAGACCAAAGGGCACAGCAGTGGATAGACCAGCAGTAACAGATAATACCAGAAGTCTGAATAAAAAAAATTTTTTTGGCTTTGGCAAAACCAAAGTTACCAAATTTAGTCTCTGGTCATGTGTAGGTCAGGTGTGCACATGTCAAGCAAAGTTTTCAGTAATCAAACAAACAAAATAATGCCTAGTGCTTCATCCTCCTCCTGCAGCCCCCACTGCACAAATAAACAGGAAGACACACTAACAATTCCACCCTAGGGTATGATACAGCAAGTGTTTGTACATCCACACACATGCACACACGCCCCCCTAAATAAATAAAAATAATTATTTACAATCCAGAACATATCATCATAGAATCACAGAGCAGTTTGGGTTGGAAAGGACTTCAAAGATCACCTAGTTCCAACCCCCCTGCCACAGGCAGGGACACCCCTCCTAGACCAGGTTACCCAAAGCCCCATCTAACCTGGCCTTGGACACTGCCAGGGAGAGGGCAGCCACAGCTTCTCTGGGCAACCTGTGCCAGGCCCTCATCACCCTCACAGTAATTTTTTTTTCCCTTATATCTAGTCTAAATCTACCCTCTTCCAGTTTATAGCCATTACCCCTTGTCCTATCATTACATGCCCTTGTAAAAAGTCCCTCCCCAGCTTTCCTATAGGCCTTCTTCAGTATGCCCTGCCTAAAGTCAATTTTTTTCATTCATTCATTCTTTTAACCAGCCTTTACTGCCTCTCATCACTGGTTATTGGGTCCATAAGACACCAAGCTCAGGCCAAGAAGACATAGGCAAACCCATTATGGATCCCAGTGAGGAGACATCTTCCTTTGCACCCTAGTCTAACTGGCCCTGACCAGTTACTGCGTGCAGTAATCAAGGTGCTTTGCGTCTTGAGTTCAACTGCAAGCACTGTACTTTCTCTCTTCTATGTGTACGTACATGCATGCCTGAGAAAGAGTGGGTTTTGTCTGTAACATTCAGTGATGCAGTAACCAATAGTTTTCACTGCAGAAATGACACTGTTGTTGGCAAATGTATTTGTACTTTGCCCATTTAGTTTTCCATAACTCATTTTCTTTATGTACCTATAGGTCTTCATGCTCAAAGACCTCTGCCTTTGATGTTGGACACTTCTCTGACCCAAGAACCTCCTTGAAAGAGCTTCTTCACAGGCGTCCCTCAGCAGACACCATTGCTTAGCTCTGCATTTCCAGCGTAGGATTCAGCTTGACCTTTATCTGTTCCACCAGCCATTCCAGCTGACCTTCTTAAGGGACACTTCCTTGCCAGAGGAAGTTTTTTAGCTGTAGTATTTTTAGGTTCCCTGACTCTTCCTTCAGACCAGTTATTCTTTATTGCAGTTGATTTCAAAACCCTGGGTCACTCTGAAATCCATTATTGTCTGATAACCAATTTTATAAGTCTGGTTTTTACCATGTAGCATACATACTCCAAGAAAAAAGTTCCCATTAGTGGCTTTGTTGTTTTGCTTGTGTTTAAGTCAAGCAGGATCTTTACAGATCTAGCTCAATGATCCAAAAACTTTTCATACCTTTCATTGCACAGTGAGGCACAGCAGATTACATGTACAGTTTCACTCCCCACCCCAAGTTTGCCTCCTGCATTGATTGCCCCAGATATGCAGCACAATCAGCTACACTTTCAGATAAGGAACTGCATTTTTAGCTAATTATCTGAACAGGGCTAATAGCAGCAGAATTTGTTTATGCTGCTGGTAATTCCTCGGCACAGTACACATCAGATATGTTAAAAACAAAACAAAACAAAACAAAACAATCAAGGAAACCAACGGTGGAGGTGATGGTGGTTGCGGCTGGAGTGGATTAGAGCGGTTCCCTCGTTGTGTTCCTTGCTCAGCCCGGGGAGGCTCAGCTGCTCTGACGTGAGGTTGGGCAAAGCCTGTAGAGGAGCAGCTGGTTGCGTATGGCGTTTGAGCTGAAACACGGGCTTTGTCAGAGGATAATGTAGGCGCTTCAGGTCGAGTTTAGGCTGATACTATTTGACAGGCTTTACCACTGACATTTTAAAGACAGTTCTAGCCCCCTCTCGTGGAGGATTAGCCACAGGCAACGTTTTCCCTGTGAACAGGACACTGGTTACGTATTTATATATTCCTGTCCCTAAAGTTTATATACAAACAAAATAAACTATTTTATTAAAAATATTAAAAAGACATCACTCTACAATTTCTTAAAAAAATATTTACTTTATCTGCACTATCCGCCTACACTAAACTACTCCATTTATCAATGTAAATACATATCTTCATCAGACTTCATCAAAGCTTCACCGGATCCCTTTCTCTCCTCAGCACTTTTGGTGCTCTGTCTGTGTGATAGCCACCTTGCTTTCCCTCTAGGTCCTGTTGCACTGTACCAGAAGATGGAAGATGCTCTTCTTGCCACAGCTCTCCCTCAGCACTCAGCATCACGACAAGAGATGACTACCTCTAGGATAAACTTGGCTTCAAGCTCTTTTTGAAGGTACTGTCTATACTTTATTATTGCAGTTGCTTTCTGAGATACTTTTACAGTATCCCTGTAATTTTTCTGTTACAGGACTAATATAAAAATTAACACTGCAATTTGGTAAGAGAACAGCTGATGATACTGAAGTAATGCCCGTTTTACTGTTCTCCATTTTTCCTGTCGGCTCTCCACGGATGCATAAAATACAATGATGACATCATCTTACTAAATGCTCATGTTTATTTGATGGTCCTTCATGATCTGAAATAATTTCTTTCCTTCACTGAACAGAAGAGAAAATGTGAAACAAAAACCCAGAGGGAAAAAAGCATCATCTACACTGAAATCTTTATAAGATGATCCCACATTGTGTCTGTCTGGTGAGAAAAGACCTTGCTGTTTCATTTTTGTATATGAAGTTCACTATATGTTATTTTCATAAGGAATTACTTGATATGGCATATCAAATAAACAATATTTTGCTCAGGTCAGAATTCCAACATGTATCATGTTCATTGCTGCACTTAAAGGACAGACAACATCCAAGAAGTCAATCTTTTGTATGAAAAGTAATTTTTAAAAAGGAAACTGTACAGATATAAAAAGGAAAGTGATTGTATAACAGTAGTGGTCTGTGCCGCTTAAGATGCCATACACTATTGCTGCTGTTCATTAATAAACAAACAATTGCTATACGATGTGTTTTAATTTTGTCTATATAGTAGTAATAGATATTGCAACTGATAAGTAAAAAAAAAAAAAAACCCACAAAAAAACAGTCACCCACAAAACTATAATAAGAGAGGTGGATGATTTTACACAAAAGCATCCCTTAGAAAAGTGTTACTTGCATTTTTCCCGTCCTCCACTGGCCTCCACTGGAGTAGTGAAACGGTTCCAGCACAACAAAATGTTGAATTACATCTCCATGGCTGCAAAGTGAACAAATACAACAGCTGCTTCCTAGGAAAGAGCAGCCAAAATAGCAAAATAATATGGATGCTCCTGAAGAAACAGTGAACACCGCCTACGTCCCACAGGTACTTTAGGTTTGAAAATGTCTGTGTAGTCTCAATCCAATCCACAGCAGGCTACTTGAATATCTCAGGTTCAACTGTTTGGCTAGCCATGTATTTTTTACTGTCTGAACACTCGTGCTAGCAATAAGTTAAATAACAATAACGTTAAGTACAGTCTCCATGCAATTTAATAGTTTGAATTTGAAACTTCTGTACTACTGAAATATGACAGAACAATAAACATCTGGTGTGGTTTTCAAGTAGGAAAAAACCCACCTCATTTTCACAAGAAGCTGGGAGGGGACACAGCCAGGACAGGTGACCCAAACTGGCCAGAGGGATATTCCATAAATCTTGCTCAGCATATAAAGAGAACTGCTTGGGAAGGAGTGGTACCTCAGGGACAGGCTGGGTATCTGGTCTGGTCAGCAAACTGCATTGTGTATCACTCATTTGGTACCTTCTTTTATAAGTCCTGTTGTTTTTATTTTCCTCTCCCTTTGCTGTCCCAGTAAGCTGTCCTTATCCCAACCCATGAGTTTTACCTTTTTCTTCTGATTCTCCTCTCCATCCTGGTGGGAAAAAGAGGGGTACTCAGCTGCTGGCTGGGGTTAAACCATTGCAACATCTTTAGAAAATGTATTCTTCTCATAAACAGGATGAAACCATAGTAATATATCTTCTCTTACATTTATTATGTGTCTTATTTTAGCTTTAATTTTCAGAAGAACAATTATACCCTGTAAAGAACATAATTTACAATACCACGTATATGCAGAAGCACAAATGAAATATACTTTCATTATGATTCTTCTGACTGTTCTTTGCAATGACTTATTTCAGTATTTTGAGGTGACTCACAATCAGCGAATTCACATCCACCAGGAATTCACCCTCCTACTCAGATGAAATGAAAGAAAGAAATGGCAAACGCTGATTCTGTCAGTGTTGCTGCTGCTCAGCCAGCCAGAGCTCCCAGCAAAGAAGACTTGAACAGACTATTTTTTTCTTTTACCTGGCAAAAATATTTAAAAAAATCTATTACAGGGTAAAAAACCAAACCAAAACCTGAAGTGTGCCTCCTTATTCTACATTTGAACACAAAATACATCATGCAAATTGTTCCACACATTAACTGCAATTTGCAAGAGGCTTACAGGAATGCCAATACCTACGAATGTGTCCTGTTAAAACCTCCAAAACTCTGGTAAAATCATAGCTTTAGGCTTGTTACCATCATTATAGGCCAAGGCAATATTTTATTTGTACGTAAGTAATCATATTCTATCTTAATTGCTCATCACTAGGCAACCATTGATTCTAAGATGAGTGATAAATTCTTGGGGATAGTGAATAAGGTAAACATAACCAGGAGTTACCAGTTAGCCCTTTAAATAATGTTTAAAAGCAAAGAATCCATCTTTTATCTACCCAGAAAACTACCCTTTTTAATTCACAGCTTCAGAGAATTCACAGCAGGTACGTTTGTGGAGTTTTGCTAAATCAATTCCTGCTTTTAATTACGTAGGGGATACAAGAATGTTTGTATCAAAATAGAAAATGAAAGTGAGTATGAGAGATGGACTTTAGCGTATCGTAAATATTTTCTAAAGCTCAGGAATGCAAGGTAGTGTTGGGCCATTTTACCATGTCACCTACAACCTCCTAGCAAGAGTATTTTTATATTGTTACTACACATTTTTCTTTCTGGTCTCTTTTTATTTCTGCCACAGCATGGCTTAACACTTCTTTCTAGTGGAAGCTGCTCCAGAAATGTGGTTTCTCCCTTGGTGAGCTGTCATTTTCCAGTCCGTAGCCTGCAGTTATTTGTAATATATTTGCATGCATTTGTTCTGGCATCAAGCACCTGTTAGCTCTTTCCCATTGTACTCAGTCTCTAGATGTACTTTTGAGTTACAATCCCATTCTCTGTCTTTAGTAGGCATAAGAGATCAGCCTGGCAGCTTCTTTTTGCACTGGAGGATCTCAGCTCCCTTAATATCATGTGTCTGCATCAGTTTTTGTCAAGTTTTATTTTTCTTGAATATGCTCTCACCCCCTCTTCTGGTGCTGTATTTCAACAGTGCCTTATCACTAATATTTCCAGACTTCACAGAAAACGCCTTTCTGGATGACCCACCAATTTTATCTGCCTAGAAGTGAGAAAGAGATCTGTCAGGATTATTCCTTAAAATAAGTCATCTGAGGTGGCAAGGAAACAAAAACAAATTCCTACAGAACACTTCAGGCAGACATTTGTGCCAGTGAAAGAAACTAAGGAAATTGAATAGAAAAACCCAAACTTGTTAAATATTAAGTGTGATTACCTATGTCAGTTAGTGTAAATGAGAATGGATGGGGTAATCCATCCAGGATGCATGTGCCTGTTCAGAAATACAGCTGGGGTGGGGGAAGAAGCTTGCTGTTACCTGATGCCAGGGGACTACCCCGTTAGCACAGGGGTACTGAAAGATGTTATGTTGGAAGTGACCAGGTAAACATTAGGAGACCCAGCACACTGTCAGAAGAGTGATTTATCCTTGTGGTTTTGAGTGACAAGGTTCTGCTGGAGGAGGGGGAGGGCAGGGGTGGCTTCTGCAAGTTGCAGCCAGAAGCTCTTTGCAGGCCCAACAGAGTAAATACCATCTGGGATCAAGGCCGGACCTGCTGCTGATCAAGGCCGAGCCCATTAGTGATGTTCACAGCACCTCTGGGAATCACATTTAGGAGAAAAAAAAAATGCAAGCAGCTGCTTTTTTCCACCAGAGAAAGGAGTGAGAAGATGTAAGAAACTGCAGACACCAAGGTCAATGAGCAGGGGGAGGGTGGTGCTCCAGGCACCAGAGAGAAAGATTTCCCTGCAGCCCGTGGAGAAGACCATGATGGAGCAAGTTGTTCCCCTGCAGCCCAGGGAAGATGATGAGGAGCAGAGATCCCACCTGCAACCCATGGAGATGCCACACACAGGAGAGAGTGGAGACATATGGAAGGCACTGTGACCCGCACTGGAGCAAGCAATGAAGAAGGGAGAGAAATCATGAATAAAGTTGAATCTCCTAAGAAGGGAGGGGTGGTGGGAGGTGCTTTAAGATCTGGTTGTACTTCTCATTATCTGACTGGTTTCACTGGGTGTGTAGTGTAATAAATTAAAGAGTTTTCTTTCCTTTATTCTGTGTTGAGTCTGTTTTGCCCATGACATTGATTGCGGAATGAGCTCTCCCTGTCCTTATCTCAACTCCTAAACCTCTCAATATACATTTTCTCCCCTGTCCAGATGAAAAGGGGAGTGATACAAGCAGCTTTGGTGGGCATCTGGCCTCCAGTCAGGGTCAAACCACCACACTGACACAGTTGTCTATATATCTGTCTCCTAGTGTTGGGAAAGAAAAGCAAAGTCTATTACACATTTTTGTGTGTGTGTGTGCAGTTTAACAGAGAAGGTGAAGAAAACAGTGAGAGAAGGAGACTTCCAGTTGCCAGCAGGGCTTCTAGGAGAATCAGCTACGCATACATAGGCAAGTCAAGTAGCAGAATCATTACATACTAGTTTAGCATTTCTAGGAAGAAAAAAGAGGCAGAAGAACAACAGTGGACACCAAGACAGAAGACACGAGCTTCAAGGAACTGATTATATTAACTGGAAAAGTAGAACACTTCTTCAGAGAAAAATTAAAGCGATTACACCATCTGAAAAAACACAGTGAGGAAAGAAGAGGTCAGCTTGACAAAGTCATAGTTCTTCAATAATCTAAACTCAAGAAGAAAGTATACAACAGGAAATGAATGAGGAGCAAATTCTTTTTTTTTTTAAGTATGAAGAACAGAATGAAGCTTTCCAAGGTACAGTCAGATCCAACAGGCAAAGGTTATAGAGAGCAGAAGAAACCACTCTCTCCACACATATCCACACATTCTCTAAGGGGAAAAACACATGAAAGCCTGGCATGGGAAAAGGCAATGCTTATTCACTGGGTACTGAGCCAGATTCACAAGTTTGTATTTTGTCTTTGTATTGAATTAGTTCTACTAGCTTCAGATCTTTCACATCTTCCTATAGAAATACTTACCTCTCTTCTACTGCCCCAAAAACTACCCTAGGTCATCAATGTTCACCATTTATCCTGTCCTACAGCGTGCATTATACCCCTTACAGTTCTATGACATCTGAGAACTCAAGAGCTCTGAGAACTCCATCTCCTAGGCAAAACATGGGTGAGTATGGAACACAAACCAGACCCTTGCAAGACCCCACCCAATACATATTCTACTTCATTGACAGCATTTGCAGTGGCAAGCTTGACTGAAGTCTGAATTCTAAGTCTTGCACCCAGTTAGTCATACATTAACTTGGCCGTATTTCTCTAGCTGATTTACCGTGCAAGCAGTATCAAAAGCCCTAATAATACCAAGATAGATTCAATTTATTACTTCCTCTCTGTCCAAAAGACATGCAATCCTGTCAAAGAAAGAAATAGTATTGGCATGACACAACTAACTGATTATAATTCTTCCCAATTTGATATTTACAATTATTTACATACATTTGGAACTTTTATTCCAGAATTTATCTAGAAAGACCTGCCTACATCCTCCAACCTATTCCTTCCCTTCCCCATCTTCCCTACTAAAAATTAATACATCTTTTTTCTCAGTACTTTCCCTGTTTTCCACGTTTGCAGACAATGCAAGAAGCTCTGATTTTCAAAAAATCCCAACAAATTTTAATTTGGGGGTGCCTAAAATGTTGGCTGATGCAACATCCTGCCCCTTCATTGCTTCTACTGGAGAAGGATGATAGCTCTTAATCATATAAATTACAGACATGCCTCCCTGTGGAGACTACTTCAAAATGTTTCAGAATCAGAGGCAGAACCAAGGCAAACAAATAAAAAAATCCTGTATAAATTAAGACCGATGGTATAAAATCTAGAGGTCTGCATTTCACATACATAAAAAATTAACAGGAATATGTTAAAATAATCAGTAGAAATTCCATCTATCTGTTATGTAAGGGTGTATCAGTTGTCTTAGTTTTAAAAAAAATTGAAAGAAAGAAGACTGGGAATAGAAAGTGAAAAGGTTAAAAATATTACAATTTTATGCTAACACTAATGAAGGTCATAAAAACACATAGATACTATATAAGTTATTTCATGGCATATTTTTGTTTTCTCTCCTAATTTCTGAATGAAACTGTTTGAATAGGCAGACACTTCTAATCTCTATTCCCAAAAATAGACAACAGAGTAGCCTGAGAAAGGAGAGTCTTGGCTGAAATCAGAGACAAGAAAGAAATCCGTACCTTGTAAGAGATGTCTAACCTTTGACACTTTCAATATTCTTTCTTCATTCTAGCTGATTCATTTCTTGACTCTCTCTTTCCTGGAAGTCTTTGCTATGCAGTGTCGCACCCTTCACTCATATATCTTTTGAACAAGAAGATAATTTTTACCAAGTGCTGACAGCTTGTCATCTGTCTCCAAGAATTCATATTGAGAGACGCTGATCTTGCAGTATATATCCAAGACTGAAAGAATCTGGTTTTGTTTTTTGTTTAATAAGCTAAAATTTATAAACAACTCTGCTACACGAGGTTGCACTGAAGTACCGAAATCCATTTTTGTTTATACCTCTTTCTTCTCAGTACAATTATCTTATTTTTAATCCTTCCTTTAAATGAAGCTTGTCAGAGATAGCCTTTCCTGTTTGAGAAGAACTTGGTGGATTAGAGCTCAGGGTCAGAAGGACAAGGGCCCATCCTCCCCCCAGCCCAAGCATCCCTACCTGAAACCCTGTTTTGCACAGCGGGTGCAATAGGCAGGACTCTAACTGGGTTACCATACTTTTTCTGGTTACTTGTAACAGCAGTGTTTGACCTCATCTCAGGAGAAAGTCCCCTGGAGTCATCTTTCTGTTCATCCTTCTTTCTCCTGGGACAGGTTCAAAAATAAAGAGCTAGCCTACAGAAACTCTGGGTTTACCCTGTCACCAGTTCTTAAGCTTGAAGAATTGTTAAAAATTCCTCATAATTCATAAATGGCTATACCCATGACAATAGAGGCAGACTCAGCATCTTGGAGTTCTACTTGCATAAAATAATCCCTACTAATTAGGGTTAGAAAACATAAATTTTAAGACCTGTCTCATGAATATGACCACCATGATGCCATGTCATGCCTCTGAAGAAGATCAAGTCTAACAAATAAAAGAAATTCTGAGAACAGAATGTATATATGGAAGAGCAAATGAAATCTTCTAAAATTAATGTTTTTTTCATGTTTGCTTAGTTCCCTAATGAGAGGGAAGCCTTGGGTGGCTGTAATTGCATTGCAGGGGGCATCGCCCTTATTCAATATTAAAATGGAAGTTCTCAAATGCTTTTATAATGGGGTTGTATCTCAATGGATATACGGAGCTAACTCATTCCATTTCCAGTCATACAAGATCTTTATTTACTCTGCAGAACCACATGAGATACTAGTAAGCATCTAGTGTCTGGAGCAGCGCCCGCGCAACATGATCAGGCAACTGTCTTAAGGCCACCAAGTGTTCTGCAGGCCAGCAATTCCAAAGCCCTTCAATGAACAAATATTTAGAGCATCTACGTCTGCAAAAATGCTTTCTTACTACATTTTTCAAACCCACAGAATAACCTTTGGAGAGACATATAGGCGGCAAAAGGGCTCCAGAAAACACCATTTCCACAGCAACACTACTTTTAAGCTCTGCAAAACTCATACATGCACATTCATACAAACTTCTAAATCTCATTTGTCATAATTTGTCAGGGTAACACAAATGGGGGGACAAAACTATGAGCATACTATAATGTCATTCACTTTTGAACTTTCCTGTTTAGAAAAGGGCAAACAAATTCTAGTTCTGCTTCATTAGGAAAAGACCATCGTGAAGAATCATACAGCTGTGTTAGGACACTTCAGACATACTTCTAAGCCCTCCTCCTGCACAGAGTGATGGTAGTATAGCACCACATAAAGAAAAAAACCATCTGCAAGTGCACAAGGATCAAATCGTGCTTCATTTTCTCTAGCTTTGTCCACCAGGTTGGCTGCAAACTGCAAGGTTTCATATTTCTCTCTCTCATGCTGATTATCTGATGTACAACAAAGAGCAATTTTATATTAAAGCCACAACAAAGAGCAATTTTATATTAAAGCCACCCCTTCAGCCAAGGCATTGGCTTCCTCCCACCCAACTGCCAATTTTCACAGAACCTGGAAGAACTGCGTGTCTTCGTGACTGCCGATTTGCTGCTCGCATCAAGCAATGGAGGCAGCAGTTTGGGATGAGGAGGTAGAAATCCTGAGAGTGCTGCTAAATAGGTAGTGTTAGGCTAAAGAGGAGGCTGCAGTGACAATGTAGTGGATAGAGAAGGACTCTTTGCACAGTGCATTTGCTTAGAAGCCAAGTAATAACTGGCTTTAAATAAGCTCTTTAGTAAAGTACTGACAATAATTAAACATTTCCAAAATTGGTTTGATTATAGTTCTAAGGCTTGGAAATACTGGTCCTAACAAACTTATTTATGCTACTGAACCTTTGAATTTTTTTATTCTGACCACAAGAACTCACATCTCATGTATTTATTTATTGGCAGAGAAAAGGGTTGATAATGAGCATTGTCTAATTCTTATACAATCCTCTTACAACAAAGGAAGAAGCTCTAAGGGAAAAAGTAAATATTATAGATGTTTTACAGTCTGAAGCTACACACAAAATACTACTAGTACTCTGACAGTTCTGTTTCTACACTGATAACTGATTTAAGATCAACTGTAGAATAACTTTAATATACATTACATATATAAAATCCATAATGGAATTCTATCGAATAAGAAGTAAAACCTGTGCTTTTTAAAAGACAATGAAGGACACCTTTGTGATATTCAGATATTAGGGAGTGTTTATGGTCTTACCAGACCTATGTCAAACAACTACTGCATTACAGCATGACCTAGTGCTACAAGGAAATTATTTAATAAATGTTTGAATCACTGAAGTTTAGAAAGGAATATTTTACATCCTTCACTGTCAGCACTCCACATCTTTCTGTATCAAAATATGTAAAAAATATATATTATCAGGGCACCACTTCTCAGAGTATTAGCCAGAATAGATTTGTAGAACAGAACTTTAAGATTAACTAGGAAGATGATAGCTATTCCAGAAACTGACTAACTTCTGCACAGGTTATTGTGCTTATTTTTTTTCTAATTGTATTATTTTGAAGAATGCAGAATCTCAATCCCAAAGAAGACACCTGTAAAATATGGCACATTGAGGAAGCTTAGTGTATTTGGAAGGAAGCTAGGGAGCCTGCTTTGGCAGGGGGTTGGACTCAATGATCTCTGGAGGTCCCTTCCAACCCCCACGATTCTGTGATTCCGTGAACTAGTAGAAGTTAAACTATCATGAAAATTCATCTAATCCATTTAGAAAGCACATACAATTTCAGATAGCTACATGCAACAGGAGGTCAGTGCGTTATAATCTTAAAGAAACCAGCAGCTCTAGGAATACTTATTAAAATTTCTGGAAGTGTACAGAATATCTGAGCTTATTAAACTGGCTCCCATTAATGATATGGCCTAAGCCAGCCGTGACCCACAGGGAAAGTTTCATAACCACTGCACGGTACAAACTCAACGTGTAAAACGTCAGCCACTTGAATTTCCAAATCGATGAGACTACTACTCCTGTTATCAGAGCGCGGCGTTTGATGTAATCCCCCAAACATGTTTTGGAGCTAGCAAAAAGGTAAACATGTCTACGCAAAATTTAACTTCGCAGCCTATCTAGACTGCCAAGTTTCAGCTGATACGTGTTGGCCAAACTCTGTTACACTAAACAACCATTGCATAACACGTCTCTTCCAACCTCTGAGCTGGGCTCTACTCACCTAAATTAGTAGACAGAGACAAGGACTCCGAATGACTGCTGTGAATTTGTGGCTTTGCTGATGAGACTGAAGATATATTCCCATTTTTTGCAAGCTGTTGAATTTAGGCAACTAACTTTGTTAAAGGCCTACCTGGAATTCTCAAATGTGATTTCAGGTAAGATTAAAACTGCATTCATGTCTACCATAGAAGGGGTGGGAGGGGGTGTGGGGTGCGGTCAAAAGCAAAAGACATATTTGTTGAATAAATCTTTTTTATTTGGACCCCAAACAGTTTTTGTTCTGCACAACCATCTGAAATAACATGGCACCTTGAGACATACAGTTATTCGCTTCAGTTAAAAAATATCAGGCGCTTTAAGACCACCAGTATTAATCAATACCTAAGTGGCAGAGTTCAGAAGTTTTTGGCTTACTGACCTGTTTGACTCAAAGCTCCACCAGAGATAAAATATGTGTATCATAAATAATTCTTCTGGTTTCTAACGGGTCTTCATATCCCATAACTGCTACTTTGTGAAACTGTAGAGCAGTACTTCTACCTAATGGGTCTTTTCCTTCAGGGCAAGAGGCGAATGACTCAGTAAACAAAAAATATTTATACGTGCATGCTTCTTTTTCGATGTCAAAGAAACAACCAGGAGGACATTTAGTACCTGTAGTTTTTACTGCACGGCCCTGGCCGCCGCATTAGAAGTTCATGTCGGTGCTGAGTGACAGCGGCACCTCGCTGAAGCAGTTGACAGCGTAACCATCACTGTGGTGCATGCCGTGGGATTCAGTCAGCAGTACACCTACCAGTTTATCTGTTTGCCACTCTACAAATCAAATAAACTTTCTTTCTTTCAGCCTTAGTACTTCCACGATGCTACTTTCTTCCATAATTTATTCAGAAGCACGGACCTCTCAAATCAACCTGTATTCATGACCTTACAAGGGCAAAAACCTGATTGTCTTGCAGATGGCACAGAAAGGGGAAAGCAAACAAAATCTTCATTGGTTATTGACAAGAAGGAAAGGAAATCAGGTTGCTTTTTGATCAAGGACAAAACAAGTAATAATTTACAAAAGAAACAGCATGCAAATGTTTCCATAATATGCAAAACCTTTTATGTTGGCCCTATCTATGTGGAGCAATTAAGTCCTTTCCACAAGTCTTTGCCATGTGCTCTCCAGGCTGCTCCAGAGTAAAGGTCCTTCTTTTCCACCCTAATGCAAGTACCCTCAAACAGCAAGGGAAGGGCACCCTTTACCAGTTGCACCAGAGGCAGAGCCAGCAAACACTGACAGATATCTGCAAAAGCCAGTGCAAACACTTGCCATAGCTGACAGCTCATATCAAGTTCTAACTGGAACATTAAAAATGCTTTGTGAGCCATGCCAAATTTTCTTCTGCTTGTGGGCAGCTAGAGCAAGCAAGTTACATGTGTCTTAACAAGTATTTTTCTCTAGCACTTCCTTTCACAAGTCAACCAGTCTGTTTTTACTTAGCTTTTCCTAGAATAACCTATCAATAATACTGTCAAGCTGGGATCAGACGTGTCTTTCTTCAGTTTGAAAGTAAAGTGACACTAGGATAAAGCAGCCGCCAAGACGCTATTGGATCATCAATTTTATGTATAAATAAAAGTAAGCATTACAATTGTCCTGGAGGCATTTTCCATCTTAAACTCCCTACTCAAGCACACTTCCTTCCCTCCAAATAGCCCTGGAAGGGAAACAAAGACCTTCAACCTCTTTTGGGGGAGATGTTTTTAGTAAAGAATGATTGGTGGCAAAATATCCTGATAATAAGAGGAGCTGGAGATGTGTGCCTTAATGAAACAGGCCTTACTCACTTTTCCCCTACCTGTATTGAGTAAATTTGTTTTAAGTCCTAATTCTTCAATGTTTATTACAGAGATATTGAAAAATAAAAGTTATATGTGAACCCTGATCGTCACTTCCAGGGGTACTCCCAAACTGCAAGAAGTTGACAATTTGGCTTTTGCAGACTGTCTGGCTTATAGCCTTGTGCCAGAAATCTCCATGTGGTGCATAGAACAGTGCAGCACAAAGTGCACATTCTCATGTCATACACACCAGAAATCCCTTTCCAGCCTGCCCCTTTTCCAGGAACATCTCATGCCCAACCTACCATTTTCTTCAGCTGCTGATTCTGTTGGATTACGACAAGTCATTTCACACATAGCACAACCAAAGCGTATCTCACCTCAGGAGCAACTTACAGAGAGCTGCCTGGATCAAAGATGAGAGTATTTTGCAGCCTACCTCCTCCTTTTCCTCCTCCTCCCATTTGCCTGGTGCCCCTGTTCAAACAGGTTCAGTCAAATGTGGTGATGTAATTTAACAGGCAAAAAGCTAATGTGGGAGCTGGCCATGGCTGACACCCATGGTGCCAGCTAGCACTGTACATGCAGGCATGATTTTGTCATTTTATTTTAACAACTACTTTTGTATTTTGCTTTGAGTGCAGTGACGCCAATACACTGCAAGAGGTCAAGGTGCTGAGCAGTAGCTCTGTCCCTGATAGACACAACAAAGCCCAGGATGTGAACAGAACTTGACCTCAGCTCTTACCCCTGGGGCTGTCAGCACAGGCAAATCATGAACTGACCCCACCTTTGATCCACCCAGCCATTGGTCCATCCTGCCATCTGTGTCTCAGGCTACCTCTTCAGAACACTTTTATCACCAGGCTGATTTTGTGCTGGCAGGCTTCCTAGGGACAGCTAGGACAGCTGACTGGGGAAAAAGAAACAGGCTAGCCCTTGAGTTTATTTAAAGAGGATCTCAAATATTTTAATATCTAGTGTTGCACAGGGCAAGCCATGCCCAATTCACCTTCTTGCTATTTGTTTTGGAGTATTTTTAAATGCTGTTTTAAAAGAACTATCAATTTAGCATATTTATGATCTTCAATTCCTGTCTGTGGTGGGACAAGATAACCACACAGTATTCTCACAACGTGTTTCTGGAGGGTAAAGCACAATGCTGAAGCCTTCTATTCCTCCAGGATGTCACACTGTTGGCACCAGAAGGACCTAGTAGGTAGGTATACCACTGAATTCAGAGAGCCAAGGGATGGAAGCAGGCATCTCATTTGATTCTCCACAGATGGGCCTTGGATAAAATGCTTTCCTTGATCATCTTCTGAAGCTTGTGTTGGAAACATCTCCAGGGCAGGGAGCAGAATGATGTCCTCCTGTTCCCCATCCCTGATGGGGTTGCCTTGTCTGGTTCTGACTGCAGCAATTCCTTGACTGCCTGGGTAGGTCTCCATCTTGGATTTAGACAAGCTTGAAAGGTCACTGTAGGATGTTTCTTGGTGGGCTTCTAGGTAATTTGTTTATATCAAAATTTACTGACAGAGGAGGGCTTCTTTGCAGGACAATGGCTGAGAAGATCTCTTTTGACAGAGTCAGTGAGAAGGAGCTTTCCAGCACCTTAAGCCTGATTCTAGTATCTGATTAAAGGTCATTATAGAATCCTTCCTCAGGTTTCTTCTAGATGAGCAGGACACTTGCTTCATGGGGAACACTGCTTTGTGCCACACATGGACTCCAGCAGGAAGGTCGGAACAAGAAGAGGCTGATAATCTTTGAAGGAGGAAAACTGGAAAAGCTGATAGTTACTACCACTTTCCATACACTAGGCAGCTGTTGGTAAGCTATGCACACACCGATGTCCACATGCCGATGTGCACTGAGAACCCAGCCCAAGAGACATTGGTCCTTGGTAGATGGAGTCTGACTGGTGGTGATGACGGTTGTGCACACACATCATTGTATCTTCACATTGTTCTCCTTGTAACCTCGTTTCAAGGGAAAATACTCCCGATATTTCAGTCCAAGCTCTTTTTGTAATGTTAACTTTGCAGTCCTATAGGCACTGCTGTATCAACTAAAATGCTGCTTGTGAGACAGACTTGGCTTTTGAACAATTCTGCAACCTGCACACACAGATACAGCTTTGCTTCTGCTATTTTGCTCGGCTACGGTGAGGCAGCAGCAGAGGATGCTGCTGTCAAGAGGTTCATGGTCACTGGCTGCCATGGGGCCATACCGCAGAGACCTCTAGTCCTACTTCTTATGAGTATATTCTCTGTTTGCCATGTCCAAGTGCTAAGAGTGTCTTGGTCTGTACACCAGTAATGATTTTTCTTTTTTCTTTTATCATAATTGGAACATTTGGTACTGTCTTTGCATCCTGTCTCTTAGAGTCTCACTTCCCTAGAACTTCTTTTCCTGAACAAACACGGCACTCCTTTTGCCAAGGAGTACCCAAAGCATGGGTGCACCAGCAGTACCAGAAATGCCTTAAAGCACTTTTTTAACAGACATGTGAGAACACTGTGGCACAGGGATCTCTTTTTAGGGTGCTCCTCAGAAGGAACCGAAGACAATGTATATGATGCCATGGTATCTGCAAGATTCTGCCTCCACAGAAGAAGATGTGGCCCTTCTACCACCTTATAAAACCACTCCTAATTTAGGGCCCCAGGTTGCCTGGCATGCACTAGCACCCCAAAAGAGGCCCATGTCCCCCTGCTGTTCATGCCCTTAAACATCGCAGTGGCGCGGTCTTACCTAGATACATCTTCCAGCTGCCTCACTCACAGCCGTGCCCTAATCTTAACCATACAGAGAAAAAAAAGGCACTAAATTGTATCATCTGGACCGGACGAGATAACAGACAACACTGGGTGTGACACACTGCAAATGCCACAGCTTCTCAGTACCCATATAAAAACACATCCAATGAAACAGGTGACAAAATGGAACTCTGCCTATGAAATGGCCTGTGAGTTACTAGCAAGTTACGTTTCCTTCCAAAACCATATGGCCCAGAAATCAAACAGAAAAGCCAGGAGTAAGTAAGAAGAGATATATGGTTTATTTCTTCAGTACTTCAACAGAGGAAGGGGATAGAAACTGCTGAGTCAAGAAACCTTTACTATTGATTTACTAACCTTCAGTAGCTGCGTCTGCTATTGTTGTTGCTTCAAAATGAGATATCTTTTTCATAGGAAAAGACCTTGAAAGAGACTCAGATCTTCAGTGTAAAGTTGGAGCATTCTAGAATATGTTTCTGAAACCACACCACCTTATTAAAGACTGATTAATTAGACAGTAGTAATTGTGGTGTGAGGCAAGGAGAGTCTGGACATCCTTCACCATCATTTTGAAAAATGTGACTTTTGAATATTTTGAGAACAATTTCCTAATGTCATCTAAAACAACAAAAAAAGCTACTATCGACCGCTTCGTTTTAGACTTTACATTGCTATTAGGTCCATTTTTCTAGGTCAGAGAAATTTATAGCTCTTCACATATTTTCATTGCAGGTCACTTGCCATCTCTGAGAGCCAGTGGTGTTACTTCTGCTGAAAGGAAAAACATAAATCATGCACACTGAAAGGCTTGTATCCGTTCATTGCTTCAAATCAGCCCTTTAAAACGGTTACAAGAAGACAAACCCCACAGTATCTGCATGCTGTTCTTCTGAAATTCTGTCCTGGTTTCAACAGGGATAGAGTTAATTTTCTTCCTAGTAGCTGGTGTAGTGCTGTGTTTGGATTTAGGATGAGGATCATGTTGATAACACACGGATGGTTCTAGTTGTTGCTAAGAAGTCACACTTTTCAACTTCTCATGTTGCCCTGGCAACAAGAAAACATGGGGCACAAGAAGCTGTGGGGAGACACGGCCAGGACAGCTGACCCAAACTGGCCAAAGGGATATTCCATACCATGTGGTGCCATGCTCTGTATATAGCTGGGGGTGGGCCTGAAGGTGATTCTTCTCAAGAACTACCTGAGTATTGGCTTTGGATGGTGAACAATTGTGCTGGGCATCACTTGCATATTCTAATCTCCTTGTTGTCATTGCTATTATTATTACTATTATTATTATTTATTATTATTTTACTTTTCTGTCCTATTAAATTGTCTTTATTTCCACCCATTAATTTTACCTTTTTTTTCTTCTTTTCAATTCTCTCCCTCATCCCACTGAGGGGGGAAGCAAGTGAGTGGCTGTGTGGTTGCTTTAGCTGCCTGCCAGGTAAAAACATGACATATAGATTTGCTAGGTCTTCATGTAATATATAAGTGCACTTTCTCTGAATTAAAAAAAAAAAAAAAAAGGAAATTGAAGTCTCAGAATGCACCGAGTGTTCTGATTTGCCAAGTGATGTTTATTAGGTATATGTTAATTGTATTTTTTTTTCTTCATTTTTAGCTACCCCCTCCTGCTCTAATCATGCATGGATCTCACACTCATTGCAAACAAGAGACAAAGGCACATTTGCAACAGGATCTTCAGATAGCAGCAAAATAAATGTCAGAAATAAGTCAAAGCTTTAAAGCAAAGACTCTATTTTCAGATGAGCTTCAAATCTGCAAACTGTTTTTCTGCTTAAAAACCTAAGTTAGGCATGCTGAAATCAGAGCTAAGCAGGCACATGCTTGCAGGATTAGGTCCACAAAGTCCACATTTGCAACAAGTGTTTTAAAAATTTCTTTGTATCCTTTATGTTTTTTAAAAATAAATTCTAAGAACAGACTTCCTCTTCAGGATACTTTACCACCATGCAATAAGTGCAGCTCCTTGGTGGTAAACAGTGCATTTCAGAAGATTTTTCAAGTGCACGGACTTAAGCACATTGCTGGACCAAACACGTTGAGTAAAAGTTGTTCAGATTGGGAAGGCATGGTCAGTAGAAGAATTATAAAAAAAAACCAAACCCAGAAGTTCACAGAAATCATTGTATTTAAGTTTGGTTAGATGCCTGGAGAATTTTCTTAACTTTTGGTTATGTAGGAGAGACACAGAAAATCCTTTCCTAAAATAAGCATTTATTCAGAAAAGGGATTTAAAAAAAATTGTAGATGGGAAAAAGTTTTTTCAATTACTTTAGTAACACACCTAAACCTTTTATCAGAATGGTTGTAATGGGGCAAATATATTCATTAATATACATCCACATCAGAGGGAAAATAGCCGTTAGCATCTTACAATATATTTCCCAGATTTAAGACCTGAAGCTTAGTCCTCGGATAGACTCTGGTCCTACAAAATCGTGGATATTTCATTTTACTCCCTAGCACAGTGGCTTCACTGAAATTGCTTTCACTTTCCAACTTTGCAGGGTGACCCTTTGCCTGTTTTTAAAACTAGGAGGAAGACTCCCAGTTCTCTTAAATAATAATTAAAAAAAAGGGTAATGAAGGAGCGTAGAGAAGAAAATTAGAACGAAAAGTTCATTCAGTAAATGCCTTTTTGTACCTGTATATGTCACACTGTAATAAAGAGACAGCACTAAAAGACATGTAGGTTTATAAAATAGAATGTATCAGGATCTTGGAAAAATACTCTTAAAAGCAGTACATCAAAACCACATGAACCTCCAAGAACCTGAAATTTTCATTATTTCAGTATGGGTGAATATCTGCCAAGACCATTGCTGCTACCAAACCTCTCCCTCATCCTGAAACTGCACTTTTTAAAGTAGGAAAAGCAAGAGAAAATGCACTGGCAGAACCCACCCCAAAACCCTTCTTTCTTCCGTGGCTCACTAAGGCAGAAGCAGGATTCTTGTAATTTATCCCAGATTAAATATTAATTTCTCCCACATTCAAGAGCCTTGCCCAAGCCACCAAACTCGGACAACTGTTTCAGAAACCCCTCTGGTGAAGAGGACAACCCCTCTAAAGCCTCTGGGTCCCATGGAGTTGATGTAAGCAGCTGATGTGACCCACGGGCGCAGTGAGGGCTGGATTGTGAAAGCACATGGGGCACCAACACACGGAAGTGGTCCTCGTGCCCAACCAGCTGCCCGATGCCTTTCCCACAGCATCACTGGGAGATGCAGGGACACATCCTGCGCTCAGTGCCCAGTCATCACCAGGCTCACAGGCAACCTGTCACACTGCTGGGTGAGCGGGGACCCCAGCTCTTGGAGAAAGTGTTGAGGATGCTCTGCTTTATTTAAAGGTAGATGTTTGAGAGTTCCCTCCTGAACCCGAGCTTTCTCCTCTGTGCTCTGAGCTATCACCCCTCTTCCTACCTTGCAATCAAACCTCAATTACAACAATTGAACAGCAAGTAGGAGACCTCTAACGGGATGAGCAGTGAGACCCCAGAAGGTGGTGACAAGGTCTGTTTCTTACTCCTCAGCTTGAGCATGCTGACCCACAAGCTGGAAGCCCAGGGAGATACACATCTCCTCAATGCCACCAGCCTGGCACAGACAAAACCTGACCTAGGCACTGGGCTCCAGCATGGATTCACAGCTGGGAATGTGGGTAGTGCCTCTGGCAGCCCGGAGAAAGGACCCCGATTCCCACTGCTACTGCCTTACACCACATTATCTCCTCAACATTAGAAAGGCTGTTCTTAGGAAACTCCCCCTTCCCAGTGGCAATCAAAATCCCTTTATTTGGTATGTTGTTCCTGATAAAATCTTTATTGGCACCTTCCTGTACAGGAAGAGAAAACAATTACTACTTTCTATTGAAGGCATAAGCTTTTCCACAGCTCGGTAACAAAAGTTTCCTGTGAACTTACCAAGCTTCCAGAATTCTTAATAGTTTTCCAGAAATACTTTTTTTTTTCTTTCCTAAAGTCCATTTAGTGAATTCTCACTAAAAAAAAAACAGAAAAAAAAAGGTGGGGAGGGATATGTAGATTACATTTAAGTGAATGAAAGATATAATTCTGTACTAAAAACCAGTCAGGTCATGTTTTTTTCAGCACACATACCAGTGTCAGGACAATTGATCTTTGCAGAAAAAGTAGCAGTGGTAATTCAACAAAATGGGTGTTCTGCTGCAATGACCAAATTAGCTCCCTTGGTCTTGCTTAAACAGGACAGATTAGAACTTCCCAATCCTGAGTATCAATGGGATCTTTCGGTGCACATTGAACCTAACTCTGAATCCCAGTTAAGTAGGGATCTTCTTGTGGCTTTGTGGGTTTTTTCATTAAGATGGAGTATCTGTCTTCTTCCCCCCATCGCCGTAATCAGAGACTTCTATTCTTAGAGACGAGAAAACCAGTAACAGGGTCCATGAGTTCCACCAGTTTGTGACAACAGCAGCACATAGGTTTTACTCTAAAATAACATTGAAAAACTTATAAATTTTCAACTAATTTTACCCAACAGTACAACCATTCACTAACAGTAGTGTAAGTTCACAAGCAGCTCCATGTCAAATCTAAAGTCATAAGCAAAAGATCGTTTCAAGCTGACAAACAACAGCTGCAGAAAGACAGCACCGTTCCCAGAAGTACTTAGTTTTTTGAGAACCAAATCTTTACAAGAAATCATGTGCTTTGCGACCATCTCAGTACCCAGGAATATTGATATTCCACTGGAGATTAATATATTATGCCAAAATAGCTGTTTTTCTAAGAATAAATTTGACCAGATCAGGAGAAAATTCATTGAACCTTTAAATTTGAAGTTGTTTAGAGAAACTGTCTTCAGAAAATGCACTCAGCAGAATCACAGGATACATTAATCCACAGACAGATAAAATTAATGGTGCCTTTCAAGTTATTAGCTGCACAATCCACAGTATCTTCTTTTACAGTTTTAAATGTTATTTTTGGAAGCAGTGTGAAAGAGAAAAAACACACACTTCTGCACTAATGCCCTGCACTAGGCTACATATTTCCCAAAGTCGCTTATTTGTAATTTTACTTAGTCAAGTTATTTACGTAGCTACATTGATATATCTCTTATTAGAACAGACAGCCCTATACATTGTCAAGGTGTTAAAGAAGTGGGACACCCAATGCCTGGGAAACTCTACAGTAGTATTTCAGTTTTATTCTCTCCCCAGAGGTTTTACCCCCAGCCACAGCTTAATTTGAGCTCTTTTTACAGCCCAGCACCAACTGCATGTTGTAAAATGGGCAAACCGGTATCAGTTATTTAGACTGGGTAAGGCTCAGATGGGATAAACTTTTATACCTTCAAGATTCCTTTCATGAGTTCTTGATTAAAATGAGCTGTTAAGACAATATTTATATAATCAACCTTGATTTCTTTTAATATTTCAACTGAGTGGTGTCTGTTCTTTAAAAAATAGGCAACTATATGTGCTGAATATAGTCTTCTGACTATGAAATCTTTTCAGAAAAAAAAAAATCACTGCTATGTCACTCAAAGAAGTACTTGGAAAACAAAGTGCGTGTAATGATTCGAATTATTTTGAAAAGCACATAAAACTTAAGTCAAAGCTTGAATATTTAAGCACCCCCCACACACAAACACAGCAAATAACATCTATATCAAAAGTGAATGCCATAGCCCAGGGTTAGACCACATAACAGGGATCGACTGGGATCTAAATATACAATTAGGGGCAAAGTACAGATCACACCGTCTATTTGTCACTTTGACTAAAGAAAAAGCTTCCACATACATTCACCAAACAGACTCTTCATCTTCCTAATAAAGAGCAGACAAGACTCTGCCACTACCAAAGAAAAGGGCAAAAACCAGGACATCCTATTAACACCAACATCACTTTTCAGAGTCTACTTCCCATCAACATGTAAAGCTACTACACCATTTTTAAAAATTTGCATTGAAGCAGTTATCACTCTTCCTGATGTTTCAGTCCAAAAACTAGAATAACCAAAGCAGCTAGAGAAGCTTTTTCTTTATGTTTTACACCCTGACGATCTACTAGCATCTGCATGAAATACCTCATTTACCGAGTGCACACGTAATATCATGAGAAACTAGAATAACTTCTTGCCTAGAGGGAAAGTTCATCTTGGGGATATGGTTTTGCATGAATGGAGCTTTATACGGCAGCTTTTCCCAAAACTTAGAATGTTTTATAAGTGCCAACCCTAGAAACATCTAGCCATCAATTTGCTTGCATTACACCAGGCACTACTTCCCTCAAAAAAGACGACTTCTGTGGCGTTCTCTGACCTGCATACGTCAGCAAGTTCAAGTGTGCACAAAGGGAGGTTTTCAGACAGTACTTGGCAGAAGAGGGAAAAAAAGGCAACAGATGAAGGTTGACAACTTAAGACACCTCTAAGAACTAGACCTTGCAGCTATTAGTAAGGCAAAATTCTTGTCCAAATTCAAGATCTGAGCCATCTGTCACATCCAGCCTGGCATCCGTTAAGGGAACAAGCAAGGATGAGGACAGGTACTTGATCTTCGTGTGGAGCTGTGTTGATATTGATCACTGTCCCTTGCCCAAACAGTACCATAGTGATGTGAAATTATTGCTAAAGTCAACCTGCTCGGTGCTGAAGGGGTGGGAAACACCCTTGCTCTTGAAGCTTGTCAGAACACTTCTGAGGAAGGTTTTCTTTTTTTTTTCCCAAAAGAAAAACTCATGAGAAATGTATCCCAATCCAAAGCAGAGTGTAGCCCAGAGACAAGTAAGAAGGGCTAAAGTACATCCTCGTATCTGAACGAAGTGGCACTATTCCAGTATGAGAGAATGGGGGAAACCATCCTTGGCGTGCTACACCTTATCCAACTCCCGGATATTCACACCCTGGTACCTATCTCCTCTTAGATAAGCACCCTTACGAGAAGGGAAAGGGGTTATGGAATCAGCTCTTCATGTTCATGTGGAGCAGGAAAAGTGAGCTAGAATTCAAAAAGTATGTTGGGCAGGAGATGCAAAGGGGATGCTACAAAGACATTTCATACCCTATTTCAACCCAAGCCTTTTCACCTCCACCAAAACGTCAGTTTTTGCATTCTGAATAATGCAATTCTGAAAACCACATCTGCCTACATGCCTGCCTTTTAGAACTTGACCTTTTTCTACAGTAAAACAGCTTCCTGAGCCATTCACCATCTTTCCTTAATGCTCAGATTTCTCACGATGAGCTACTGGAGGTGGTGATGAAGTCTGCAGAAAATCATCCACCTGACGCTCCTGACTTGATGCCAGCAGCCTGGGGTAACCCTCGACCTGAGACGGACTCCTGGCAGCCCCGCCTCCGGCGACCTACCCGGGGCAACCGAGCGAGCGATAGGGCATTGCAGAGCAGCTCAGAAACCAAGTCTCTCTCCTCCAAAACTGCGGCTCCAGCACACGGTTGTGTGTTGTGGGGATGTTTTTTTTTTTTTTTTTTTTAAAACTTTTTTTTTTTTTTTAAGGGTTTCCTCCCCGCGGATGAGCGGCTCTTTCCACGCACGCTGCCAAGGTCCATCCTTCCCTCCCTGGCCGCGCACACACTGCACTGGGCGTGTAGCCGGGGCTCTATGTAACACCCGCCGGCACGGCACGGCCCCGCCACAGCCGCTCCGGGCCGCCCGCGGGGATCCCGGCGGCGCTCGCCGCTGTTGCCCTCCTCCGGGCACGCCCCGGCACCGGTCCCTGCCCCTGCCCGACGCCGGTCCTCTCCGCCAGTCCCGGGACGCTTGCCGACCTCCCCCGCGGCGGAGCGGGGATGCCTCCTCCTCTGGCGGCCCGCCACCCTCCCGCGCCCGCCTCGCCGCGCTGAAGACGCGGAGCCCGGCGCCGCGGCGGGGAGTACCGCGGCTGTCGGCGGAGCAGAAAGTGAAAGTACCTGCCGCCGGCGGAAGCCCCATGGGAAAAGCAAAGCCCGGCCGTCCCGCAGCCGCGTCTGACAGCTCCGCGCCCCCCCACGGCAGGAGGGCGGCGGGGGGCTGCTGAGCCCCGGCCGGCCGCCGCGGTTCTTCTCGTCCGTCCCCCGTCCCATCCCTGCGCGTCGCTCCGCGGGCTGCATGCACCATGGGCGAGACGCCGCCGCCACCATGACCGCGGAGCCGCCGGCGCAGCTCTCTGCCACCCTCCCCGCGGACCATGTTCCATGGTAAGGAGCGCGCCCCGCACCGGACCGCGCCGCGCCGCAGGCAGCTGCGGAAGGAGCCGCGCGGGGCGCTCCGCTCCACCTGCACCCGGCCTTGGCTGGGCTGGGCTGAGCTGAGCTGAGCTGAGCTGAGCTGAGCTCTGCCGAGCTCCGCCGCGACGCGCCGCGACGCTCCGCGCCCCCGACCTCGCTGGCTCCTCACCGGCGTCGCTGTCTCGGCGCTCCCGGCCCCGCCGCCTCTCCCGCTGTGGTGCCGCTCGCTGCCTTTTTAAACCTCCGGTGACGGCCGGGGAAATTCCCAGTTTTGCTTTTTTTTCCCCTTTCCCCTTAGAATGAAAGTAAAAGCGCCCGGTTCCCATCCCACCCGCTGCCGGGAAGAAGGGTCCGGGCGGCGGGGGCAGCGGGACGGTGTGGGGCGCGCCCGGAGCAGGTGCCGCGCAGCGCCGGGGATGCGTCGCCTTCGGGCCGGCCGGAGCCCCGTGTCCTCGCCCGGCGGGCGGCAGGAGTGACCCGCGGAGTGCGGCACGTCCCTCCGCACCTTTGCGCGGTCTCAAGCGAGGCAGAGGGAGGAGAAGCCGCGGTTAACCGCTCCCCTCGGGGATTGCGGGCTGCGGAGTGGGGCCGGGCAGCCGCGGCTGTGGGGCAGAGGGTGCCGCATACGGAGATGTTGGTGGTTTGCGGGGCGCCGGGTGACTCCGCAGGCAGACTGATGCGGGGAGCCCGCGGGGTCCGGCCGGGAGCACGCCTCGGGCGTGGGCACGCCTGCAGTGCCACTTCCAGGATGCCGGCACGGGAGGGTTTTTTTAATTAAAAAAACCAAGAGGGGCTTTTTTACATTTGGAAATACTGGAATGCTAACTCTTCCCGGCTAACTCTTCCCGGCTTTTCTCAGAAAATCTTTTGGGGCTTTCCAGATAGGACTTACCAGCTTTTGGGAATTTACTGAAGGGATGGGGTATTACAACTAAGTAATGCATTCTCCTTTTCTAATGAAGAGCTGGTTTTATGGAGTGCAGTCAATCCTGCTTCCTCTGAAGTTACCTACCTTCAAGGAAAACCCGTAAAGTTTTCAGTCTTAAGCTCCTGCAACATTTTTTGACACTCATCTTAATGGGTTCCAGAGGACTTGTTTGAACAGGTTTCATGACGATGCTGTAAATGGGTCAAGGGATGTGCTGCATCTCTTTGCTTTGATTCTGTAATTTCCTCATTTAAGAAAGATGCACAATCCATACAATACAGAGAATGCAAATATAAAACAAGTGACTGCAGTTTTCATATATTATCTCCACTTGTTGCTGAACAAACCAAGTTTTAAGTGATGGAATCTGTTAGGCTGATTTCAATTTAGAAGAATATTATTTGTGTCTTTTGAAGCAGGTTTCTGAAGCAGCATATCCAAGTTACTTGTATCACTTCTAGAAACAAGTAATGCTTGCTTTTGGGCTTGGTTTTTTTTTTGAATCAAAAGTTGCAATGGCATTTTGGAAAAATGTTTTCCTGTAATTGAGATCTTGCAATTTTTTGTTTGTTTGTTTGCTTGGAAATCTTCTTTTAAAATATTGAGCTGATAATTCACTTGGCACAGACATGGTCATCATAGAGACTTACAAGGGTAAATCTCTGTAAAAGTCAGTTATCCACTTGGAGCTTGAAGATCTTGATGGATTCACTTTATATTTACTACATGTAAGATCCATTTAGGGTGCATACAGCTCTTCAAAGTAGATTTTTTTAGGCATTAGTAGATTTAAGTTGATCAGTACATGAAGAGGTCAGAAAATTTGGGGTTTAGGTCATCAAATGTCCCATTAAAACTTGGCAGGCAGCTTGCCACAAGAACAGTTTCAGAATTTAGCTTCTCCTGCTTCTCTAGCTGCTTTGGTGATGCTACTTTTTGTACTGAAACATCACAGCCTGTTCATGACTAATCAGAAAATGTGGTGGGAGTCAGCTGGGATGAGCTGTGAGGGACTGTGTTTCTCTGAATGGCAGATGAGCCCGTGGTGTGACTGTGGCTCTTGCATCACCGAGGTTAGGTGGCTCTGTAAGTGTTACGGCCAAGTTTCACTGCCGCCTTCTTAGTTATTGAAGATTCATCTCAGGCTGGGATTAACTAGTGTCACTCAAACTCAGGGGTTCCCAGCTCTGAGTGCTGGACTGGCTGTACCCAGTGGTCCCATCCACACTGGAGAGAAGGAAAGTAGCAGCTAGAGTCAGGGCATCCCTTCTGCCTTTCCTGGTTGCAACCCCACAGTTGCTCTGTATGCAGTGGTTGTTCTTAATGAGTAGCAGAGATGGGTAGAAACAGCTTATACTAGTCCAGGCATGTGCTGTGATCTTTGCTAACCTATGACCTAAATTTCTAGCTCTGTTCTTTTTCCAAACCCTTTGATTTAAGCATCACGCTAGCCGGTGTAGCTGTAGGACAAGGTCCAGTTATGAGCTTCCTAATCCTGATATTGCCTTGTACCCAGTCTCCCTCATTCCCAGCATCAGCCTAGTCACCTGTAAGTATCTTCAGGCTTTTTCGGTCTTTTGGTCTTTTCTATGTGGCTATCCTCACAGAACTCATATGTTCCTGGATGTCATGCAAGGACAGAAGACCAGACGTCCGAGCAAAGCAAGAAGAGCCACTGAAGGGAGAAACAAAGTGAGGAGCAGTGAGATTTGCTCCAAAAGATCTCAAAAATCTTTCAGAGTAGGGTGTGTTGCTGCCTTACCTCATGTTGATGGCAACTAGTATGGATTTGTACTTATGGTCAGCCTGAAAATGTGTTTAACCTCCCTTTTGATGTAAAAAAAAATGTGGTCACGGGCATTTGTATCATTTATCATATGAAAAATGGACAGTTAGGATGAGATTCAGCTGCAGATTAGGACACTTGAATGTCTACACCTATCTGACTAAGACACCTGTCTACATATACGCTAGGTGGTTATGGTCCAACTATGCTCAATGGAGAGACCTCGTCAATGCTTGCAGTGAAGCCTGGAGATTAATTCAGCCCAAGTAGAGACCAAGTGGAGGGTCAGCTTGATAGCTGTAGGCTCTTAACCATGCTGGCTAAATCATCCTTGACTATGAGGGAATTTAGACACCCAAATAGTGTTTTAATCTGGACCTGAATCTTTCCCTCAAGGTAGAAGTCATCGGGTTGCACACAGATCCCTTGTAAGTCGTTTTAACAGGTTAAGGAATTTGTTTGTGAATAGAGCATACAGTCCATGGCATTTAATACGTACTTAACTACTCTTGTTGTCATCCAGCCTTTTTTAGATTTATCTTTCGCGTTCTGCCACTGCTTCTTGTTCTGTCTCCAGTGAATTCATCCAGTTGTGCAATGGGAAATAAAACAACTGAAATTCGTGTGAAGTATGAGAACATACTAAGCCACGACATCAATGAGCTGGTAGGTAATAGGTCTTGTGCTTTCAAAAAATGCTGATTATGTTTAGATGATAGCAAATAATAGGTTTTTAAGACTCTACTGTTAACATACAACAAAAGCCCAATTTAGAATTACACACTGTCCCCAAATGTTGGCTTTATTTGAGGCAGTGGGACAATTTAGTCTTTTTAAAAGCTCTGAAATCTGTGGATGCTGCCTATTTGCATGTACAAATGCTGTGATACAGGTTTTTGTGCCTGTGCACTGTGTAGTTAGTCACATGCACCATTTGGTCCTAAATAGTGCAATATCTTACGTTAATAAGTTCTCTTTTCTGAAGTAATCTCATGACTACTTCTGTTTTTATCTTCTTATCAAAAGAAAAGGATTACTCAGCCTGAAGTCTGTTCTAATTGTGGACTTCTTGACTGAAGTTTTATGTAGTGCATTAAATAGAACTTCATCCAGCAATAAGTTTCTTGGTATTTTACCTGTTAAAACACCTTGTTTCTAGATGGCAGCACAGAAAAACTTAACTCTCTCAGTTGTAAATCTCCTCCATTATGGCTTTATCAACCAGATTTATTACAGCTTTACAAAACACTATCGTAACAGTTTACTCATCCAAGCCTCAAACCCTACCTCCCAACTCTTCATCGTGAATTGTTACCAATTACATCCAAGAACACTTTATTTGGAGAAAGCACTTTTAGTAGTTCGATTAGCAGAGCATTTCTATGAAAATGGGATTTTTCTGACAGCTTTTCACTGGACAAGAACTCACCATTCTTTGGTGGTCTTAAATCAAGAAGTATTTGCATGATGTACAAGTGAAATAACAGTGCTTTTTCAAAGGTGGGATCAGGAGCCATTGTATTTCTTCTTACTATCCACTACTGTCCTTAAGAGCATCATGCCAGTTGTTTCCAACCTTTCTACCATTAGAGTCAGGATGTGATCATTTAGTCTTCAAAAATATTCTGATCACATTGTGTTTGTTGAGATTATGAAGAGAGAAAGGTGCTGCTCCATAAATAAATTACCTTATCCTGAACAAGGCGCCAAAGCTGGGGAAAATACTCATGGCCATATTAGAACAGATAAGCAGCCCTTTTAATTTGTCATCTTGCTTCTGATAAAGACAAGCATTTCCTAGAGAACAAAAATAAACCCTCTAGATGGCAGTTATAAGTATGCAAGGAGTAACAGCCTCTGGGAGGCAAGATGCTGCTGTCTTCCAGTGGTGGAAAGCCATGAGGTCCTTCCCAGCTCGGCTGAAGCTGCAGGATCACTGAAGTTGTGTGTTGGTGTCTTGGGCTGGAGGTGGCAATACTGCTCAATTGCAGGCTGAAGCGCAGTGCCCTCCATGCCCCAGGGTGCCATCAAGGCTTTGAATGGAGCAATGCCATTCTTCCAGATACATTTTGAAAGTTTTAATCTTTTTGTATTGTAGTAAATATGATGGGGTTCTTTTACAAGATAAGAGTATTTTAGGAGATTGTATGTGAACTAAACCTGCTAAGTGAATAAATTACTAAATAAATAAATAAATAAATCGATGAAACCTTTATGAACTAATGTTTGTGAAAGGTAATAGGGATGCACTGAATGCTGAAGCTTTTGCATCTTAGAATAGGCAGGCACAAGCAACTACTGTGCAAGTTTCTTGATTTTTCTGTCTTTATTTTTCCCAGATTAAGACAATCATCGAATCACTGAATCACAGATTGGTTTGGGTTGGAAGGGACCTCAGAGACCATCTAGTTCCAACCTCCCTGCCATGGGCAGGGACATCCTCCACTAGGCTATGTTGTCCAAAGCCCCATCCAACCTGGCCAAGAGAAAGCAATTTGTCTTCTGTGTAAAATCAGTGTATAGTCTTGTCATTGTAACTTAAAAGCAAATATTATGGACAGTGCTGTTTGGGTGATAGCAACTCCTCACAAGGCACCTCCCTGCAATTGCAGATCCAAACTTTCAGTCCTTAAAACTTATGTATGCGGGCAGTTACGGAGATGACAAGTGGGTTATATACTAGAACTCCATAGGTTAATTTGATTTGCACTAATTCCTTTTCTGGGGCCAGAATTTTCCTTAGGTTGCTTTAGTCTCAGCCAATAAACTGCCTTCAGAAATGGTTACTATAAGCTATACTAAAGATGATCTGAGGAAGTCAGTGAGAGTGAGTAGCAACTGAAGGCACAGATATATAGGTTTTAGGGTGATTATTGATTTATTTACTTATTTTCTTTGTTATTTCTAAATCTCGGAGCTGTGTCACTGCAGCAAAACTTCTGTTGTGCTACAAGCAGAGATGAGCATTATCTTACAAATGCTGGGGGTTTTATCAGTGAATGTTTGATTCCCTAAACTCCTAGTTTTGAAAGTTGGTCCTGGATGAAGTTCGATTTATTATGGGTGAATTTCTGAAATTCAGGCAGTGTTACACAAAAATCTGCAGAAATGCTTTAAGAATCAAGTTCTGTAATGACTTCATGTGTATGCCTGAGAGATATAACACAATATTGTGATGAGCTGCCTTTTTTAAACCCAAAAAATTGGTTGTGTTAGGTTATCTGGATACAAACTGAAGAAGAAAGTGAAGAGATTTTGTGGAGTTTAGTTGTCATGAAATCACAGAATCACAGAGTGGATTTGGTTGGAAGGGACCCCTAAAGGTCCTCTGGTCCAACTGCTGCACAATGTGCAGGGACATCTTCAACTAGATCAGTCAGCTCAGAGTCCCAGGGATGGGGCATCTACCACCTCTCTGTGCAACCTGTTCCATCTTGATGAAAAATATAAAAGTAGAAAGAGAAAAACTCAAGAATATATTGATAAAATTTACAGTCACACAAAGGAAGCAAGTGATACTGCTTAGGACATCTTCTGTTGGTGCCTATATGAGGGGACCGCTACTATCTGTTTAGATGCAAGAGTCATGTATTTATTGAGACAAACATTGATAAACATTGCAGTTGATGTCCATGTAAGGTTTAAATATTCCTGTATGTTTTAAAATGCCAAAGAACCAAGTAATTTGATAGGATGTGAAGGTTTGAAATTAATAGATTGGTGTCCAGTTCTAGGATCCCCAGTATGAGACAAAACCGGAGCTATTGTGGAGAGTCCAACAAAGGCCGCAAAGATAGTTAAGGCACTGGAACATCTGTCCAATAAAGGCTGATAGAGCTGGGACAGTTCAGCCCCGAGAAGAGAAGAATCTGGGGTTGGGGAATCTTATTAATGTCCATAAATATCTGAAGGGAGGGTGCAAAGAGAATGGAGCCAGGCTCTTCTCAGTGGTGCCCAGTGACAGAACTTGGGGCAATGGGCACACACTGAAACAGGGGTTCCCTCTGAATACCCAGAAACTTTTCCACTGTGTGGGTGGCCAACCACTGGCACACATTTCCCAGAGATCATAGATAGATTATAGATTTTGTGGAGTCTCCATCCTTGGAACTACTCAGAAGCCACCTGGACATGGTCCTGGGCAGCTGGATCTAGGTGGCCCTGCTTGAGCAAGGGGGTTGGACCAGATGACTTCCAGAGGATTCTTCCAACATCAGCTATGCTGTGATTTTATGTGATTGTATCTGGATTGGGGTTTTCTTTGCCTGCTTGCCAAAGGAAAGCTCAGAATTGTACACTGACCCTGCTACACCTGAGGAGATGCTACATTGCCAGCTGTTAGTGAGAAATTTGGCTCACTCGATTAAAAAAGTATGTCCACATTAAAACCTATATTATATTTTACAGGTAAATATATCTGCAGAGTATCGTGACAGGTGCTGCAAGAATAAAAAATATGAAAATAGCAAACTGTTTTTCTGCAATGATACTCAGGTAAAATTTAACTTCTCAGAATCTACTTTAAAGAATACAGACTCAGGGGGGTTCTTTGTACAGTCCAGTCCCTGAACAGCATATTGTGATAGATAGCAATATTACCTTTTAATAGTCAAATCATAATATTCAGGGTGGTTCCTTTTCAGAATTTGGAATTCCACCATTTCTCAAGTAATTTGATATTTTAAAAATTAAAATATTAAAGAATTCCATATCAAATAAATCCTTTTTCCTGCTATAAGTGCTGTCTTATATTTTTTAATCCAAAACAATACAGAAAACTTACTTTAATTTGCCAGTGGAACTAAGTAAACATCAAAATTTCCCAACCCTTGTTTTCATATTTCTACAGAAAATGATATTGGCTAAACTTTTCACTGGCAATCTGAAAGCTTGGAAAGTTTGGGCAGCTCTCAAATGATGGAACACACAGTCGCCAGCTGTGGCTGCAAATTGTAGCGTGACTTGACAAAAGGACTTAGTCCAAAAATCGTTCATTTTTTTCCTAACTGGATGGGCTGGTTTCATGGCAGCTGAGATTTCTCCCTAACATCCTTTCACTATTATTATTACTACCACTACAAATTTATACTTTTAAATATTTTGAAGAGATGGCAGGTAGGTGAGATTAGTTCTATGTTTTGTTGGAAAATATTGCCACTATGAAAGCAAAGGTAGCTAACAGTAGCTGATGTAGTTTGGGGTTTTTTTTTTAAAACAAGCCAGTATTATAAAGAATTAAAGGTGCTCAGACCTTTCAGGACATGTTTTTTTTTCTTCCTCTCTTTACAGGAAATAGAATCACTACAGCGTATGGCATGCAATATGCTCAGATTCTTTAAGAGGCAAAAGATCAGCAAAGACTTTAGATGGAAAGCAGCGTTGGTCTCATGTGGGACGTTGCAGGTTCTACAGTGTAAATGTGAAAGACATAAAAAAGAAAAGGTGAGTGGTAGTGGTGGTCTGAAGTTTGCTGGAGTATGTGATGATTCTTGGAGCTCTTCAACACAGACTCTCATACCTACCGCTCAGAGGTACAACTGTCACACACGATAGGCACGTGATGAATTTTGCTCTGCAGAGCATATGTCTTGTAATAAGACATTCAGATCAGTGCAAAGACAAAGACAGACAGTGATCTGGAAGTCTACAGCAAAGATTGATGCTCTGGTTCAGCACTGAAATACCTACATTAATTCTCCAGTAAAAGGCAAAGACCACACCCGTGCAAATAAGGCATTTAGCCTCCTCAGTGTATAATACCATGATTATTACTTTTCATTGGGGTTCTACCCTAAGATTAATGTTTGATTTGTTTTGTTTAAACAAACAAGTAGTGTAAATTTCTCTCCTTTCCATAATCCCTTTGATCTCCATTTTAACCACAATATCTCAAACTCAACAGGAACAGTCAGGTATGAAAATGGTTGGATTTTTAGTCACTGGCAGAATCTGTTCTTTCATCTGTTGCTTAAATCTAGCACGATGATCAAGAGACTACTGTAGCAAAGGCAGAACCTTCTTTTCAGCGTGGCTCACAGTTACTTATTGACTACAAAAACATTAACCAACGCCAAAAAGCCTCCCCACAGGCACCAAAGAACATAATTCTTTATGACTGGCTTAAATAGTTGGATTGAAGGCTGCATTTAAGTCCTTGTTCTCCTTGAAATGGAGAAACTCTTACAATCCAGGACCAGATATCCAAAGTAATGTTGGTGCCTGTATTTTGCTTAGTGATCTGTGCTGAATCCAACATTTCCCTTGCCACAAAAGGTATTATGGTTAAATCATAGTAGTCAAAGGGTGTCATCCTCAAAACTTCTGCTAATCTCGTGGTTGTTTGGTTTTATTTTAAAATAGTCTTTTGGTAAAAATAACGAACAATCATGGAATATGGACAAGCACCATGGTCTCCTTGTCTCAGGGTGACATCCTGAACACTATGACACAGCACCAACCCCTGGGAACAGGTCTGTCTTGTTCCACCAGTCTCAAGGTACCACACATGTCAGTCACATCTTTTAGGCTCACAATTTAATTGGCTTCATTTTTCCAATCCTTCAAATAAAGGATACGTTTTAAACCACTGACAGAAGGTGTACATGTTCTGAGTTGCACACATTGGTTTCAGCTGTCCATAAAGCAGTGGGGGCAACTGTGGCAGAATGAGAGCATCAGAGTGATGCAGGTTATGTATTGCCATGGCATGTTTTGTGAGTAGCCCAGCTTTCTGGCTTAATCACCATCTAAGGCCCCCCCATTATTAGCTGAGACAATGTGGAATCTGTTTGGTTTGAAAGATGTCTATATGAAAAGAATAGGCACTTTCCAATTAACAATACAAACTGCTCTTTTTCAGGTATGCATGCAGGTAAATACATATAATAAATCAGATACAGAAGCAGATGAACAGTCCAAAACCAGATGTAACCAAGAGTTTTGTGAACTGAAAGAAAATATATCTAGCCTTCGATCCTGCTGGAATAAATTTGAAAAAATCATTTTCAGGTGATTCCAGGTGAATCGTGCTCTTCTGTCGAAGTGGCATTACTTGGTATCCTTGCATTTTATATGCATCCTTCAAGTAACTCTGCTCACTTATATGA